>VZSZ01010259.1:200975-318832 GCA_013398815.1 Ibidorhyncha struthersii | reverse complement strand
GTTTTTCGATGCTGCCCCCCCCCCCCCCCCTGCTCCCCCAACTATATTTAAATTTGGAGGGAGACTTAAATTGCTATGACTATACAATGTTATCTGATAGCTTTAGAGGAAACTGGACTCTTGTTTAACTAAACTTTTGTTTTTTAGGTTCTTTATCACCCTCCTTAAGGTTTGCAGAGCTATGACAGAACAAATCTATTACACTGAGACCACAAAAATGGGTGTAGTGTTCTTTCGTCTTGGCTTCCTCTTCTTCCTCTTGATTTAAAGAAAATTACCCACATGAAAACCACGAAATTCTGTATGTTCTACAGAGGAAAATAATAAAAAAAATAATACAAAATACAACTCTGGAAAGCATTATAGCAACATAAGCATAAACAAAGGTATCAGAAAACTCAGTTACGACATCTCTGTTCCTAGAGAGATGTCAGTCCTGGGATGGTCCAGCACCCTAAATCACAAGCTGAGGCAGACAGCCAGATGCTCAGCTGCTGTGAATCAAACCTGATTTTCTCTAAAGTAGCTACACAAGGTTCTTCAGCTGACATTGCCCATCCATAGTGTCCAGTAATTAAAGTAGTTAGTTTTTTGCCACAGATTTTTTTTTTCCTCAAAGAAACTATGATGGATATGGATTAACACCATAAGAACTGTAAGTGCCACAAAACAAGTCATTTGTAAGATCATCAAGAATATTAGTTGTAGGCAGATGTTTAAATTACAACAGGCTCAACTTGCTACAGAGTTCAAAAGAGCCCTTTTAGGAAACAAAGAGGGTGGTCATCCTATCATACATGATGTTACTAGAGGAGCTTGGCATGTTCTAGCTAATAAAGCAAAGGCTGAAGGGATAAAATAAAACCACAAAGACAAGTGAAATTAAACAAGCAAAGTTGCCCTTGTGCTAGCAGTCTTTTAAATGTCAGCAAGATTACTTTTAGTAAAATGGACCAGAAATTAGAGCAAGAATGTCCCTTATGTGAACAAGATTCAAACTCAAATTTATCAAGACATTTTAACGTAAATCATTGATTACATGACACAACTGCTTTGACAGTAAAGACCTCAAATTAGTGACTCAGTCCTTCCAAACCTATATATTTTTTTATGGAACAAGAAAAAGCAAAACATTGGCAAGGAAAATTAGAAAAAACAGCTGTTAGAGAAAGCATTACCACCTGGAAGAACAAATCTTTAACTAATATAGTATTTTACCAAGGATTAAAGAAAGAAATCCACTTACAGTTTTCCTGCAAACTCATAGCAATCTAAACACACTCCCTCTTGGTATGCTAACTGTCCAACTCTAATCTAAAAACTTTGTTTCCCCTCTGACTTTAAGGATACTTGTGTGAAACTGCAATTTACATGTTAATAAAGGTCTGTTTCAAGCAGTGTGTGACCTAAAACAACCAGTTATAAATACAGCAAGTTAATGACTATATTTTCAAATACTCCAACAAAATTTTAACAAAAAAATATTAATGTTTTCAGAGGTAAAAGAGTGCCATGCAAGTGGAAACAGAATAAAAACCCACTTAAAACAAAAAAATATATAAGAACACTGTATAGAGTTATGCAAAACCAGATGGGGGAACAGTGGGAAAGTAAAATTTGTAAAAGAAAACAGCTGAATATCAGTCTGCGTAAGCAATTTATCAGAGAAAAGTACTAATCACATTTTTCCACTGATTGCCTGTTCATGTAATACAATTTTAATACATACAATAGAACACTTTCAAGTGACTGGAATGAAGTCATTCACAAAAGTAGGGTTTGTTTGTTTTTTTTTTTTGAGGCTGATAATTATTCAAGGTTGATGATCCAGCTTTGATTATATGCCCATCTATAGAGGGCTGAGTGACCAATCTGATCCTTACAGCTAAATAAAGGCATGATTTCTGAAAAAAAAAAAAATCTCTCTTCTTCAAATATTATTGCTACATCCAAATTGCTATATCAAAATAAAAGAATTGGTTGCTCTATCAAACTAAAAATTGGTTACGATTTTGAAATTGAGCCTGTGCCAATTTAACTGCCACCCGCCCATAACTGGTCAAATATATATTTTACTTAAGATGATTGGATGTAGACAACTTTGTGGGGAAAGCTGTACAACAACAATCTTACAAAAAGTAGCTTGACAAGAAATCCCATCAGGGAAGCGTCAAATCCCTAGTTATCTTCTCTCATACATGTGACAGAGAAGTCAGGCAACCAACAGTGATGGCTCACCCAATCTAGGAAACCAGACAGCATGCTGACCACCAAGGCACTCTAGCTTTTTAGATGGCTGTATTGGGTGTAGGTATGAAGGTGTTGGCAGTGGATGCTTCAGGATGACCTCTAAAGAAGGAGCATCAGAGACCAACTGCTATGGACTGAACAAAATCCTTTATTCTCCATCCCTGCCTGTGCCACTTGGGGTGGGAGGGCGGTGCCTGGGGAGGGTAGAGAAGCTGAGGATGGAGGAGTGAAGTTGATCCTGGGAAAGATTCAGGGGAATGAGCTATTGTTCTGATTTTTTTTTTTTGTTTCTCACTATCCAAAACTGTTTTAAAATTAATTCTCCCTAAGTTGAGTCAGTTCCACCAGTGATGGTAACTGGTAAGTGATCTCCCTGCATTTATCTCAACCCACAAGCTTTTCCATTTTATTGTTTCCTCCTGTCCTTTTGAGGTGGGGGAGTGAAAGCAGCTGAGCAGACATCTAGATGCCAGCCATCAACCCACCACAGTGACTGACTCTGACTGGAACCACAATCATACATGATTGTTAGCTTGTTCAGTTGTGGATTTGCTGGATTTGTGCAATCATCTTTATGTTTCATGTAAGTCTTCGCATAACTCAGGACCGAAATGTAAGCCAATCACATGTGATCTCATAAATGCTGGTCCAGTGAAAACAAATTCAGGAATAAGATTTTGTTCACTATACAAAGCTGGCATAAACTACACTAACAAAGCTGTGGAACAATGGTTTAATCAGTGATTATTCACATTAGAACTAATGGAAGCCAGTTTTAAATACTTTTCATTTCCTACCTCTTAATACCACTTCCAAGAAGCTTTATGAATATTTCAAACGTGATAAATATCATGTATACACAGAGTGGTAGATTTCCATCTGATCAGAGAGACTAAAAGTGTCAGAGAACAGTAGTGAGAGATTAAGCTTTACAAGTCTAGGTCACAAGCTTCTGTCAAGCTCAGATAGATATGGGTCAAAAGTAATTGCCACCTAATGGCAGCTCAAACACTTGCATAAATATGTTGGTAGATTGGAAGCAGTTCTAAGTAGAGCAGCTACCTAGTAAGTTATTTCACCTAATTGGCTCTCCTGAGACAAGGTAGTGGTTTTGTGTGGTGGAACAACAGGAGGCTGGAGAACAGAGCCAAGCTTACTTCCTTATCTCACCACATCAAGATCTGTAGAGCAAAAGAGCATAAGAGGCTTGAGGAACTCTACACTGTCATCAGCTCCTATGGATCTGCTCAGTAGACACCATACAAGACTTTTTGCAAAATTTTGAATCTAGATTTTATGTTTAAAAATCCTTAAATACAAAGCATTGCATTTTCATTATCAGTGGAATATTGCCCAGCTGATAAAGGCACTTCATGTTCTGTGATTTGTATTGAAGCTGTCCCAATTAGGTATTACTTTTCACTGACAATCAACAAGGACTATCATCTTCAGCAAGGTATAGTAGGTACTTAATTGTTTTCAAATCATAAAAGTTAAGCTTCACATGATATCACCTGATAAATTACACAGAGCAAAGATCCTTTTTATTGCTAGTGTACTCATAGTATGTATCAACTATTTCAAGTTATTTTAGTTTGTCTAATAACAGTCTTTTTTCATAAAAGAATTAAGTAGATTTAAGAATCATACACATGTACAGATTTGTTTTAGCTACTCCGTAGAAAAAAAGCCAGCTAAAGTTGAATGTTTTCACTTTCAACCAAGAAGTACTCTTCTTATCCACTATGCACTCCCATACAGTGTTAGCCTTATTTGTAGCCTGAATAAAGTTAACAATAATAAATCATTTAATTACACATATGTCTAATTATATTTAAAGCTAAGTGTATTTACTTTGGAGATACATAAGGAATACTAAAACACCAAGAGGTTACCTCCCAGACTTCATAGACAAGTCTGTCAGACATAATCCTCAGACCCAAACAGAAAAGAAAAGCTACCAGGGGGAGGAAGGAAAAAAAAATCTCACTGTCAGTTACGCTATTGGCACTATAATATGCAAAAGTATCACTTCCATACAAACCAGAAGAATTATGCCTTCCCCCCCCCAAATGAGAGTTTCTGAATATTTTTAGCCTGTGGTGGGTTTACCTTGGCCAGCCAGCTGGTGCCCAAAGTGCTCTCACTCTCCCTCCTCAGCAGGATAAAGGAGGGAAAAACACAAAAGTCTCATTGGTCAACATAAAGTCAGGGTTTTTTTTTTTAAAGAAAATAAAAAAGAAAAAGGCCGTGTGCAGAAGGAAAGGCAAACAAAAAAGATTTAGTGTCTACTTCCATCAGGAGACGTCCAGCCACTTCCTGGGAAGCAGGGCATCCATGCACATAGCAGTTGCATCAGGAGACAAATGTCTTAAAGAATGCCTTCCTCCCCTCTTAGCTTTTATTGCAGAACACTTCATACAGTATGGAATATCACAATGGAATATCCCTTCGGTCAGTTGGGATCAGCTGTCCTGCCGCTGTTCCCTGCTATTTCTTGCCCTTTCCCACTCAGCTTACTGGCCTTTTGGGAAGGAGAGGGGCGGGTGGGTGGAGAGACATCATTGATGCTATGCGAGCACTGCTTGCCGATAGCCAGGGTAGTGGTGCATTATCAACACAGTTCTAGCTATGAAAGCAAAGCATGGTACTATTATGGCTCCATCCCAGCCACACCCAATACACAGCTATATTTTTTTAACAGCTGGAGGGTTAGTATGCTTCAAAATCTTGAAATGCACAAATATAAAGCCACCATGCAGCAAAGTAAATCTATATGTGCTAATATTTGTGTAATGATTTATTAACTGCCAAGAGCCATGCAATTTCTTCCACAAAAAGAAGTTCTCTCTTTACATTCGATGTTGTGTCATGTTAAAAGAAAACAAAAAGACAAATTCTTCATAAAAAAAAAAAATTCAGCGTTCCTTCAGTGTACCCAGGATCAATTGACAATTTGTTAATTTGGTAATAAGCTGTCAAGGTAATTTTTTTTTTTTTCCAAGTCTTTTAAATCTAAAAGGTATAAGGAGATGTGAAAGCTTTGAATGTCATTTCATGAAATCTGTCATCTCCATTAAGAGAGTTTCTTGCAGATAATGGAAAAGTTGCATGGAAATCTTTTCCCCTTTATTAAGGTTTTAATACTTTCATCCTCTTTCAAACACGTGTTTCAGTCTCAATGTATTTGTGGATTACTTTCTACCCTTTACAATCATGGGTCTCTGTCACAAATGGGAATATTGATCCACTGACATGAAAATATTTTTAAGTAGTCTTTAGGAATAATACCAGTCAACTCTTAGTTCATGTTGTCTATGACAGGGAAAATGGTATTTAAATCCCACAGGTCAAAGAGTTGATGAGTAATAATAGGGGTGAAGGTCAATATCCAGACAAACAATATACAGAAATATTTGTCAAAATATTTTGTCTTAAAATACTTAATACTTAAGGTCCTACAATTCCAGGAAGCTTAATTGTAAGAGTTTCCATGGTTTCCTCTGTGAATTAGGTGCATATATTTGGTGTTTAATATAGATAAACATTTCAAATACACATATCTCATAGGATGAAGTTTGATGCCTTCACTTTCTTTTAGAGAAATTGGAATGTTATATCTAAATTAAGTTTAACTGTCTTTGTTAAGGTTAGTTGTTTAGACCAAAATTACATTCAGATACTCCCACCCCACACTTCAGGAGAGCACAATTTACTTGACTTCCAAACAAGCTAATGTCTGAACTGAGTGAAAACACCACCCCCTAATTTCATGGATTTGTTTCATTTATATAACCAGTGATTCCAGACTTTGTTGGCTTAAGGTCTGGTCTTTGCCTTTTCTTCTCCTGTGGCTCCAAAATAAAGGGTCTATTCTAGATTTCTGAACCTTTGGCTTTGTTCAGATGCTTTTAAGTGATTGTCTCTTCCTTTTCTGGAGAAGAAGAATCCTTGTTACATTAATATTACTTGTTTAGTAGATATGAAATATTTTGAGCATTGAAACCAATGGAAAGCTCTTTGGTTTGTGAAAATCATGTAGATTAAGTTTCACATTAATACATAAAGTGTTGAACCATGTTGATTTACAATGAAGGATCCCGTTCAGAATCACTAACAAAATCAGTAGCCATGAGAAAGTGTGCAATAGACAATAAAAAGATCTTTTTATTAAGTGGATATTTTGCTTTTCTGTTAAGATATGTAGGTTAACTTGAACTTCAGTGCCCTCTTCATGATTAGTTTCAGTGCTTTTTTTTTTCCTGCCCCTTCAAAAGAAGGAGAGAAGGTGTGGAAGATCTATCACTTAAGTGAAAGCAGGCATACCATTATGGACAGGCATGATTACAACCACAAAAGGCCTGAGGCACACAAGTACAAAATACCTGAACTGTGACCGTGTTATGACAAATTAATTACCTTCTTTTCCTTCTGAAGAGTTCCTGACTTTTTGGTCAAGTAGTCCAACAGTGCATCTGTAGCACCACTGAAGCTAATTTCTTACTCTTCCCCCTGCTTACTACACTCTGATTCTCACTGTGGTGCAGTCTGAGAGGTCATGAACTTGCTGACTTGTCAATGAGAGGAAACAAAGCGCACACTCCAGGAGAGCATGTGGTCCATGGGATCAGCCAAGAACTAGGTTGAACCGAAATGGCCAGTATGCATTGGGTTCTCACTATGTACTTCACACTCTGCAGCATCATTCTTACTGCAGAATTAGTACTGCTTGTTGATACAGACAGAAGCTAAGTAGTACATATATGCAAAAATTAGTTTTTTCAAACCCTTGAAAAAAATTAGGGACTGGTTACACTCAAAGTTCATTGCAGGAGATAATCACACAAAAATAATTTTCAAAATCCTGTACTTTGTTAACACTACAACTATCAGCTAAATGACAAATGTATGAAAGTCTCAGGGCAAACAAAACCTTTCATAAGGGCAAGCTTTTTACAAACATAGTTTCCACTGTTATGGGAAAACAGCAAATTGTAGTATTATGGATAGCTACACATCAACGTTATAGAAATGAGAATGATTTAGAGCACTCCTACAGCAATTTACCACTTATATGAATGGATTTGTTAACATTTGCAAGCTAAGCAAAACATTAATAGTTTCAATAGGAGGCTTGCATGGATTACATTAAAAGTCAGATTTACTGATGCTTTACCTGAAAAAGTTTTAATTTTGTGATTATCTGGTTTTGGAACAATAAGATTTGATGGATACCACCTATTTTAAATTTCCATTAAATAACAAAAAAATCATAATACTGTTGTCTATTATTACATCTATACATTAATTGTAAATAGTTCTAACTACTATATAAAAAAATTTAGATATGAATTTGAATGTGGATTTTTAATTAACTGACCTGAAAATATGAGCATCAATAAGTCATACCCTTTTTCATATATAGAGTAAAAAAAGAGTACAGATGCAAAGGTAATCTAAATAATTATGCTAATGTCAACTTAATTGTTACAGACTATTATTTTCTAAGTATTAACACCTATTTACTACTAAAATTGTGCCAGTTTGCCTTGTTCTAAATGCTGGAATCTAATTAGACTTAATACATGGACACAGGGTTGGGTTTTTTTTTTTAAAAAAAAAAATACTGAAAGAACAGATATTGAAACATTTCTTGCAGCTGTTACCAACTGACCATTATAACATTAGTATCATACCTGGAAAATTAGTTTCATACCTTTGTCTGCATGGTATAGCCCAACCTTTTTGTCTGTAGAACGTGGTTATCTCTGCTCAGAAAAAAAAGAGGAAAGGATGNAAAAAAAAAAAAAAAACACACCACCAAAACACACACCACAAAACCAAAAGACCAGAGATGATACATATCAGCAGATCTGTTTTATCATTGCCTAGACACCTTCCACATTCTAATGTAGCTTTAGTCCAGAAAAGGTACTTTTATACAGTATCCCTGATTGTTTATGAAACAAAGCATTTATGTAGTCCAAGAGAGAAAGTGAAACCCTTTACTGCATCCCAAATAATATGCAGGATCTGAACCAAAATATCATTTACTTGACATATTATTCTATAATATTAAATAGGAAATATTAAATTTTAATATCCCTATAGAACCAATCTAAAAAACCTGTCACTGCACTTGACCCAAAAGATGAAATTATGAAAAGGCTAGCAAGCTTGTTAAAGAAAGTAAGAGGGATAACTAAAATGTAATCCTTTTAAGCAGTGAGGCAAGCACTGAACAGCAGCACACTGTTGACAAACCCTCAGCACATTACTTATTAAGACAGAATAAGAAGTTGATATGATTAAGTAGAATAAGTATTAGAAAGGAGAAGCATGTTCCAGAAAGAGAAAGTTGTACCTAGATGAAGAAAACCGATTTAAACTCTAGGAGGTTAAATGAAAAAAGTTCTAGATGAACACTGTCTTCACATCTACATGGAGCAAAAAAATGTGTCAGACAGTAAGCAGAGCCAGCTGATGACCGGTGTATAAAAGAAGCCTGCAGAGACAAGACCATTGAAGAAAACTAGTGAGTTTTTTTTAAAGTAGTGTTCATAGAGGAGGAAAATCCAGGCAGATGTCCATGCTGGAACTCCTTGTGGAAGAGTCAGCAGGTTTGCCTGAAGTTGAAGTGGCTATGAATTAGGTTAGAGAATTAATTCAACAAAACTAATAACGAGAAACTTCTAGGACCAGATGGTACTCAAGTGGAATTATTAATTGTGGTCTTCAGCATATTACTTAACACTGCTTTTGTATTAAGTGACAAAGGTTTCACCAACCAACAATGAAATCAGAAGGAAAGCTCCAGGTGCTATCCAGGTAGCTTGAGGCTTTTAAAGCCAATGTCTACAAAAAAAGAAAAACATACCAAATAACAGATACCCAGGCTGACAATCTTGAGAAAAGTCAATACATGTTATATAGATTAACTAATTAGTTAAAAAAGATTTGGGAACTGATAGTAGCGTATACTCAGTTATGATCAAAAAAGGTGTAGGAAGGTTAATAAGAACAAAGTTTTCTAATCATATTAAGTTACTGAGAGCAATGAAGACAACAGAAACAAATTCCGAAAGGAAGTTTTGATCCTGAGTAACAGTACAACAGCTAACAAAATTCGTTACAGACAGACACATAAGCCAAAGGTGTATAAGTAATATTTCTTAATCTGTGTAACTCACAAAGGATGAAACCCAACTCTGTATATGGAATACTATGCTCCATGGGGACCACTACCAAACCTGACATCTAGAGGCTGTGACAGGTTTACAAGAACATGATCTCAAAAACCATTGGCTGGCAAAAATACATCTATTATTAGTAGGTACTAAGAAACAAGAAAGACACCTCTGAAAGCATTACACCACCACCAAAGTCCACGGCTCACTTTTCTTTAGAACACTGCTTCCTTGTCTTAGAATGGGTTAAAAAAAAAATGGGAAAAAGAATGATTAATAATTTGAGAAAGACTAATATGAAAATAGATGGTTTGGTATGGTATACCAGAGAGCTACAAAGTTCAGGAGCACAAAGAAGTCCTGATTATTTATCATGTCTTCCAAAACAAGCACTAGGAGCCTACTAGTGAAAGGTTTAAAGTCAGGGGAGCAAGGCTGAAAACACTTAGTAAGATAAGACAGCTTCTCACTTAGTAATTAAAACATCTAAGTAAATCCCAGCTAAGGGTAGTGTAGATACTAACAGTTCACATGGATTTGATGCAAGACTGAATGAGCATTCAATGATAAGACATCAAGAGTTTAAGTAGAAAAACCACAGCATGTTCAGGAAACCTCCCAAGTTAAACGCCATTGGAGGCAAGCTGAATTTGCAGGGGAAATATCATCTAAAAGTGTCACTTAATCTATTTTCTCTCTTCTTTACGTACTTGTATGTAGCTTCTGCAGGAGGCAGGTTGCTGTGCTACTATGGATCCTTGGTCTGAGCCAGTGCTGATTTCCCCCAAGACCTACTGGGGAGGAGATAGGTCGCCTCAACCACTCATACTGGGGTATGAGTGACCTCCTGATTTTTTTTTTTTAAGTTTTGCATTATGAGGTTAAATCACTCAAACAGTATTTGATTAAGGTAATTATTAAATTACATGGGCTAGGAGAAAGAGGGCAAAAGCAAGGAAGACATTCTTGTACTCTCACCTCAGCCTCTCAGAAACCCTATGATTACTGGTGGGAAGAAGAAAGGAAGAGAATAATTTTTAGTGTTTTGAAATATACTACTGGTATTGCCTTATGTTAGCAATAATTTTGTAGGCATGGTCACCTCAGGGACCAATTTGACAAATCTCTAGAGCAGAATCCTGATGCAGGTTTTCTTTGTGGTATGGCATTCACAGAATTTCAACACAGGCCAGACATACTTGGTGTTTTTGAACAGCTATACAAAAGTAAGAAAGCGTATTAAATAATATATTATATACAAAACTTTTGAGTCTCCTCTTTGCTAGAGGGCAGGGAAGAGCTAAAAGAAAAAAAGAAAGAGAATACCACAATTCTTTGTCGTCACCTTTGTAATTTTACTATAGGAGCTCTTATTTTCCCTTGCAACTGTTCTCCGATGTGTATGTTCTTCTGCCATACGTTAGCCCAAGTATTAGAGAAAAAAAACAAACAACTTATTTCTTCCTAAACACTTCACTTGCTACAGCCTTAATCCATGCTTTTGCAAAGGGGGAAAATGAACTAAATGATTAGTGTATTTGACCAAAATTCCCATATAGTTTTAGTTTACATTAGACTTAATTTTTCCAGTTAGTAATCAAAGAAAAAGAGTCTTCCAGACATATGTACATAAATACATATATGTAATTCTTAAAGGAAATTTAAGATAGTGAAATATTTGGGAATTAAAATTAGTTATTATTTCTAACTTCATCTGCATATCACTAATAAGAAATAGTTCCTTCATGCCGAGAGAGAATATATACTGCTCACAGACTTTTAAGAAAAAGAAACAACTGGTCATATTAGATGAACATGTTGACCTAAACTGCCACATACACAAATATATTCCCCTGGTGTCAGAAGTAGCCAAAACTAGACATGATCCTAAATTCTGCCCAAAGGCTGTTGGATATAGGCTTTTCCAAGACAGTCAAATCTCATTAGCCAAAAGCTTTTGCAGAGGCCCCTCTTTAAGACAGCAAGATAGATATTTTGCTGCACATTTTATATTAGGAACCCAGGCCTTTATTACTGATGTAAAGGAAAACAAATGTAAGCTATCTGTGAGGCAAAAAGCTATATAGTAAATAGGAACACTATTTAAGAGACTCATAATCACAAATATTCAGTTACAATATTATTTTTACTCGCTAATATTTTCAAATTCCTTATCTGATGCAAGGATTTTGTGTCATAGTTAGAGAAGAAATACATTAAAGTTTAGTCAACTTAAGCTGTATATTTCCAACTCCACTTAAGTGTAATAAGATATTTCTTAGTTGTGTTTAATAATAATGTTTTATAAGAAAAAATACAACAACTTGTTATCATTGTTTTGGAAGTACAAGCACAGTAAATAGATGGGGGGGGAACAAAACAAAACAAAACAAAACAGCCACCCAAAACCTGGTAGCAAGAGTTCTTCTAGGGAATACCTAGCTTTCAACATATTGATTTAGCTCAGGCATAACCAAGATACTGAACTTCTACCCCTGAACAAAATGGAGAAGAGCAAACATACAACTATACATAGCTAGGGAACCTGAAAGCAGGAGTGTTCAGCTTTTCCATGTGACCCTGAATACATCACACAACTTGTTTTCACACAAGGCAATGCTCTTTACTCAATAAATTGAATCTCTTAAATAACTATACATACATACCTGCACACATAGATCCTGGTAGCATATATAAACTCCATCCAGGTTGCTGTTATTGCCGCTACTAGAAAAAACTGTATAGCCTATTTTCAGCCATTTCATCTCCAGGAATCCCTCAAAAGAGGAGCAAACTTTTAAATACCTTTACAACTAATGCTACCTGCTGGGAAAGCTTTAAGTCCTTTCTTCTCTTGAGGCTGGATATCCATATATGCTGAGACTCCAGGGACCTCTTCCTTCCTCTAGGACAGCTGCTGGGTATCAACCTGCTGATGAAAATTGACTCCTGCAGAAAAGCCTGAATTCAATCAAGTTTCAGTGGGAACTGGAACTGCAATTGTTTCAGTCTCTGTTGAATGCAAGACTTACAGGTGTTTTTAAACTGCTGCCGATAACGTACTCAAACAATAAAATATTTGTTGTGAAACAGATAACTTATATGATTTCAGTGTATATAAAACATTCATGCTTGTTTGTCTTAAGTGTTAATACGTCTGAAAATTAATGTAACAGATTTTACACAAGATTTCAAAATGGCTTACAATAGCGTCTATTTTATTTTTCTCCACTTTCTCAGTTGTGGAACTATTGATACATTTAGTTACTGAATTTACCCTTATTTCATGCTAATCATTCTGAATTTTTAAAAGACATACACAGAGCATTTACTCACTCCCTTCTCTCTATCCTACTCTTTCTCTCTTCATGATAATAGAAACTGTTGGGTGGCAGATATTAGGACAAACAAGACCATAAAGGATAATATAGGAAGCTCATTCACTATGCACGTTCTAATTCCCCAAACCTCAGTTAACTAAGGCTGGCTAAATCTCATAGGTTTCAGCCAATATTTAGCTCTTTTTTTTTTAATTTAATTTTAAATTGAGTTTACTAGTGGCGGCGCGTCTTGAAAAAACAGAATACAAGGTCTCATAAACACAGAGCACATAAAGACATCTTAGGTGTTGTACGCATATTAAACAATATGATTTTGAACAGTTGACTCAGCTTTCTGTGGTAACAATCCACTCTGTAGCAGGACACAGTCCTGAAACTATATGCAAGACTCTAAATTGCCTTGGACCAGCAAGTTCTCTCCGATTCCCTGCTTTCCTTTTTGCGTAACTCTATCTAGTAAGCTAATATGTGAGCTAATAATGGTTATCTTGTTTATTAAAATATACCTGACAAAAAAAATGCAATGGTATTAAAGTCTGATAGTAAAATGGGATTCATAAAGAGTGTTCATCACAGACTGCAAGGCCTGGGCAGGAGATGGAGTGCAGAAGCTGGTTGGTTATCAGCTCTTCTGGGTTAAAACTTGAAAAGGGCAGACAAAAGGAAGAAGAAGTAATTATTTCATAAGAGGGATAAACCAAGTACTCCATGTAGTAATCCTAAAAAGAATTCATATGGGCTTCAGACTCCCAGTGGTCTTTACCCTCTATGTGAAACTGAGATTAAAGTTGGGGATTTTATATATACCACAGAAGCTACAGTACGAACCTTACTCAAAAGGTGTGACCAAACTAAATGTAGGGTAGGAGCAGAAATTCCCAGTGAGTTATAATTGCCTTCAAGATTCACAGGAGTTACTAGTCTCAGTGTCAAGTCAGGGACAGAATTTAGTGTGTGAAAAAGATAGGACTAACAGCAACTGTGGAGTACATAGTGAGGAGCCAAAGGGAATAGGTACTGTAAACTGTCCTGTCCCGGGAGTTACAACTGGGTCGATGGCAGTGGTCTGTGGCAACCATATGAGGTTCAGGTTAGACTGAGGTTTGGTTTAGGACAAGAAAATTTGGACAAGGAAGAAGCACAGTAAAACTGGACCCCCTAAGATGTAACAAAGTATGTTGAGGATTGGTGCCAGATAACAGATATGTTTTATGTTTAGGCAGGGGTATGCAATTCTTATGTCAAAATAGGTTGAAATACAGGGTTTGAGTTCACAGAAGACAAAATTTCTGAGAAGTGGCCAAAGGAACTGAAAGTGGACAAGTCAAATCTTTAGTGAACTATACTTAGGCTCAAATCTTTATATTTTCTGTCAGGCTAGAATTGTTAGGTTTCAATTTTGCAGAAGAAATATTGTGTTATAATGTGAATAGGATCTCTAAGAGGCACAAAATAAAATAAACTAAAATAAAACAAAATACAATAAATGGTTGATAACAAACATCTGCAATGAATTATACATGAGACTTTACAGGTCAGGCTAAAGTTTGGGAGAATGAGAAAGAGAAAAGGTACAATAAAAAGGGTTTCACAAAGAGTATCCAAAGTAAAGGGATGATGATTTATGAATTCTTCAGTGCATGTTATTAGAGTTTGGATGCAGCAGGTTCCCTGGTTGCCAAAGTAAATCAAAGGCCAGTGACAAGCATCTCTGGTGATTCACAAATGACATTAAGGCATACAGAGTTTTTTGGCCTTTATGTAGAACTGAAGTTAGGATTAGGATATAGATTAGAAGAAGACCAAGCAGTAGTGCGTTCAAATGGACTGTGCATGTAATGGGCTGATGTGAAATGTAAACAATAAGTTGTACAGGTGTCCTCATTTCATAGGGGTTTCTGGCGTCCAGCCTCTGACACTCTGAGGGAGTGAAACGGGCTGTTAAAGCCAGGCTCTCATCTCTCCTGCACAGCAATTGAGAAGGCTGCTGCTCATTATGTCTGTCTGACAGATTCTTCCCAGCAGCAACTGTTGAGTAATATGTCAGGAATCAGGTGTATGCAGGAGATCAAATTGGATCGACTCCAGAAGACACATGCAGCAATGTTCATGTGAGGCAGTACTCCCTCCGCCCGAGCATGCAGTGGTTTATTCCACTGGAAGAAGGATCCAGTGCAAGTGGGCAAAAAATGCTGTGAACCTGAGAGTTTGCTTCCTCAGCAGAGCCTTAAACCTACATCCTTCAGTATCTGAGGCAATGCCCAACCTCATCATGCAAAATCACCAGTCAATAGGGCATGGCCATGCTCAGCTGCTTCTGCCCCACCCAGGGCAGCCTCTCCCACCCACAGAACATCACCCCAGCAGTGCAACCCCTTCCAGAAACCCTCTTGTCTCCTGTCCCAGGGCACAGAACATCCTACCCAGGTATTTGTTCTCTGTGAGAGTGGACTGGAGCAGTGACATCTATGAATGGCTCTTTACTTGGTTATATCTCATCCTTCCATAACTGGAAATTACAGCCCCAACGTTATTAGTGCCACAGCCTGGCAACTTGACAGAGTGGTGTAAGGAATTTCACAATTCCTCTTCCTTTATTCTTGGTGTTATTGATGCTATTTTGAAATAAGAAATAGATTTCTACACAGTTTTTTACAAATCTCTTCTTTTGCTTTTGAGCATAACTTTTAGTGGCATAGACAGCACCCGAACAATGTAAAACAATAAACAGATAGAATAGCCTGTTGCATCCAAAACATTATATCAGAGGGGTTTTATTATTTCTGATTTTACAAATGTAACTGAAACATTTAAGTTTTGATCTCTGACCAAAAACCACCAACAAAAAATAATAATAAGAATTATGACTGTTTTCCTGTCTTCAAGTTTACCCAAAAGAAGATATGAATTTCATACTATTTACATATTCAGCTTCAGGAGGTCAGGTGTGTTTGGAGATACTCACAAGTTTTTAAGTTTAGCTGTATTTTGTGTAGCTGAGGCTGAATCTCAAGTCTATATTTAAAATTGAAATAAGCCAAAAAAAGTGATTTGATGTGCTATTGAACACATTTTGCAGAATTCGATTTATATTAGCCTGATTGGTGCTGAGAAAATGGGCATTTCCATAGAAACACTACAGGAATAAAACAACCATACACAAGAACCTCAAGAAGAGGATGTGCAGTAAGGGTGTGTCTGCTGTGAATCTTGATAGACACAAAGCACTGATCCTTTTTGTTGCGTTGTTCTGCAGTTTTTAAACTGCAGAAGCAATGTCTGATACTTTTGTATGTTAAAATTGCTATATCTGATGAGAGATTAGACAGGGGTTTAAAGAGAGAACAGTGCATAGACTTTTTCTATTAATCTTTCAAAGAGAAGTATATCATAGCGAAGATCTATAACTAAAGTCAAAAGGTCAGTACCTTCGCTAAGTGTAAATGCAAGAAAGTGCTCCTGGCTCCTATTTCAGTTTGGGTATTTTAAATCAGTTGAACACCCAAATTGCCTTTTCTTTTCACTACATTCTCTTTTCTTTCCATTTTTACTGCCGCTATTACAGCAGCTCCCCTTGGCACCACTCTAGTTTATGTGCAGAGAGTGGTACTATTATACACCACTCTTCCTAGCACTTTAAAACTGGCCCAAGAATATCTTTCATGTGAAGTGTGTCACACAGAGCCTTTTTTCTATTAAATTAAAAAATAATATAGGTTGCAAGAGAAGTCTAGTTTCGGCTTTGGAACAAATTTTAGTAGATATTGATTCTCTAAAGAAAAATAGTTATTTGGAATTGTTTCAAGAAAACAAAAATTTATTATGTTATTTTAACAAAATAAAAAATCCCCCTTGCTTTTTACTAGTAAAACAGAAAAAAAGCCCAAACACAGACATTTAAAGTTTCAACAACTTTCAGTTTAACTATTTTAACTACCAATATTTTATTGATAACAGGTGAAAACTAAGGAGACAAAATATTTTCCTTGTTTTCAAAGGAAATTTTTTAAATTACCATTTCCTAATTCTTGATATTGCTTTCTACAGTTTGAGAGTTATATATCCTCCTAGCTATGTGAAAGTAAGATTACTGGCAAAAGGGTTTCTGGACCCTTTCTGAATTGACAGGACAGGTGTTTACCATAACTTTTTCCCTTACTGTTTTATGCTTTGGTTTTCACCTGTCCGGCCAGTCCGTCCCAAACCATGACATCATCTTATTCAGAATTTGAAGCTACTTGGGATATGATTTTTGCATTTATTTCTGCTACATAATTTGTAGTCAGGCAGCAACTCACGAGGGGCCCGGGGTACTGCTCTATGAAGTTATCCTCAGTGGTAAGTGATGTTAACATTTGGCTTAGATCACATCTGTAACTGTTCTTAGTCACTTTGTATTTATTTCTCTGAAATATACACTTACAAAGAAGTGTATATATAGAACTTTTGAACATGTTGGGAGAAGTCGTTGACTGAATATACAGTTGTCCCACGGCAATAACTGGTGAGGTAAATCAGCAGAGTGGCAAATAGTTTAGCTATTGCCCTAGTAACATATTTAATCTGCGTGATTTGGTAGAATTTGGTTACCAACACAAGCCAGCCCATTTCACTTGCAGGTACATTGGGAAGCTCTGTGGCACACAACCTCTCACTAAG
The DNA here is from genome assembly GCA_013398815.1 of Ibidorhyncha struthersii. Taxonomy (NCBI): domain Eukaryota; kingdom Metazoa; phylum Chordata; class Aves; order Charadriiformes; family Charadriidae; genus Ibidorhyncha; species Ibidorhyncha struthersii. The sequence continues at coordinate 301,395 of VZSZ01010259.1, read as the reverse complement.
CCTGGTACTTATGTTTCTTCTCTGTACAATGATGGTAGGACATCACTTTCCGAAGGGTAACTTACCATCAAATAAACAGGCTAGTGCCCAGAATGGACAGTTCCTCGCTGTTTACTACTTCTAATAAACTTGGCGATACATCCTGCACAGCAAGCTTCATTTTTTTTAATGATAGCAACATAAAATGATCCATTGAACAAAAAACTCTGGCCATTATCTATTCAGATTTAAGTGTTGAAGCACTTGTATTGTTAATCATTTTTATGTGACTATTATGTGAACAGAGTCCATGATAAGAACTTGGCTGAGTGACTAAATGTGGGGATCAAAATAAAATGACCGTTGGAAGGTGTTTTATGGCTGCAAATGTAAGGCTTCTAGGTCTTATTGCGCCTTCATTAAATGACACTGTGCAAAAAGAGATACAGCATGACAAAAATTTTTCTGGGTGTGTCGGTTTCAAGGGGCAAAAAAATATAGTGAAAACCTGAGAAATATGACAGAAAACAAGAAATACTTGTAGTCTCTTAAACGGAATATAATATTACGTCACATTTTCAAATAAGAAGTAGGGAGAGAAACTAAGAATTATTGGTGTACAGCCAATTAAATTAATTGTCTGTTTTATATCTACATATATAATTTTTTTTTAAAAGATGTTATCACTGGATTTTTGTTGCATGGAGAAGGGAGGTAAGAACCAACTCTATAAATTAAGCCAAGCCCAATTAACTAAACGAGACACTTCCTTGTGTTCACTGGGAGATGGATGAACTAGTAAATGACTAGTGACCACACCTGTGTTTAGTTCAGAATATTTAATTATCTAATAGTTATAGTGACATATGAAAGAGACAACAATACAAAACATTATTTAGGAGGCTGGAGTGGCTGACACATAGAAAGATCAGGAGGACTAAGCACGTGTACCTGGTTAAATGATGTCCAAGGAAACATTCAGCAAGAAGTCCAAGATGAAAATATGGAGAAGGAAGGAAGTTATACAGAAGGATACAGGAATTACAAGGTATAATGGAAAAAAAAGAAAAAAGAAAAACAAACCACAAAGCCTTTAAAAAGAAAATTCAACAAATATCAAAGTTACTCAAGAGCAGCTGTTATTAAACCACAGAACAATTTTTCTCAAGGAACTCACAGAAAAGCCATTCAGTTGCTATTACAGAAAAAAACGTGATACACAGTATATGACAGAGAAAAATCTGGCATTGAAAAAATTAGACCAGTTTCACTAGGGTAATCTTTCATTTTTAGCACTGATATAGAAGTAATTGTATCTATAATTCTGTTGCACTCAAAACATCCTTTTCAAAAGCATGAAGAAGACAGAAGCTTTAATTAAATGAGACCTATGTGTAGAGATTCAGTAAACAGATCCAAATCGTTTCACCCTTCCCTATACTTTTACCTTTCCCTCACTTGTGGGTAAGTTCTAAATGGCAAAGCACTATAAAATTTCACCACTGAGCTTTTTTATTGTTTTATTGGGAAGGGTTTTTCTTTTACCTTTCTCTGAAGCATTATATGTTACAGCAGCTAGAAATCAAATGCTTTTGTGCAGTAGTGCCATTGAAGTCTTCCAGTTACTTGTTTAGTGGGCTTTTCTCACCTTCTAGAGATAAATGAATTTGCCAGTAAGGCAGGGCCAGGAGGGAATTTTCCTTCCATTGAGGACGGATGCAATTGCTCTTTTGTTCTGCTGCTTTGTTTTGGTTCTTTGTCTTACTTGGGCCCCATTCTGTAAAGTATATATTTCCTAGCTAACACATAGGAATTTAAGTTTCCTTTTGGGTCCTAGCAAAGAATGCCTCTTCCTTGATCCTTCCTTCTCTCAGCTAGTGGCACACTGAAGTTTTGTTGTTTTGTTGGTTTTCTTTTTTCTTTTTTAAATCTTCAACCATACATTTTAAGTTTCTTCTGGGATACTGAGTGGTTTTCTGTAGCACACAGACAGCAGCACAGGGGACTCTTCTGAGCTCGTGCTTCAACTTCCTCCAGGTCATCTGGGGAAAGCGGAGGACCAGAGACATGATTCTTTCCTGTTTTCTATTCCTGTCTCCTTCACATATTGCAAATTAACTGCAGCAGCAGTGTAGACTGGCTCTACTTAGCAAAGTTTCCCAAGCACATTGTTCTGGGTTTCTGCTTATTCTGACATCTCATTTCTACCAGAGGAATGAGATGTCTGGGAAGTGAAAAGTTATGTACACAAGGAAACTAACATATGTATACATAGTTCCCTGGATTGTTTTAGAGTTCAACATACTGGGAGTTAGCATTATTTTGGCATATAACTCTTGTATTGATGAAACAGTTGCATCTTAATTTGGAGTGGGGTAAGCATGCAGATGCATTTCCTAACTTGCTATTTCTTTTCCTGTGGCAATGGCCAGACACAGAAGATCTGGAAATAGGACTGCAAGATTTAAAATACTAAAGTACCATATCTAGTGATTTGGCAGAATGCAAAAATTAATCATGTCAAAACAGGGTCCCACATTAAGGAATATTCTAAACGAGAATTGTGCTATAATGTTTATACCACCCCCATGCTCACAGCAGTACACTGTCTACATGTATGATTTCCCCTATGCAACAGCTATAGCATTAATTTTTCAGCAGTAGATTTACTTTAACAAGAAAATAGTAAAAAGTTGTAAATAATAAGACAACAGTAACAAACTAGTATTAATGTTAATGTGACCAAGTTTGATAATACAAACACTTCTGTTTTAGAAAGGGTTAACAGACATCATGGCTTTTTAAGAGTATGCCAGTTCTGTTCCCATCTTGCGTTTCTGAATCACAATCACTTTGGTTATCAGAGGGTTAACTAAAACCACCGAGTATTAGAGATTATTTTCCATGTCTGCTAAACTGTATTTGGCAGAAGATATTCGCTTACCGTGAACCAGAAGCTTTCCAACCATCTTTCAAACTGGTCATAACAGACAAAGAATAACATTTTCCTTTTAATAGAGTCATGTTATATTTCAAAGTTAATGGAACTCTTCCTAAGGATAGGCCTAGAAATCTCAGTTATGTAGAGCTTGATGTAAAACCCACTGAAGTTGCTGGACACTTTCTATAAGTTTGAGTTTATTTAAAATGTTGATTTAAATTCATATTTACAGGTCATCAGGGGAGTGAAATGTACCCTCAGTTTCTCAAAGAACAGCTTGGAACTCACAGTTTTGGGGTTTTTTTTAAATCTTTTCTGTATACCCCAGTTTGCTTTGCCTGTTATTCTACCGACACATGACTAAACGGATCTTTCAACAATATGCAGTAGGGGAAAGCAACCTACTGTTAAGGATGTTGTAAGACTGCTCAAAAATAATCTCAAACTGAAATGGTTGGGTCTTATTCATATTAGTGAAAATGGACATATCCTGAAAAGTAGATGCTTACTAAAACAGCACAAGCTCTTAAAAAAGTACTTGCATAAACAACTCACATGCGAGAAACAAAGGACAAAACATTAAGTAAAGACCACTGTGATAAGGGTTTAGTACCGAGAATCAGAGCAAGGAGTACTGTTTTTTGTTGGTTTATTTTTCCTCCAAGAGTTATTAGTTTTAATACTGATTGATTTAGATCCTTGACTAACAAATTTTTAACACTGGAAATATGCAAAATTTAGCATTTAAACTATGTGTGGGAGATCTCCAAGTACAATATTGGAATCTGCTACTAGTCAGAAACATAACATCTTGAATGGAGGAAGGGAGGTCTTATATCCCAGGTGGGTTGAAGGATCTTGTGTCTGATCAATTAGTTTTATTATTAATATATCTGTAATAGGCTAGAATCAAGACAAAAGCAACAAACTTTTTTAGGGTCACAGAAACTGCTGGTGATCATTTGTGAATAGTTTAGTTTTAACATTTCATGAAGGTACTACTGGAGAGACAATTGCACTTCACATTCGATTTATTTTTTCATGTATCACAGCTCCTTCCTCCACTCATACTTTAGGTTACATTTTTCATTTAATTAGAGGAAAATAACTTGATGTACCATTCTTTGTCATATCTCACTGAGCTGTGCACATTAAAAACCTCTGCAGCTTAGTGGAGAACAAAAATGAAAATAACAGAGTAAGTCACATAACTAAGTTCTTTGCTCACATATTGAAATAAAATGAATTTGAGTTATATGTAATTCTTGAGCATATGTCATTAGTTTATTTGGCTGCAGATCTCCTTTGTGCATTGCTGTTTTTCATAAAGAACATTTTGTCCATTTATACATTTATTCTTTGACAGAGGAAGGGTTTTTTGTATTTGTGAACATGTATTTTCTCCTCCTCCTCACATCTGTTATGGAAAGAAGCAAAAGAAAACCCGAGCATTTTGGATCAGTTTACCAAAAAAAAAGTGAAGCATAGAAAAAAAATCATCCCATCAGTAAAATACAAATCAGACATTATGAAATGCTGTGAATTACCTGTCAGATGTTATGTTCAATGACATTTAGGTTTCCAGAGGCTCCATTTCAGCAAAGCACTTGGGATCAGTGTTAGGGTATGCTGGGAACTGGGATTTGTGGAAGCCTAGGTGCGTGTATAGGTGGGAAGGTCTGAGGCACAAGCTTGGGAAATGAAGTCACACAAGGAGAGGAAGGAGGCTCATCTCCTTTTGTGCATGCATGTGCAAGTATTTGTACACAAGTCTTGTCTTGGAGAAAAGCACTGCTGCCATTTTACCCGTGGGTTCATGCAAGTCGGTGCTGGTGCTCAAATGAACACAGCAGCTCTTGCCTGTAGCCGAAATGGGTACTGGATATTGAAGGCAAGGTCTTACAGATGTACAAGGAGGAGCAGAAAATGCTTTGTTCTGCCTTTAGTTCTGCTGCATGCCAAGCCCATGTACTGAAACTCCAGGATGTATGGCTTGCTGTTTTAGAAGTGCACTTTAGCCTATGGGGGATTTGTACGCAATTTTCACAAAGGCAGTGAAGTGTGACCCTCTTATTTCTTGTTCCTAGGGCTCATGTAGGAAAAAATGATCTGAAAGTGGTTTTTCTTTTTTTCCCTGCTCATCATTGTCAAGGGGCAGATGTGTATCACATTTGTGATGCATCACTTAGACCTGCAATAAAATGTCACATTATTTTTTTCTTCTAGCAATCCCTTTGTATAACTGACCCTTGTTGCACTCTGCTTAAACAGAACAGAGCAAAATTACTGTAATTTAGCAGAAACACTATTTTATTTTAGATTTTGCTTTTGATTTCATGTGCAGCAATAAACTCAAACCAGTTAATAGAAATCAGTGTTCAATGACCAGCTCAACTAAAATGTTTGAAGAAAAACTTCACTATCTTGTTGGCTTTTGATATTTTCTTTTATAGACCTTTATCTATCCTTCTTCCTACATTTATATCTTACCTGGCAACACACTAGCTTAGTTAAGTACTTTTTGCTTTGATTTTAATTCCATCATTATGAGCAATGACTTTTTCTTTTAACTTTAGCTCTTTCACATCTGAAAGAAAGATCACACATCAGTAATGCACATAACTGAATTATGACATTTTTATTCTGTAGAGATATGAAAAGAGATTTTTAACATTGTTTTTACTGTTCAAATGTTTGAGCCATAATTTAGGAGGTAACTAGTCAATCTGGAATTCACAGAGACTTTGAAGAATTAGGTCATTTTAAGTTGCTTTACACAACAAATCTTGAAAGAAGTCAAATTCTTCACATTTACAGAAAGAGGAACACTTTTTAGATTTTAAAAAAGATGGTTATTGAAATAGTTATTTCTCTCTATGATTCACAGCTATGAAGGCATGTGTCCACTGCACAGACATAGTAATCTTGTCGTCCGAGACAGTAAAAAAGATCTTGCATTTCAATCGCCAGGTCAGCTCAGAGGCATGAAATGATTGCTCTAGTCTGCCATAAGTACAAACCAATACAGGCAAAGGATTTTTATTGGTCTGAGGCCTGTAAATTTTCTATTAGCACTGCCCAGTGTGACAAGCATGGTCCAGGTATTGGCAGCCATGGCTGCAGCAGCCTTCCCCTGTGCCCTTCACTTTCCTGAGGCTGTGTCCAGTTCTGAGAGTCTCAGAGGGGTCTTTCTGCACGGTGTGCTGGGGGAGTTCTGAGTTGAACACCTCATCCTCTCTTGACTGCTCTCCCTTCCTTTATTAGGAAGGCTTCCATTACTGCAGGCTTTGAAAGAGATGCTCGGAGTCACCTGGTCATGAGGTCTCACTTGCAAAGAAGAAAGTCCCAGCTACCTTCAAAACTTGGATCACTATGTTTTGATTCCATACAGATACTACTTTTCTTCTTTAGCCTTTTATCTTTAACTTTTACTGGATTATCAAATTTCTACTGGATTATCCGTTTTCCTCAGTTTTGCCTCTATACCCCAACACAGTATCATTTTATTAAATATTTTATTTTTGCACCTATTTTCAATTCTTAAGCCTACCTTGAAAAATGCACATTCCCTTTCTAAACACTTTCCCTTCCACTGCTTTTTTAATTTCTGTGCATATTTCTAAGTTTATTAATTTTCTCAGATCCTCTTGCAATGCTGACCAAAGAGCACAGTTTTCAGCAAGTTGGATTGAGTTATTACGACTTTTTTCTGGCAAGCAGTGTATCAGGTCACACAAAAATAATGAGGCTTTTTCATTTATACAACAGCATGCCAAGAAGTCTGTAGGCATTATCAAAAGATAAATTGAAATTTAACTTGAGATGTAAAGAAAAGAGGCAGCACGAAAACTAATTAATTTCCAAAATAGTTAAGAAATTAAAATGTTTGAAAAATAGCAACAGTGAAGAATAGTAATTTAAATTGCTAGAAAACTTTTGTAAGAACTTAGCCTTTTGGTCTACTACTTGCCATAAAATTACCTATAAAATTGCTTATTTAAGTGCAAAAATAAAAATAGTTTTTAATCATGTCCATTTGTTAAACCGATTGTTCTGTCCAAATCAATTTCAGGTTGTGTTTTTAAACTTATGATATCCTTTACACACATAAGTGATGATAGTCTCTCTTCTACTTCTCTCTTGGTATAATTATTTTCTCAGGAAAATGTTTTTGTTTGGTTTTCATATATCTATATATTTCAGCCAGTCATTAAGGGGCTTTTTGTCAGTGTGATTTTTTTTTTCTTAATAAAGCTTCCTTTGAAAATCTACTGCTCTCCCCCGACTCTGGTTAGTACTTTTAACCATTTCATCCGTTCCTCACTGATCTTTTCTATTCTATTTCTAAACCATTTCTTAGCACCTCCTCCATAATTCCCATTTGCTTTTCCATTTTTCCACTCTGCTACATCCTCAGTTCACTGAAGAATTTTTACAGTTCCCCTGAACCATAACTCGTAAGAACAGATGGACAGGGACAAACCATTGAATAATGAAACTAGACTTGTTTAGACTGATTACTTTGTACTCTCTATGACCTTAAGGTTTTTTTAAATGGAGAATTCCCTCAATGTCTCATTCTGAAAAACAAACTCAGTATAGAAGGTCATTCTGAACTGATTGTATGATCAAGAGTCCTGGAACATGTGGGCTAAGGAAAATGTCTAGCTGATTTCCATCTCCAGTAATTTCAGTCTTGAAAAGAGAATATAAAAATATTTACTGTTACATTCTTCAAATTTCAGGGCTATCATCTTTCAGTCACCAAAGCTTCCATATATTTTTTTTTTAAAATCTGAGAAATTAGAATACTAACTATAGGTTGCCATGAAATGTTACTAAAACAAGTAATTTTCTGACCTACCATTAAAATAATGTAACAAAATGTAAGTTAAAGAAGAGACACCACAGTTTCTGTCTAGCCATTCTGTTGTATAGCTCTGCTCATGCTATTCTAGTGAAACTCAAGCTGTAATAAATCATGGCATCTCACAATGACAGTTTCAAATTAACATGTTTATTGGGACAGACAAGTGCATCACTAAGAGTGTTATTTACTTCAGGTGCCAACATAGAGTACCAGCTGTTGGATTTAAACACTGACTCACTTGTTGCAGCTGAAAACTATGGGAATTTTTCAAATCATACATCAATATGAGCAAAAACACAGGCATCATAGCATAACACAAGTAGAACAGTTTTTTTTCCCAAAAGCACAGAAAGCATGAAGCCTGAGATAAAACAAAAAAAAAAAAAAACGCAACAAAGCTAGGCAAAAATTCCACTCTAATCTCTAATAACAAAACAACAATAAAATTACCACATTTAGATTGTGTTGATACTGTGACTACAGTTTTCAAGGAAGCTTAAAAAAAAAATTCCTTGAAAAATCAGTAGCTGAATTTTAGAGGCTTGCCAAATTTGATAGCTTTCTTCAGGTATATATCCAAACCATCTCTAGTCACCATTCTTCATAAGTACGTATGTTTACCAGCAGGCCAAATGCAAATGTAAGATGGGTTTTCTTGTGTAAGTAGTCTAGAATAGAAGCACACCCAGCACTGCTCCAAGCTCTTGCTCTGTCACCGAATACGGGGACCTAACTCGCTCAGAGATCTGGAGAATTAACCTGAAAGGAAGGGAGTTTGTGTTGTCTGTAGGGTCAAAACCCAACCTTGACACCCCCTGCCCCCACCCTGAACCCATAATAAACCAACCGATCAAACACAAAACCACAAAACAAAATCCCAAACCAAAACACACAAAAGCCATAGGCACACAGTATAAAATATACTTTGAGGTGGAATACTTGAGGAAGACAGTATACCTGTTCAAGATGTGGTGGCTCCAGTGTCTAGAATTGTGAGGATTTCATCAGATAGGATATCCATTATGGAAAAAAAATAGCTGCTTCAAGAGAGTATTAGTAGCCTTGTGGGAGGAAAACTCCTGTTCTACAGGAAGGAAAGGAGGTGACAGCTGCCTCATACATAAGAGAACTACGCGGTAGCCTCATCCAAGTCCCCTGTCCTTCAAGGTTAAGGACAGTTGTGTGGTGTTGAGACCAAAAGAAAAACAATGACCAGAACAACCAGATGAGAGACACTGTATGCCTCAATACTTACAGGCTTTTTGCGGTTATTCCAACATCAAAAACTGAAGAATGACGTAACTAAATGTCCCCTTAGGGACCGAATTCTACCTGACAACCAGTCCAGGAAGTATGAAGCCTAACTGGAACCAAGTCAAAGATACTAAAGATATATTGCCAGTACTTAATGCTGCCTTTTGACTATGCCTTATTTAATCTTCAGTATAAGCTACTTTACTAATTACTCTGGACAGTCATGTACCTTCCTCGTAGAAGACTGACATGACAACAGTCTTCTACTAATGTAAGTCAAGGAGATGGGTATACAGCTGGTATTATTTGCCCTTCAGCTTGAGTGTACAAGCTTTGGCAGTGACTTACAAATGCTGCAAGATTAATATGTAAGTCCATAAATGGCTGATATGAAAACCCAAGTTGAAACTTTGGTTTCTTTTCATAGATTACTTTCCATGAAGCAGCACCACTGTCAAGACATGAAGTTCCAACAAAAAAAAAAACAACCCCAAAATAAAAAAAACCTACAGTCTTATTCTATTGTGGTGCGTTAACCTTCTATGGCTGCCAGATGCCCACCAAGATGCTCTCTCTCTCTCCTCCTCAGCAGGACAGGGAGAGAAAATATGATGAAAAGCTCATGAATTGAGATAAGGACAGGGTGATTGCTCACCAACTGCAAAAATTACTGTCATAGGCACAACACATGTGACTGGGGGAAATTAATTTAATTTATTGTCAATTAATAAAAGAGTAGGATAGTAAGTAATAAAAAGAAAAGCAAAAGCAGCTTCCCCCCACCCCTCCCTTCTTCCCAGGATCAGCTTTGCTCCTGACTCTTCTACCTCATTCTCCCCAAAATGAGGGATGGGGAATGGGGGTTGCAGCCAGTCCATAACTCTTCCCCTGCTCCAGCTTGGGGTCTCTCCCACATGATACAGTCCTTCACAATCTTCTCTAACACAGGTCCTTCCCACGGGCTGCAGTTCAAGAACTACTCCAGCATGTTTTTTTTCCATGGAGTACAGTCCTTCAGGAAGAGATTGCTCCAGTGTGGGTCCCCCATGGGGTCACAGGTCCTGCCACAAAACTTGCTCCTCCATGGGCCCCTCTCTACAGGCCACAGTTCCTGCCAGGAGCCTGCTACAGCATGACCTCTCCATGGGAAACAGCTTTCTTCAGGGTATATCCATCTGTTCTTCCATAGGGTCCTCCACAGTCTACAGTGTGGATATCAGTTCTGCTCTAGTCCTTCATGGGCTGCAGGGGGACAATCTACGTCACCATGATCTTCACTACAGGCTGCAAGGGAATCTGTTCCAGTGCCTGGAGCACCTCCTCCACCTCCTTCTTCTCTCAACTTGGTGTCTGCATAGTTGTTTATCTCACATTTTATCACTCCTCTCTTACAGCTGCTGCACAGCATTTTTTGCCCTTTCTTAAATATGTTATCACAGAGGCGCCACCAGTGTTGCTGGTTGGCTCAGCTCTGGCCAGTGGTGGGTCCATTAGAGCTGTCTAAAAGTGGTTCTGTTGGACATGCGGCAGGTCCTGGTGTCTTCTCACAGAAACCACCCCCACAGCCCCCCGCTACCAAGACCTTGCCATGTAAACCAAATACATCTATACTGCTCTTAGTGAAGAGGGATTTAACAGATTTGCCAGAAATCCACCAGAAAGTAAATATAATTTATCTTATGAAATGGTGCAAATATAATGAGAGTGGAAAGAATACTAGAGGTGAAAATTACAATAGAGAGACTGGAAAAGCAAAACCTTAAAGAAAAGTGCAGCCTTCTATGCTGGGAAACAGAAGCATGCAAAGGACTGCAGTTACTAAAATCAAAGACTTCTCTTAAGCCAGTATCAAGTAATACAAATTCTTGAAGTGTGCTGGGGTACAGTTTATCTTCCAAATTATCATCCACATTTAAAATCTCATGTAGTGCTTTATGGTACTCAAGATCAAATGCAGAATAATAGATCACTGATAACTTCTTTGGTTTGTAATATAAAACAGGTGAAAAAAAATTGTATGGAAGCAGTTGTACAACTATATTCTTCATTATTCTAGGGCAAAGGACAGACCACAGCAGCAGAGTAAGGACAACAACTTTCACAAAAGCAGACCATGATCTGAAAGGGGTAGATGGGTGAGCAATCTATAAGTGTGTTTTATATATCTGAAAGTATATTTTATATCTATTAAGTTGTTCTACAGGAAAACTGGCAGATCCTGAAAGTGACAGTGTTAAAAGGACATCAATAAGACTACTTTTATTCAAAGGAAAGATAGTTAATTCAATAAACTATGAGTCTAATCAGAAGTGTATCAATGTTTAGGGAAAAAATGGAGAAAAATTGCAAACTGACAAAAATACTGTTGCCAAAGGGTAAGTACAAAGGAATGACAGAAAAATGAAGACATGAAAATAATCAGAAAGGCTAGCTATAAAATAAGATACAGCAAGAAGGTAGGTTTTATAAACACAATAGAAAATGAAATCAAAAGGAAGCAAAAGTCTCTTATTAAACAGGAAAGGAGAACAAAAAAGAGATTATGCACAACAGACTAAATTCAATACCTTCTTTGATTTTTTTCATTAAAAAAGGAAAGAAAGAAAAAGTAGTTTTGACCAGATACTTCACACAGTGAGTTTTATCACAAGGATAAGTACACCAGGGAGAATTTGAAAAGAGCAGGTGAAAGAATATTTAGATAAATGAGTTGAATTTAAGTCATAATAGCCTGATAAATTTATCTTTAAATGCTTTAAAAGAACAATAAAACCTAACCGAAGAGATTTATAAAACATTGGTGGTTTTCTTCAAGAGATCACAGAAGAAAGGTGGTTTGAAAAAGGAGAAGAATATGAAATTCTGTGTCAACTGCTAAGAAGTAAGAGGTGGATCAGTGGGAAGGAATGTAAAAGAATTACAGATCATGGCACCTACCTTGAGGAACTAGGACAGAAAGAATTATCAGTCTGTTTATGCTGAGAGAGAATAAAATGAAAAAGACAGACTGTATAGTTTTGTCAAAGTTCAGATGGTGCCAAGGCAGTCTTATTTTCTCCAAGATGGAACCTGTACCAACTTACAGCAGAGTGTGTAACTGACTTCCATAAGGCTTTTCTTATTCCCTTATGGGACATTCTCAAAAGCAAACTAAAGAACCACAATCTAGATTAAAAAAAAGTGAGTACTTACTGCTTCATGAACTACACTGCAAGTAGTTATCAGTGTTTCCTTCGTAGTGAGAGGGTATTTCATCAGTACAGCAGGTAGAATAAAAGCAGAACATGGTAATAGGTGTCAATGATGTAAAATGTCTTTGGGAAAGAGCTCGTGGTGGAACAGCTAAAAGGTTCTGTGAGAAAAAGTAAGCCCAAATGGTTAGAGAGAAAGTCATACAGAAAGACAGACTAGAAAATAAGAAAGGAATAATTACTCTAGACATGGATAACACACACTGTCTACACAGGTAGTAGAAAAGGTTGTAGACACAAATATTGTACTTTGAACTTGACTAAATATGTCAGTTTGATGTTTTATTCAATAAATTGTGAAGACTGTGGCTTTCAGGTCTTTACTTTCTGTACATCCAATTGCTTAGATTTGGTGAGGGAACACTGTACCAAAAGCTTAATATGTAGTCTGTTAACAGTGCTGCTGCTAATATTACATATTCTGTTCTTCGTCTCTGCAATCAATTTCTTACATCTCTTTCAGTTTCATCTGGAAGTGGACTGCTTAAAAGTAAAGTGATATAAAGTGTTTCCCAGCAACTACTCCATCACTTCCAGTGACCTTCAAATTACATTTAACATTTGTCTTGGACAAAACTGTAAGGCTGCTCAATGTTGTGGACAGGAAGATTCATCTGGTACTGTTAACCTGATCAGTAGTGAAATAAAAAGTCAACTGGGCTTACTTTTTTACAGCCCTAGGAGGAAGTTAAAAAAAACATTATTTGGTTTAACAAAATGATAGCAGACAGAGAATCTGTATTCAAGGTTATAAATGATAGCAGCTTAGTAAGCCCTGTACATCATACACAGGCACTCGCAGTGTATTAAAGACAGTCTCACTTTTGTTTTCTTTTACTTCAAGAGTTCTGTTGCTTTGTCCCTCAGAATGTAAACAAACAAATGAGGCTGTAAGGGTCAAAAGCATACAAATTATTATGGATTTCAGAACATTAGGTGCCATCATGTGGTATGGAGATTCATTTTATGAGCTTTAATTATCTAAGACTGTGTGTCAATTAGTAAGTTGTTTGGTGCAATAGAAGTAGATCAGTAGACTGAAACAGGTGGTGCTAAACCTCCTGAGCCTTTTTTCTGTTCGTTCTTATGCCCTTTTCAGAAAAAAATGGTGCCTGCTCTTTAACCTTCCTTTTGATCCACATTTAGATAACATCCACTGTACAACATCAACCCCAGCAATGATATGGTAAACTCAGTCTGGTGACTAAGGAGTTTTTTTGGAAAAAGACCATAGTGAGCTGACATCCAGCTTCCTGCACCTCCTTTTCTCTAAGGTACAAGGAGACATGAAGGCTGACTTCTCTGGCAGTCTTTGCACAGTAACTACTTTACCCATGGCCACCCATGGATGTTCTGAGCACAAAAGATGCACAATATTCCTTTAAGAGTGTTGTAGTTTAACTGTAGCCAGCAACTAGAACCACAAAGCCACACACTCAGCCCCTCTCTTTCCCTCCCCAAGAAGCGGGGTGGGGGGTGGGGGGGGAAGTAGAGGAAAATGAGAAAAAAACTCATGGGTTGAGGTAAAGGCAGTTTAATAGAAACAATAAAAGAAAAGGAAAAATAACAATAACAATAACAATAACAATAACAATAACAATAACAATAACAATAACAATAATGACATGGGTCACCCTCGCCACCTGGTGAATTAGCACCATCCTGAGCAGTAATTGCGGATTCCCACCCCCTGGCTAACCCTTGTTTATATACTAAGCACGATGTCTATGGTATGGAATATTTCATTGGCCATTCTGCTGTTCTGTCTATTCTATGGGAAGCTGAAAAAAGTCCTTGAACAGTTTATCACTTAGCAACAACTAAAACCAATGGGTATTATTGACATCCCTTTCACAGCAATCACTAGAATTAAAATTAACTCTTTCCCAGCTGAAGCTAGGACAAGGACACAGGGGCTACGTTGTCCTCTCTGCTCTTTTTGACCTCCTCTAAATATTAGCATGTGGCTTTCATGGCTGCCTCCATTAACCCTCAGAAAACTGCAGAGGCCTAAACTTGAGCAGGCTGCTGCAGAGAGTATAATGGACAAGTGCTGCAGTGTGATGTTTGGAGGAAACTTCACCAGATAGCAGGAGACAAATGGGAAGAGACTGTCTAAGTGGTTGCTACTGCTTAATGGAGGGACCCTTCATAAGGGCTAGGGAAATAGTAAGAAGAGCCAACTGCTTAGTCCCTAGCGACAAGGGGCTTACTTTATGCGTAAGAAACCCTTCTCCTCCTTCAAATGGTATGTTAGCTTCTGTCACATCCCTCCAACTTACCTCCTTTACAGCTTTCCACTGCAATTCACAAATAATCCTTTGCCAAGGTATTTGAAACCATTGAGAGAATGACAACACCCATCCATGAGCCACTGGTTCCCAAAGACTGTACTCCTGCCCCAGACAGCTCTCTTAGCCAGATCTCTTCAGTCTCAGAAGCTACCTCTGTCCTCCTCCTGGAGTAACCTGGAGGTCAGAGTGGGCCTATTCCCACAGAGAGCAATGGAAACTTGTCTTTGCAGCCTGTCTCACTTGCATAGATAGAAGAAAGATGGACCACAGCCTTTAGCAGTAGGATGGGCCATCCAGACCCCACAGCACAGTGTTCCCAACCCATCTCTTTGCTACCATACCCCAGGGAACACACATACCAACAAGGCAGGCAGATGATGCAAGTCCAAATGAGAGGAACATCTGCAGCTAAAGAGGAAGTGGTTCAAACAAGCAAAAGCTTGTTTCCTAAGAAGGTCAATCTGGTCCATTACTTGCATAGAAATAAAGAATGGCTGTTACAAAAAGGTTTTAAATGTGATCTAGACTTTCGCAAATTCACATGGTCTGAATTACAGGAATTCTAGCAAGATAATATGGACCATCAAGGACTAACATAAACAAAAAGTAGTCAGCATGTTACACCCAAAATCTTGTGACAGGCAAAAGGGACAAACCATTTTTAAGGCTAATGATTTTTTGTTAACCCAATTAACATTTTGACACTCTAGTGGTCTAAATAATCTAATAAAGGAAAGCATCAATAATCCAGTTTAAACTGTTATATAAAATCTTCCTAGTATCTACCCCTTTTCTCTGATGTTACGACCGCCCTTCTATCCTGATTTAAGCCCATCTGTGTAACACAAGTAGGCAGAATAAGACACTTTGCTGTCTCTGTAGGAAGAACCTAAACGACGGATTTGTATTGGTCATTGGCCTGGACAGAATATTTCCACTGATTCCAAAATGGAAACTAAACTAACACTGGGAATAGTATGGCACTGCTATTGCAAATTCATAATGTTTTGTATTCAAAGAAATAATTTTGAGCCATTATACTGGGCCTGGCTGGGATAGAGTTAATTTTCTTCATAGCAACCCATATGTTTGGACCATTGATAAGCAGTGCTCTCACAGTGTTGAAGCTTTCTCTTTTTCCTACTTTGCTCCCTACAGCATGTCAGCTTGGGGCTGGGAGGGGACACAGTGGGACAGCTGACCCCAAATGACCAAAGGGATATCCCATACAATGTGACATCACGCTCAGCACTAAAAATTCAGGGAAAGGAGGAGGAAGAGAGGATGTTTGAGGTTATGGCATTTGTCTTCCCAAGCAACCACTGATGCGTGCTGAGGCCCTGCTTTCTATGAAGTGGCTGAAGAACTGCCCAGCAATGGGAAGCAGTAAATGAATTCTGCTTTTTGCTTTGCTTGCACGCACAACTTTTCTTTGCATGTTAAACTGTCTTTATCTCAAACCATGACTTTTCATCTTTCGATCTTCTAATTCTCTGCTCCATCCCACTGAGGGGAAAATGAGGAAGTGACTGTGTGGGTGTTTAGCTGCTGGCTGGGGTCAACTCATTACAGCCACTTAGTGTCCTAAGTAAATAATTAATTAATAATTAAACAACATTCAAGTGTGAGGTTAAGGTGGCAGAGAGATGATCCAAAGTTTTCTCCGAAGGCTGTGGAGAAACTTGCTGGAGATGGTGCTACATTTTCTTCTGAAAAAGAGGATGGAGAGCAACTGACACTTTTCCACCATAGTCCAACAAACTGGAGAGATGTCAGTTGGTATTATTTATATGCAAGCAGATAATTACTGTCAGTGTCAACCAGGACCACTTTTCCAATACAAAACAGAGAAGATACTATAGTATACCTAAAGCTGCTCAGATCAGTGCAAATCAGTCTGAAAGGAAGAGATATGATTCACAGCGTGGATTTTTCATACCTGTAAGACGGTATGAATCTGGTTTTCTTTGAGATCCTTCTCTCTGTCCTCTAGATTAGTGTCACGGCGTGCCTTTAAGGAGAAGTAAAACATTTTTCTCTAGATATTTATCTGTGAAGCATTCTTTATCTCATTAATCTGGAATATTTTTAGGGAGGACTTTTGGGTTTATTTAGAACTATTTTCTAGCCTTCAAGGGTTACTTAACTACAAGCAAACTGAATGTAAAAACCCTGACTAGTAATTTGAAGATTTCCACCCTGATTATCATGCCTAATCCAAGGCATTATTAACAGTTTCAACAATACTAAGATATCATTAAAGTGCTGAGTGGCTGTTACAATGCTATTTCACTTTTTTACGTAGAAAACAGAAGTACTAGCAATAGAACTGTTTTAACATCAGGCACAGTGACGGTACACAGTCTAAATGTGGCATTCTTAGAGGAGAACAGAAATTACACTG
The DNA here is from genome assembly GCA_013398815.1 of Ibidorhyncha struthersii. NCBI lineage: Eukaryota > Metazoa > Chordata > Aves > Charadriiformes > Charadriidae > Ibidorhyncha > Ibidorhyncha struthersii. The sequence goes on along the minus strand of VZSZ01010259.1, from coordinate 284,402 downwards.
TCCTGGTACATAGCTACCACTGTGCACAACATGAATTTGCAAATATCAAAGGGAAAGTCAAATAAAGAGTCACCATTAGTAGTTGTTAAACTGGAAAGGATGCTATTAAAACAAATATTCTAGTTAAACAACAACAACAAAAAAAGAGACACAATAAAGATTCAGTAACAATCCTGATGACACTGCATTTTTCCTAAATCTTCTTAGTTATAGATTATGTTGACTGGTTCCACAGTCATAATGAAATGCAGACTGTCTTTCTGGGAACGCTTTGTAACATAGTTTATTATATTTATATATCTGTGAATTAATCAAAAATTTTTAAGGTACAGGAAAGAAAGGAGATGTTTTGCCTTCCTTTCTCTGCAGACAATGTTTCTCACAAACAAAAATATTTATCACAATTGTATTTTCTCTTATACAATGGTGGAATGGAAAAAACTCCCGAGGCATTTTTTCCGCAACATTTGGACATACAAGGCAAGGAGTACAGGAGCCTGCCTATGCCCTGGATTTGAAAACTCCGCTAAAAGTATGCCATTCAAGCTAGGACGGTAACTTTTGGAGCTCCTTCAGAGTTTAATTGACTTGATTAGCTAAGGAAGATGATCAACTATCATAATAAGTTGCTACTGCTCATTGACCTGGTAAAAAGATCCTGGATAGGATAGTGCAGCAGCAAACATTTTCTGGAAAATAAATTGTTCCTTAGCTGCCAGCACACAATGCTTTTTTGTTCTTTTCCATGTGTGTTTTACTGGATAGCTGAGTTGAAATCTGTAAAGTTTTTGGGTCTCGGCCTAATATTGAACGTTGCACAACACAGAAGTAAAATTCCGATTCACTCAGGAATGTTTTTTTTGTTTTTTTAACGTTTAAGTGATTGGCTCCATTCTATGTTTTGATATGATTTTGGTACTCATGGGAAAAAAAACTCTTTTCCTACACGTTTTTTCACAAATATGTAGATTAACAAAGTCAGACCTTTTCTGACTGATCAGAACAAAGCTGAGTATTGTGCATATTCTCCCTGCTTTGGCTGTGCAACAAGATATTGTAATCCTTTACTGTAAATATTCTCATTACAAAGCAGTTTTTTCAGAAACTCTGCAAAAATACTCCAACAGTGACTTAGTGATTTTTAGGAGTTATCAGTCATATGCCCAATAAATGATTCTTCAGCAGAATTTAGTTAGTTTTTCCTTTAATATCAGTTCTAGCTAGTTAAAAATAAGCTTTGGACAAGTACAGCCACTTCTTTATGAGCTCAACATCAAATCAGATACCTGAATAAATATACAGTTGTCACTACGATTCTAGGTATCTGTGAACTTTATGCTATGTGTCTATGTATATGTGCATATGCTATGTATCTACTGCCGCATCCAGCTCTGGAGCCCCCAACATAAGAAGGACAGGGACCTGTTAGAGCGAGTCCAGACAAGGGCCATGAAGATGATGAGAGGGCTGGAGGGCCTCTCCTATAAAGACAGGATGAGAGAGCTGGGGTTGTTCAGCCTGGAGAAGCGAAGGCTCCAGGAAGTACCTTCCAGTACTTAAAGGGGGCTTACAGGAAAGATGTGCGTGAGGGGTAATGGTTTTATACTGAAATAGGGTAGATTCAAATGAGATGTTAGGAAGAAATTCTTTATTGTGAGGGTGGTGAGACGCTGGAACAGGTTCCCCAGAGAAGTTGTGGGGGCCTCATCCCTGGAAGTGTTCAAGGCCAGGTTGGATGGGGCTTTGAGCAACCTGGTCTAGAGGGAGGTGTCCTTGCTAGTTTTTACTCTTTTTTTCCCTCTCAAATAAAAATAGTTTTCACTTCCTTCTAGTCCACAATGCACCTCCACGAAACTATAATAAACAACCTATTGTGAGGAATATTCTATCACATTCACTCTTTGTCAATGATTATTTACACAGCTGAGGTAATGCATAAAAGGCAATCTATGCTTCAGAGAATATATATTTGGTTTTGCTGCATGTTAGATGACATCTGAGTGTTTAAAATTCAAAGAATTATTATATCTGATCCCTCCCTAAACCCACAGAAATAAATGTAAGCTTAGAACAAAATTTAAAAATTTGATGTATTTTTTTAAATACTCTGAGAGATGGGGAATGCTTTCAGGTTGCCTTGAATGTGGAAAAAAATTGCTCACCATCTGTAGCTGTTCATAAATAATGAAGTAATAACTAATTTAGTCAGAATTTAATACAACATTCCTTCAAGTAACTGGAGCTAGGAACTTCTGTAGATTCTTACCATTTCAACATTTCACTTTCACAGATCAATACATTTTTAAACATCCAGCTTTTAAAAGATGATGAGAAGTTGTGATCTACCTGCTGAGCTGCCATGAATGACATCACAGTTGGTGTTAGGCCTGTTAGGCTGCTAGATAGAATTCATTAAAATGTTTTTATGGCTATTTAAACTGAAGTCACTGGTCTAAATAGATATTCTTCTTAAAAAATGTATAAACACTTAGTGCATAAAATTGACATTGTTAAGATGTTGAAACAGACATTTCATCTTGCTTCTATGCAGCATCACAATGTCCCATCACACTTAGTCAGATGAAAGTAAAAGTGGTGATTCTGGCCTCTCCTTGCACACATCTACAGGTTCCTGCTTTCCCTTTGTGGTAGCTGTTGTATTTGTACAGATTTATTTCTTTCTTTTATTATTCATGGAAATCCTTTGTTGTTTTTTTGTTTGTTTGTTTTCTAGGTGGATTAGGAAATTCATCCAGCTGAAAAATAACATAACTTCCCATGTGGCACCATAAACACTAGTGCTAGCACAAAGGAGAAAAGGAGAGCAATAGAAATATAGAGATAACGTACAGGGGATTTAAATATTCCCCTTGGTGACATTCCACCTTTAGATTTCCTTAAAGTTGTTGTGAAATCAGTATCTTTCAATAATCCCACAACTACTGTAGACACAGCCACCTAAATTCTACATCCATTTTTCAACAACAGGAATAGTACAATCTATTCAATTTTCTGTCAAAAACCCTGGAATAAACCTCAAGCTTTCACATAACATTACTTTATTGCTCCTCATCTGCTTTTTATAAACAGCAGGTATTCAGCAAAAGCAGTTTTCAGAGCTTATGAGTCCACTGTTTTGAAATCCAAAAGGTGTCTGTAATCAAGTGGGGCCTCCTAATTTCAGAGTCTGATAGCTTTTCTTCAGTAAAGGGAGGCAAAAGAGGAATAGCAATCTATTTTGCCTTTTAAATATTTACATGAAGCTGGCAACAGTTAACAGATATAAACAGATGTACCTTCTTTACTGCAGTGAACAATTAATTACCTTAAATAAAAAACAATTTGTCATTGTGTCCAAATCAGTGTCATTTCTGTTTTTCAGCAAGCAAAGAATGTAAGGCTGGCAGCACGAGTAAATGAAAGAGTCAGCTTTCGGTGGAACTTGACTCCCTTCAATTCCTGTCAGCCAAAACCCACAGTTATTTGCAGAGGAAGGAAAAGAGAGTGAGTATAAGCAGGCCAAGAGGTAAATAGGGCCTTGGCAGGAATAAGAGCAACTGCCCAATGCCAGAAAGTTTGACTTAAGGAAATATGTTCATGCTGAACGGGTTATGTTTTTATTGTTTATGAAAAGATTGTGGAAAGAGATGTTGTCCTCACTGTAAGAAAGGAAAAGTTGTAAATTTTGCATTAATCTAACTGAATAACACAGCTGAAAAAGGTGGGAGTTCCTGAATCTGACATTTTCTACCACGTACAACATTCCCTATATCTGGTATATTCTAGTTAAAAAGTGAAAGCATTCTTACATTTGCGAGCACGCAGAGAAAGGCTGGTAGACTTGAATTTGCAACAGTACAAGTGAATGCCACGTGCAAGCTTTCACAACACCTGAGTGTCCAGTGAAACACCTAGCCCTCTGAAATTATCGCGGATTAGCTAAATATCTGCAAGTGAAACCTCTAGGAAACTAACACTTGGGCAAGTCAAATGTCCAAGAGGTTAGATTCAATTCATTAATTTGCAGGCTTTGTCCCCACTTTGCAATAGATTATACTTCAGTATAAATCTTATTTGATCTTTCCTAGGGGGTGCAGAAATATTATTATCCTTATTGTGAAAAGAACAGTAGAGATATTTACAGAAAAAAAACAAAAGACCTATTTAAAAAAATTGTGGTAAAGTTTAGGTGAGAAAAAAGTTCTGCAAACTACTATACACTACCACACAGTCTTTGTAGATCTCTCCTTTCAGTCTTCCTTTCTCTTTCTTAGCCTTTTTTATTAAAAACAAAACAAAACAACCCAAAACACAAAAAAAAAACCAACAAAAAACCAAACAAAAACCCAGATTGTTCTGTCTACACAAGGTCATCTCCAGAGTGAGACAACTAAGGTTTACTCAACTCTGCAAAGGCACACATGATTTTAAATCAGGTCATATAGAGAAATTATTTTAGAGAAACTGAATCTAACACAGAGTCAAAATGAGGTTTCGATGTTTATTTGACAATACATGAAAAATAGCTTAGAAATGTAATAAAATCATGTAAAAGAATGAAATCTCATTTCTCTCACAAATATTTAAATCACATAATGATAAAACATATGATTTCCAGGAGGAGGTATAAAAAATGTCTCTTAATATGAATAATTTTTACTTGAATTTTTTATTCTTTCTTGAATCTTTTTAACTTTCTATGTTCTTTGCAATACTCCTCTAAACATCCCACTGTTTGTTGCTCTCTTTCCAGTCCTCAGGTGTCTGGAACTTTATTTCATATTGCATTTGTGCTTACACTAAAGCCAGAGAGAAACAGACTATTAGTTTTTTTCTGCATGACAAAAGCTGCACATATTAGAATTGTTCTGGACTTTTATAATCTATACCACACTGTAAACAGGTCCAATTTGTGCCCTGCTATCTTCCTCATTCCGATTTAACAGTATTGCTTTCGGTACCTTGCATCTTTCATATTAAAACTCTGTTGCCTCTTTTTAGATTCTGTTCCCAGGCTGTCTTTCTGTACTTTTTTTTGCACTGTCTACAGCTTATTCAGCATACAGTCCATCAAGTTTAGAATTGTTTGAAAGTGTTAGTAACATTAGCATTACTTTCTCTGCCAGTTTACTGAAAAAAAAGAAAAATAAAATCAGCCAAGGAAACACGACTTCTGCAAACTCCCTGGATTCTTTTTTCATTTCCATATGATGTCATTTATCATCTTTTTTTTTGGCAGATCAGCAGTACTCCTTCACAGCAGGCAAGGATTTGTATATATCTGATCCATTCTGTAATTCCTCCCAACTCTACTTAAAGCTAAACAACTATTTTTCTGCCAAAAGACTTTTCTTCTTTTTTGAAGCCTGATTTGCCACGAGAATCCTGTTTCTGTGACACATGCTTTCTGCCTAAAATGGCCCTGAATCAGTAGGAATCTCCATACAAAATTTTGAAAGAGATTGCTGGCTGGCACCGTTGCCTACGCTAGTTCTTTTCCTAACTACATCAAGATAAAATTCCTGTATTTGCCTACTAGCTGCACATCCCTTATTTAGATTCACCAAAGGCTGTATATGCTATCTCAAGTTGCAGAAGAAAGATTAACATTCTGCCCAAAAGGGAGTGAAATGATGTCTTGGAAGACAGAGAAAAGTATAGCATAAAGAGGCGGATAAGTCTCAGGAGCTTCTGGGAAATACTGACTTTAAAAAGCAGTATTGCAGTTGGAGTCAGTGGACAAAGGCATACCATAAACACACTGAGCTGGGACTGCTAACATATTGCAGAGGGGTGCAAACTCCCCCCCCCCACCAGCTGTAAGTGTCAGTGTGTGGCAGTGAAGGGCAACATCCCAAGCAGAAGCCTGAAGACCAACAGTAGGGAACTGTTTTATGACTGCTGACGGCAGTCCTCAGTCAGATTAAATCCTTCAAGAGAGGAATTTTAGCTTTAGTAGTGACGAATATGTCTCAGTTAATTGCTATGTTACAGCCTAATAAAGTCAGATACCTTGACTCTTGGGTTTCTTTCTGCTCACCTTAATCAAGATAGGAGCTACTAAACTGCATTCTCCAAAAGAATGAAATATATTTGACCTTCCACTGGATGTTTTAATAATCATAATGTCTAAGTGACTACAGAGAAATACTTTTTTCGTGAGTTGGGAGTTCAACAGTGAGGTGTTTTTTGCAGCACTTTGTTTAAGGTGCCTGATTTTTGAAATCGTTGTATTCAAAGATGAGTAGCTGCCCTAAATATAACCTAAATATCCTTACCTACTTATCTACTTTTATAGCTATTTTCTTAAGGATGATGAAATATTTAAAATCTAAAGGGACTCTTATCAACACATTTTTCAAGAACACTGGACTTGTGAGACAAAAAACTAATTTTAGAGTGAAAATTAACGTAGCAAACACTATCTCTGACTTTTAATAATGTGTTTATTTGCTTGGAAGTTCATCCTTATAGATTTAAGAAAGAAAATCAAAAGGTTAATGTCTTCAGCTATTTCAGGAGAAATGACAAATAGTTTTGGATATGTGTTATTTGGTGTAATCTGCACATAAACAAAGAAAAACAATTGTTTAATGCTTACTCCACTGAAACTCAACACATCAGCTATCTGGGTGCTGGTTTTATAACTCCAGAGGAGTTATTAAAAAGGTATAAAGAAATATCTATTACTAAGCTTTAAGGACTGATACTTTCTTCCTAATCTGGCCAAGTCATGGACTTTAGTGGGATCTGGACTTTCTGATATGACAAAAAGACTACTTGCCTGGGTCAGGCATGGTTAGGTCTGTGTGTAGGTAGCAGCGGCTTTAGCAAATACGGAGGACTTACTGTAGAGAGTAAGTACCTGGTAGGGTTGGAGATGTGCCAAGACTGTGTAATCTGTGATTATTTTTCCCTCTAGGCTAGCTTTTGACTTCATGACACAGTCAGACTACCTCCCCCCCCCAGTTAAACACTTACCTCAGTTATTTGGATCCAAACCTCAGGTTCTCACATCATAACTATTGTAAATAAGTATCAAAGTCACCAGTATCGATGAGTATCTTCTTATCCAAAAATTTATTAACAAAGAAGATAAAAATCTGCTACTACCATAAACTATTTCAATTGATCAAGAAATAGGTACAAGGATATACCAGCTCTGATGTCTTTTCTGATACAAAGGAAGAAATACAAGGAACAAATATGATGCTATGTTTCTTTATTGAATTTGTTAAAACAAGTACGTGCACACACATTTTTTTTAAAAAACTTTTTTTTCCAGTTTTCTAAATGTAATTCTTTGAAGGCAAGCACAAGTTATTGAAATCTTACTATAAATATCTTGGACAAATGCCCAATAGCATTTCTATATGGTAAACTCTATATTATGTATAGATCATACTAATATTCCCTAACTATTACGATTTAGACTTTGTACTGTAATTTTCTTTAAATGCAGTGTTGTCTATAAATATGTATCCCTCCTTACTGTCACACACATTTCTACTCTTTTTCATCCTCTCGTTTTTCTTGTTCACTTAAAGAATGTAAGATAAAGTGCGACATGTTGATAAAACCACTTCAGGGGGGAAAAAAAAGAGAACTATATTCGGAGAACTTTTTGTGTAAATGCAATAATATGGGTTTATTAAATGATGTGACTTGTAAGAGTAAAAGTCTCTGTGAAACCATGCTATCTGAGACCAAGCAGGTTTACACCGAGACCTGAGCTCTGCATATGTCAACCTATTTCTGAATAAATTAATCTGTTTTAAACAATAAGATCAAATCTCAAGCTACACAAATAATCACACACCAAATCTGAGATTCTTATATTAAGTGGATCAAACCCAGAAAAAATGTCATCTTATTTAATCTAATCTAGTTTATTATTTTAGTGTAACAGGGGCTCCACAACTCTTTAAACATATTTAAAGGTGATTATAAGAAAAGGAGATTTAAAATATTAATAGGATTGAAGCAGATGGGAAAACCTCCTATTTGTTCTCATGAGCTGATGCGGGAGGAGGGAATAAAAGAATGTACTGCCAAGAAATATATTTTTAACTCTATTTCTAAACTTCCAGAACTCAAACTTTAAAACTGTACAGATTTATAAACATACAGCCAGGTTTCTTTTTTTAAGTGGCTCATCTCAGAATATCATAGAAAAAACTGCAACATTTAACAAAATGAACGCAGTCCTTCTTTTTTCTCTCCAGCCAATCTAGCTTTTCAACCAGCTTGTGAGAAATACAGACCATTTCAAATGCTTTTTACAATGATTTTTCTGAAGTAAAAATGACACACCTTTTATTAGTAAGCCCACATTAAGCTAGCCTAGAAAATCACATGGAAGCTATCTCCCACCACAGCTCTGATTTTGTGAGCTTTTATGGAGTACAATGGAAGCATGAGCATAAGCTGCATGATTCTGCAAGGGTGAAGGAGACTGCAGCTTCTCACTTTGGAAGGAGAGTGCAAAGGTGAGAGCACAGCGCAGGTTCTGCATCACTACCTGAGCCCAAAGACATAAGATAAATGCCAGACTAAACTGCCTTTTCTTCAGGCTGGTTCCATCTACATACTCCTGTTTAATTCAGGAGTACAGAATCCTACTGTACAGACCTCCTCCTGAAAAATAGCACCACATTTGTCTCCTGTTTGGAGAAGCATATTCGTCTCCTCTCTTTCTCACGAGACCTGCTTATATCTGATTTTCTTGTTTGTTTGTTTCATTTTCTTTGGATCACAAGATGAGTTTGGAATGAACCTCGGGAGATCATCTACTCCAATATCTTGCCTGAAGCAGCATCACCTGTAAGATCACACCAGCTTATCCAGGGCTCTATCCAGTCAGGTCTAGAAAATATCGAAGGGTGGAGGCTTCATCCATGCACGTTTTTCGTTATAACCTCTCTCTCTTCTGTTTCCACTTCTGTCCGTTGTGTCTCGTTCTCCCACTATGCAACCCTGAGGCTGGCCCTATCATCTCAGTGACCCATCCTGTCGGTACAAAGAGGCAACCCCCCTCCAAAGCTCTCCGTTCTCCAGAGTGAACAAGTCTTAGGTCCCTCATCTTCAACCACCTTTGTCCCCTGACCTCACTTAAGTTGATCAACATCTTTCTTCTGTTGGGGTGCCCAAACCATCCACAGTATCTAGATGTGGTCTAACGAGCATCAGGCAGCGATGGATAATCCCATCCCTCAGTCTATTGGCTATGTTCCCATTGATAGAGCCCAGGATGCTGCTGGCTGTCTCTGCTGCCAGGGCAGGCTGCTGGCTCACACTTTGCTCACTGTCAGCCTAAGACCCCAGTCCTGATGACAGAGATGCTCCCCAGTCTGTCTTATTGTCAGAGGCACTTCCTGCCTGTAGATAACAGTGTAGAAACATCCTGCTGTTTCTCACAAATAAGGAAATTTGTTCTCAGTTACACCTGACCTGCAATCTGAACTCTCTGGGTGCAACTTATATATTTATGTTTTTAATCTGGAGTAAGAGAGTGCCTTTGGAATAATTTTCTTGACCTTCAACACCTACTGAACTTTGGTTCACATTGTATAGCAGCCTCCTAGCGTGCCAACAGGTCTTTTTTTGGATGAAAAACAGTGGATAGGTAGACTTCAGGAGCTTGTGAAGTGCATTTTAGCTGCTTATGGATATTCACACCACAAGACCACACTAGAATTAATCTGAAGTCAAGACTCCAAAACTCAGCACCCATTCTGCTTGAGAAAAATGTTCCTAGAGGCCCTGAGTACTAAGTAATATATGCATATTTTTTTTCCTTCAAAGCTTGTTATTTACAAATTGGGAAAGAATCTAAAAGTCAAGGGTTTGCAAAAGCATGAAAATTCTTTGGTATCACAGTAACAGTAATCCATGGTTTTAAGAATGTAACCTTTTATTTCTGTAGTCAAAAAAAGTTATTGAGAAATAGTTATTTTTTTTACATGTTTTTTCCCCTTCTGTAGGGAGAAATAATCAAATGTAATAAAGCAGTATCATTACTCTGCTGGTACAAATCCTAGAAAATCCAGTTGTCTGAAATATAACACTGTTAACACATGTGGAAAGGTATAATGCAGAATGAAATGTAAAGCCCAGAGATCATGTTTTACAGCTACTGCTTTAAGCTGTTCCGTTTTCCCCCAAAACCATCACAACTCAAGGAGGTGCAGAACTGACCTGTTGTGAACTGTTTCCTACTGCTGTCTCTCTGCTCTGGGGGAAGAAAGGTGCTTTCCTTAAGTCGACTGTAGAACTTCAGAGTAAATCATTTTAACTATGTTAGTGTTTGGGAAAAGACACAAATCTCACATAACTCTGTCTTGTTTTATTTCTACATAAACCATAACTTATAAGTGAAGATTAACAGAATTATATTTATTTAGCTTAAAGAGGTGACATGATAACTTTACAAAATAGTTAAAGGGCAATAATATGAGAGAAAGGAAGAGCTAATCATGCTGAACATTAGTCATAAAACAAGGAGTAATGGGCTGAGTTAGAAGGATAAATTTACCTTTGTTATTACAAGAACTTCATGAGAAAAAGGACAATAAGAGTATAGAAAGACTTCTTTTTTTTGAAATAGGTATTGTGCAATATTTGGAGACATTAAAGGTAAGATTAAAAAGCTACCTGTAAAATATTGTGAGTTTTCAGAGCCTCAACTGGATGAGCAATTAAATCCATTCAAATATACTTGTAGTGGGTTGACCTTGGCTGGACACCAGTTGTCCACCATGCCGCTCTATTACTCCCTCTCCTTAACCAGAGAGGAGAAGAAAATATGACGAAAAGCTCATGAGTTTCAGGACTCAGAAAAAAAACCTCAAGGACTCAGAAAACACTCACTAATTACCATGACAGGCAAAAATGACTCGACTTGGGGAAATTAATTTCATTTATTGCCAATTAATAACAGAGTAGGATGGTGAAAAGCAAAAACAAATCTAAAAAATCCATTCCCCCACCCTTCCCTTCTTCCCAGGCTCCTGCGTCTTCTGCCTCCTCCCCCTGAGTGGCACAGGGGGACTGGGAATATAGATTGTGGTCAGTTCATAACACACTGTTTCTGCCACTCCTTCCTCCTCATGCTTTTCCCCTGATCCAGCATGGGGTCCCACCCGCTGGAGGCAGTCCTTCCTGACCTTGTCTAAACATGGGCACTTCGCACAGGCTGCAGTTCTTCAAGAACTGCTCTGGCATGGGTTCTTTCCACAGATTACAGTCCGTCAGGAGTGGACTGCTCCAGTGTGGATCCCCCATGGGGTCATGAGAACTGCTAGAAAACCTGCTCCGGTGTTGGCTCCTCTCCACAGGACATAGATCCTGCAAGCAGCCCGCTCCTGCACGGGGTCTCCATGGGCTGCAGCTTTCTTCAGGACATATCCACCTGCTCCAGCATGGATCCTCCATAGAGGATCCCCTCCATGGAGGACCCCCAGGGTCCCAGGGGCTGCTCCCTCTTTCAGCTGCTGTTGTGCAGTGTTTTTTCCCCTTCTTAAATATGTTATCACAGAGACAGTAGCAACATTGCTGATTGGCTCAACTTTGGTCAGAGGTGGGTGAGCCTTGGAGCCAGCTGAAACAGGCTCTGTCAGGCATGGGGGCAGATTCTGGTGTCTTCTCACAAAAGCCACTCCTGCAACCCCTCTGCTGTCAAAATCTTGCCACATAAACCAAATGTAATACTATTGCACAATACTCTGGGGGAAAAAAGGTGGATGCTTAAAAATATCCAGAGGTGGAGGAGCACCAACTCTCTCCTTGCTGAAATCAAGCTGTTCTAATAATGGTAAGGAAAAATGCTGCACAAAATGCAATAAACCCTCTGACAGTTAATTTAATTTGTAATCTGCTTTAGGTATGATTAAAAGAGTATTGATTGACTCCTAGGATATTTGCATCTAATTCTACTGCATTAAGCAAATTTTTCTACTAGAGAAAAATGAAGCCAGAGAAGCTACAGCTTCAGAACTCCCACTGCTCACCCCCTCATGTTTGGCAAGAAAAAGTTGAATAAGACAGTTCTGTATTAAGCAGAAAGACTGAAGACTTATCCCTACCTTCTTTCCTCACCTTTGGATTTTCTCTGGCAGATCAGCAACACTTACTCCTTTACTTTTCTGCTAGATGCATATGAGCTCCTAAGAACCTACAAACTGGAACTGCTTCTTAACAAATAATACATAATTATGTGGAATTTCCAAGGAGCAAACGTGTAAACACAACATCTACTATTTTCTTCAGCCTACAGTTTTGGGCTATGAAAACAAAATGAAGTTCTAGTCACAGAGGGAATAAAATAAGGAGATAATTTCAGATATTAACATTTGGTTGACTCCCCCCAGTCAAATATATGTACAAGGTCACAGTCTCTGAGAAAATGAGCACTTCTGGCCACATGGTATGAAGGTGCCAAAAAAGAGAGATGTTGAGATTACAGATGCTAAAGATTAAGTTTCATGTTTGTAATGGATTAGGAGATTTTCTTCAATAGCTCACAATCCCTCATGGTTGTCCAGGGAACTACAGATTAGCTTCACAAACTATGATTGACACACGGTCATGGGGCCAGACTGATAATGGTAATAGAGATCCTTGAGATGCAAAAAGATTCATAAGAAAGGAACAAGACAAAATTCAAATGTTTTTACTTTTACAATCAGTGTGAGAGATCTGGTAGGTTTGCATGCACTTCAGCTACTTTGGCCATCAGCAGCAGTGTTAGATTAGAAAAGGCCTGATGACCCAGCTTTGCAGTTTCAGAATTAAGGTGATGACACTTCCCGCCCAGTTCTTGTTATTTGCTCGTTACAGTTTGTATTGGGTTTATGTGGCAAGATGTTGGCAGCAGGGGTCTACAGGGGTGGTCCCTGTGAGAAGAGACCAGGGGCTGCCCCATGGTGAGCACAGCCGGTTCCAGCCAGCTCCAATGGACCCACTGCTGGCCAAAGATCAATCCATCAGGCAAGTTGAACAGAGAGACCCAGGGGAAATTATGAGAGACGGCCCTGCTGACACCAAGGTGAGAGAAGGAGGTGGGGGAGGAGGTGCTTCAGGTGCCTGAGCAGGAGCAGAGATTCCACTGCAGCCCCTGGAGGACACCATGGTGAAGAATCATAGAATCACAGAATGGTTTAGGTTGGGAGGGACCTTGAAGATCATGGAGTTCCAACCCTCCTGCCATAGGCAGGGACACCTGCCACTAGACCACATTTCTCAAAGCCCCATCCAACCTGGCCTTAAACACCTCCAAGGATGGAGCTTGCACAACTTCTCTGGGCAACCTGTTCCAGTGCCTTGCCACCCTCAGAGTGAAAAATTTCTTCCTCATATCTAATCTAAATCTCCCCTCTTCCAGTTTGAAGACATTCCCCCTTGTCCTACCACTACATGCCCTTGTAAAAAGTGCCTCTTCGGCTTTAGGTACTTCCTCTTTAGGTACTGGAAAGCCAGAATAAGGTCTCCCCAGAGCCTTGTCTTCTCCAGGCTGAACAACCCCAACTCTCTCAGCCTGTCTTCATAGGAGAGGTGCTCCAGCCCTTTAATCATCTTTGTGGCCCTCTTCTGCACGTACTCCAACAGGTCCATGTCTTTCCTATGTCGGGGGCTCCAGAGCTGGACTCAGTACTCCAGGTGGAGTCTCACAAGAGTGGAGTAGAGGGGCAGAATCACCTCCCTTGACCTGCTGGCCATGCTTCTTTTGATGCAGCCCAGGATATGGTTGGCTTTCTGGGCTGTGATCACACATTGTTTGTTCATGTTGAGCTTCTCAGGTCCTTCTTCTCAGGGCTGCTCTAAGCCCATTCTCCTCTGAGCTTGTATTTGTACTTGGGATTGCCCCAACCCAGATGTAGGACCTTGCATTTGGCCTTGTTGAACTTCATGAGGTTGGCATGGGTCCACCTCTCCAGCTTTTCCAGGTCCCTATGGATAGCATTCCTTTCCTCCAGCGTGAAGCATGCATTTTCTTGCAACCTGGGTAGCGAGCCGGGTAGAGCAGGTGGATATTTCCTGAAGGAACTGCAGCTTGTCGAGACCCTACACTAGAGCAGGTTTATCCCGAGGGACTGCAGCCCATTAGAAGGTCCCATGCTGAAGCCGAGGAAAACTGTGAGGAGGATGGAGCAGCAGAGAGGAGCTGTTCTGGACTGATCACAACCCTCATTCTCCATCTCCCTGTGTCACTTGACGGGGGAGGAGATAGAGGAGTTGGGGACTGAGTAAAGTAGATACTGGAAAAAAGAGGGGTTGGGAAAGGTATTTTAGCTTTTATCTTTATTTCTTACCATTGAAATCTGTTTTAATTGACAATAAACTGATTTAACTTTGCCCAAGTTTTGTCTGTTTTGTCCATTATGGTAATCAGTAAGTAATCTCCCTGTCTTTATCTTGAGCACAAGTGTTATGAGGAGTGTCTGAGGGAACTGAGGTTGTTTTGTCTGGAGAAAAGGAGGTTCAGGGGAGACCTTATCACTCTCTACAACTAACTGAAAGGAGGTGGTAGCAAGGTGGGGGTTGGACTCTTCTCTCAAGTAACAAGCAACAGGACAAGAGGAAATAGCCTCTAGTTGCACCAGGGGAGATTTAGATTGGATATTAGGAAAAATTTCTTCCCTGAAAGGGTTGTCGAGCACTGAAACAGGCTGCCCAGGGAAGTGGTTGAGTCACCATCTCTGGAGTTATTTAAAAGATGTGTAGATGTGGCGTTTAGGGGACATGGTTTAGTGGTTAATGGTTGGACTTGATGATCTTAAAGGTCTTTTCCAACAAAAATGATTCTATGATTCTATGATGCATAAGACTTTCCATCTTATTTTTTCCTCTCATCCTGTTGAAGAGGGAGAGTGAGAGAGTGGCTGGCTGGGCATTTGGAAGGTGGGTAAGGTAAACCACATTAAACGTATAATAAGCATAATTAACTAATACTATGGTATACAATAGAGCTCAGATGTATTAACTGCGTTCAGATGAATTCACTACATTCAAGTTTTGTTACTGCCACCAGTAATCCAGTAGCAAAACTTTCACCCACCATACTTTATCTTTTGGTTTGAGGACTTTTTATTCTCATATTCTTCCTTTCCATATACCTGCTTCATTTCAGTGTCAACTGTTCTCTCCACTTTGTCCTCAGAGCACAGGGTGGATCAAAAAGTGCTGTAGAGTTTATTCAACAGAACCAAGATGAATGCAAACAATATTTCTCCTGAATTACTGTTTCACAATATTAACAAAAGCTCCATCTTATATAATTCATCAATTTTCCATCATCAACAATGACTAGGATCACCAGTAGGTAATAAATTATGTAAGGCTTATTAACAGTTCACATTTTTTTTGTTAGACTTATACTGCCATTTCGTATTTTGGTGTGAGGATCAGAAACCTTGTAGCATGTCAGTTGCCTATTCTTTGTTCTGTTTTACATAACCTACTTAAGTACACTAATAAAGTAAAAAAAAATATGCTGTGCAAATAAAAATATTAAGTGAGTCGGTTAAACTGAAGGTTCAGGTTTTTAAACTGATTGTTAAATCATTCATAAGCTGTACAGATGTCCTAGATCCAAATTAGGCCTTAAATAATTTTGTTGAAGAGAAAAAGAAAAAAAATTGGGAACACACTACACAAAGAGTTTCCGTACTTTAATTGATAGATCTACTAGATTACAATGAAGGTCCAAAGAAGTAGAAATAATGCTAATATAATTTACTAATTTTTCAAGATTTGCTTGAACTATTATGCTTGAATATTGTATTAATATTGTATTTTTCTGGGCATTATTTTTCGGATCCATTTTATATACTGAAGCGCAACATTTATTTTACTCACTGTATTTCACAGTTGTCTTATTTTTCTTCAGGTGACTGGACCAGGTAGACCCTCTTCAAGAAAAGGGAGATCATTCTTGCCCTAGGACACAAGAGAACATGCCTATGCAAAAGGTTTCAAAGACTGCTGAGAGCTGGGAGGCTGAAGTAAAGAGCACACTACACGCTGTCAGACTTTATAGGTGAAGAAGGAGCTTCCTATGACCAGAGGGGACTATTAGTCAGTGACTTGTAATTCAAACTTTGCAATTTGGATAAAAGTAAGTTTAGAAAGTAAAATGCTTGTTCTTAGGGTGTAAAATAAGACAAGGCAAGGGAGATTAAGTGTTAGGAAAGAAAAAAAAAAGAAGTTGTTTGCCAAGTCATTGAAGCCACTGAAGGAGAGGATGAATCAAGTCAGTTTGCAGAAGTGAAAGCCATCCAACTAGCCCTAGAGACTGCTGAATGAAAAAAGTGGTCAGTACTCTGTCTCTATACTGACTCCTGGATTGTGGTTAATGCCCTGTGGAGATGGGTACAGCAGTGGAAGAAGACCAATTGGCAGTGCAGGGGTAAACCCATCTGGGCTGCTGCATTGTGGCAGAACATCACTGCTTAGGTAGAAAACATCGCTCTAAAGGTACATCATGTAGTTGCATCTCTCCCTAGATGTCCCAATATTTCGTGGGCCTGCTGAGTTACGAATAGCTCCCTGTCCAGGTCCACCTGAGCTACTTGAATTTTGACAGTCATGTCTACCTGTTCATTGTTTTGATGTTCTTCAGTGACACAGCTTTTGGACACGTGATCATCTACATGTTTACCCCTGCACTGTTAATTGTTTTTCTTCCACTGCTGTAGAGGGGATGTAACATACAGACAAGCCCATGATCAAGGGGTGGACCTGACCATCAAAGCCATCACACAGGTCACTCATGAAGGTGAAACATGTGCTGTAATCAAGCGAGCCACACAAGTAGTCTCCCTGGAACAGAGGGCAGCAGCTGGGTTTTTGGTATGGCAAGGCCTGGCAAATTGACTCTACTGGACCAGTGCCATGAACATGCCAGAGCAAGCACTACATCCTCACCATGGTGGAAAAATAGCCTGTAAACCATGCCACTGTCCAAAACACCTTCTTAGGCCTTGAAAGAAAAATTTTGTGGTGACATGGTCTGCAGAAAAAATTGAACGAGACAATGGGACTCATTTCTGAAATAATCTTGTAAACTCCTGGGCCAAGAAACACAACATTGAGTGGGTGTATCACATGCCCTATCACCCACAAGCCTCTGGAAAGATGGACTGCTAAATACTATTTGAGAGCATTGGGCAATGGGGCTTGAAAGCACTGGGATATAGATTTAGCAGAAGCCACTTGGCTGGTGAACACCAGATGATCTAACTGTTCTGGTCCTGTCCAAACAAAACCTCTACATACTGGGGGAGGAGGTAAGGTCCCCACAGTGCACATAAGGAAGTGGCTGGGGAAGGCAGTGTGGATTGCTCCTCCCATGGGAAAAGGCAAACCCACCTGTGGGATTGTCTTCACTTACAGACCTGGATGTACTTCCTGGGTAATGCGGAAAGATGGGGAGAACTGGCATGTGTCTCAAGGAGGTTTAACCTTGGAGGAAAAAATAATCTGTAATGCATGTTTTATGTGGGAGGAACTTATGTAGTAGAAATGACCTGAACCAACAAAGAGTGACTTTCACAAGGAACCGGACAAATGCAGTGATGATCCAAACCAAGCTGGTGTTAGTGCCCAGCAGTTGAACATGCTGCTTCTGCTGTCCTGAACACCTGTCTTGACAGATGGGGCCCAAGTCATAGCCTGTTCTTTTAACATTTGAAGGAGTGGAGGAAGCCCATGGAATGGGAGAATAATACCTATCTGTTAAAGGACAGGGCATAGTAGTTAATGAGAATGTGTATGTTGGGTATAAAAATGGTTTAAGTATGTAATATAAATTGTAAGTGTTTGTAAGAGGGGATTTCAATAATAAGAATTAAACAATGGGATGGTTAGAAGGTATATGTATGTATTAAATTATGTTGGACCTGACCACAATGTAAATGGTATAGAACAAGGGGTGGAGACTGTACTGGCTGAGATGGAATTAAGTTTCCCCATAACAGCCCTCATAGTGCTGAGGTTTGTATTGGTAGCTAGAAAGGTGTTGATAACACACCAGTGTTTTGGTACTGCTGGGAAGTTCTCCACAGCATCAAGGCTGTCTCTTCTAACTGCACCCCCTCACACCCCAAAAGGCAAATGGGCTGGGGGTGGGCAAGACCTTGGGAGCAGCCATAGCCAGGACAGCTGATCCAAGCTTACCAAAGGGATATTCTGTACCATATGACACCTGCTCAGTAGTAAAATCTGAGAGAAAGGAGGAAGGGTGGGAGCCATTCATTATGATGATGTTTGTCTTCTGGAGCAACCACTACATGTACTGAACCCCTATATCCCAGGCAGTGGCTCGACATCGCCTGCTGATGGGAAGTAGAGAATAAGTCTTTTGTTTTCATTTGCTTTCGCATGTGGCCTTTGCTTTTTCTTTGCTAAACTGCCTTAATCTTGACCTGCAAGGGTTTTTTCCATCTTATTTTCTCCCCCTCTGTCCTGCTGAGGAGGGGAGTGATAGAGCAGCTTTGTGGGCACCTGGCATCCAGCCAAGGTCAACCCACCACGTACCAATATGTGAAACAGCTTACAAAATATAGTCTAAATTTGCAGCATATTGAATATTAAGCAAAATATCAGGGAAAACTACACGTGTGTATCTAAGGAAGCCATGGTCCTAAACAGGTTTCACTATGAATCTGGAGGCTCAGGCCTATCCCAGCCTCAAAATCCATCAATTCCAGACAGAGACTAATATAAAACCCCAAAAATTTTAGTTAGAAAGGACTAAGGTGATCTAATCGATCTTCCTGCTTAATGCAGGGTCAAATATGAGATCAGATATGTTTCTTCAGGGCTTTATCCAGTTAGGTCTTGAAAACCTCCAAGACTGAAAAGTGCAGAATCTCTCTGTGCATGGATATATGTGCCTAGTAGCTAGGTTCTTCATGGCACAGGAAGAGATTTGAGAATCAGATACAAAATTTGGGCTCTAGTATAGAGTTTTCTTTCACTTTACACCAAAACTGTGAGGATTTAATGATATCAAGTGAAGACACAGGGCTATACAGCAGAACCTAAAATATCAAGCAACAAAAGGCTTCTGTTCACACTACTTTTTCCCCAACTGCTTTAGTCATTTGATTGTTATTAGCTTGATCTAACTGACACTGAAATCAGTGAACGTTAGGAATCCAACTCCCACATAAATGTTCACATAAATTGGGATACTCAACCTTGCCAGCTCATTTTAAAACGCACACAGTAGCTCCTCCTATTAGCAGTTCAGTTGTGAAGCAAGAGCATCAACTTGGAATTTGTTATTGTCTTGAAAAACGGAAAACTCTCCTTTGATGTTGGAAGTTTTGACTGAAATATTTGTTCCAAATCCGATAGATAGTATGTCACAAAAAAAAAGTCCTCTAGAATCCAGGTCTAGGCATCAACCACTAGTGTGCAACAGATATGGGAACCACTTAATTGCTCTTAGCTGCTTATTAATGACCCTTGACTGCTATTTGTGT
This sequence comes from Ibidorhyncha struthersii, assembly GCA_013398815.1. Taxonomy (NCBI): domain Eukaryota; kingdom Metazoa; phylum Chordata; class Aves; order Charadriiformes; family Charadriidae; genus Ibidorhyncha; species Ibidorhyncha struthersii. The sequence continues at coordinate 264,915 of VZSZ01010259.1, read as the reverse complement.
TAAGTCCTATATGTAGAGGTACTTTGAGATCAGCTGCCAGAACAGTTCCTGCAAGAAAATTCCACAAAGGAAGTGGGACTTTGGAAGAACTAGGATATAGTCAATTAATTTTCTGATCAGGCTGGCAGAAACTAGGCACCTCCTCAGTCTTTGAAGGGAGAATCAGAACTTGAACACCATTTTTTATGTTCTCGGGGCCACCAGATTTTAGTTACACCCTTTGTAGGGCCAGCCTTGGTACAAGTCCACCATGCATAACATAAGGTGGCTTGCAAAACCTCTGGATCATGTATGAAATAAGTAATCTATCCAGATAAATTAGTTTTATCGGGAGACACAGCATTTTGGGAAAGTACTGCAATGGTACAGCCTTATTGCCACATCTTACCTCTGAGATTTCTTTTGAAGTGAAATTTGCCTAGAGGATAGATTTTGCTAAACAGACGTATAATGCTAAGCTAGACAGGTAGGGATTTATGGTTGTGGGTTTTTGCATTTTGTTTGTTTTTTTTTTTTTTTAATTCATCAGCATTATACGGCAAGAATATTCAAGAATGATCCCTATTCATGCTATGGAGAGTTTAGCAAAATTACTCATGTTTTTAATCCAAGGAATGCATTATAAAATTGACGTATTTTCTGTCCCCCAGGCAATTATACATAGCAGATAACTCTTGTGAAAGAACAATAACCAGTAGAAAAGCTAAGCTGGGGACTTTACATTAACATAATACAGATTAAAAGTGCAAAATTGGCAACTCAAGATACGGATGGGGTATATTTATTTTGCAAATCAAGACATACATAAACAGCACCAGGGAAAGCTTCCTCACACTATGCTAAAGCTGTCACTGCTAAAAGGTTGCCATTTACTGCTAATTGTGACAGTGATGTTGTAAAAGGTGTTTCCTGAATATACCTGCAGATTACACCTGTAGGATGGATTTTACAGCTCAATAGTTTGCCTGACATAAGCTTTAGAACATGTCAGGGAAGTGGAAGAAAGGTATGTATTCCACTGTCAGTATTACCATCCTTTTGACAGTACACAGAGCTATTATATGAATCAAGCAGATAACATTTTAATTATTTTTTTAAAAGTTAAATAGCAGTGTCTCTCTCTTTCTCACGCACACACACACATGTGCTTTATTCATTAGTCAGACAAAATGTGTTTTCCTGAGTAAATCTCAGCTTATCTTTCTTGTAAGTTCACTGTGTTATGCTGTATTGATAGTTCTGAATTTAGAATACTTGACACAGCTTTCTGCTTCTTTATGAAGATTTTACACTATCTTTTAAGTACTATTTTGCACTGCTAGCAGAAACGTGCTTTCTGATTTTTATTCTGAACTCATTTCTTACTTGACTTCATGTAGTGTTTAGTTCAGCCAATACAATAAGTCCATTTCTATTAAGTACTTTAATTTTCCTTCTATTCGAAGATAGCTGTTTACCTGAGCATATTTAGTATATTATTCACAAAAATGCCTCCAAATGCAAAGAACTTTTAATGTTCCTATTTAAAGTAAAAGAACTGAAGAATGGCAACATTAAAATCCAATATCAGAGAAGGATAATAATGAAAGATTCATATCTGAGATTTGATTTCAGGCATATAAATTCCACCTGAAATACACCGAATAACCTAATTTCTGTCACCTACATGTCAGGGGCACCCACATTTTTTAACCAAAATTTAATTTCTGTTTTTACTAAAAATCACTAGGATGGACTCAATTCCCTATCTTACCATGTCTATGAACCCAGATCATACATAGTATCTTCAGTATGCATTTTCTCAATGAAACAATGGTAGTATTGTCTCTTACTACAGTTATAGGTGGAGCCTTCTTTCTTATTTTATTCTGTACCTTAATAGATAAAAAAAAAAAAAACTAAAATGCTAGGCATAATTCCCTTATTTTCCTATGGAATTCTAACAAAGATCACTAACTTTGTTGAAGTGTTCAAATTGTGAAGCTGTAATTTTTGGGGGGAAAATTTGTGCACAAGGAAGAAATCTTTCTCCACTAATTAAGCTTATTGTGGAATAAATTATTCAAGACAGTTCATTGGATTTAAATAGCTAGAAACACTCATAATAAAAATTCTTACTTGGAATTAGGTTTTGCATCCCAAAGAAGCAGGGCAATCACACTAACAGTCTCACTGAAGTCAGAGGAATTATTCATATTTGTAAAGCAAACGTACCTGCTGACTCAAAGTCTTAATGAATGTTAGTTAGATCACCAGTTTTGATGTACTTTAATCACACATTTTACTTGAGTTATTCATAGGAACAGAGTTAAAGGAGTAATTAAGAATTCATGAGACAGAGATGAGGAAGGTAAGGTAAAAAAAGTGAGAGGAGGGGAAAGCCACAAAGCCTCCAAAAAAGCAGTAGGAATGCCCATTTCAATACCTTACTAGGTTTCATAACAGATCTATCACTTGGTTCCGAGGCCGCAGATATAACTTCAGAGTAGTACATCTTTATAATACAGAAAATACAGTTAATATAAGCAAGATAAATATATCTAATCTAAAAAGGTGCTTTGATTTTAACTCCAGATCTGCATTTTTATTACATCTTTAATGAAAGATAATGAAAGATTACACTAAATGAAAGATTTGAAGAACACCATAAATATTAAACATACTCACTTGCTATGAAAAAAAAATATTTTTTCTTCTTTTTTTTTTTTTACACAGAGCTAGGAGAAAACTACAGAAATTTTCCCCTTGAAAGGCAGTCATAAACAACTTCTTTAAACACACAGTATTTTTTTTACTTCTAAGCACTGTTCCACAGGTATACTACATATAACAAACATAAAACAGAGCAGCACAAAATTACATATGAAAAAAAATTACTTTTCATTTAAGGCACACACGACACACGATTATCAAGAAATAAATAGAACATATATAAAATTTATTTAGACCTTGGGATATTACCAAGACCTAGTTGCTTCTAACCACCAAAACACTCCACTCTCTAAACACTCTCATAAGCAGAGCTGGTATTTCAGTAACAAGTTTACACAGGTGTTGCCGGAGTCATGCTTGCTCCCAGGGTACTTACCTACTTATCCTTCCCTTAGCAAGAGTTAGTTTAGGTTTCCCTTTGCTATTCTGCTGTTGACTTTCACAAAATTTTGAGAGTTTGTATTTGTCTTTTAAAGTTGAAACTGGCCAATGCACTGAGAAGTCGAAAAGACAAGCTAGAAAGTCATAGTGTAATCACATAGCCTCTTTTCTTAAAGATTGTTGCATAGTCTTTAAACAGCATTATCTGATCCATACATTCAGGATCCTATTCAGTTATTTCAATGACAAAACCAAACATTTACAATTTATAAATTATGTTTTTATTTTATGTCTTCTGCACTGGTAAACACACTAGTGAGAGAACAAGCTAGGGTCTCATTTCAAGGGTAACTTATTCATGATGTGATTAAGGTTAGTTGTATCAGTACTTATTTATCCAGGTTTCATTGAAAACGTAACTGAAAATGAGACTTCCTCTACTTTACGTTTTAACTAATATTACTGTGAAAGAAAGCATAATCATTACAAAAATAATTTGCACAATTAATGCTGAGAACTGACACATGGTTTAGCTTTGGACTGAACAAAAAGTTCAGCACACACAGTTGGGTACTTGAGACTGGAGTGTATAATCTCTATTTGTTGATTTTGTCACTTTTAAGAACAATAATACCACACAGATTAACCTTAAATGAAATACATACTTTTTCATTATTATTGTTGCTCTCATTTTTTTCTTTTGAAGACTTCATTGACTCTTATGCTGGCTTCTACTTTTAGAATTAATTCACCCTGCCTATTTGCACTGCACATTGGTAACTACAACGGCTCATAACAGAGAGTTTCAAACATTTGATCCTTTGGTGCTTGAACAGGTGAGCCCTGTGTACTAACCACCACTATGCTGTCACAGGTATGGGGTTGTTTAAGGATCTTGTTTATATATGGACTTTGCAACTTACAACAATCCTTTAAGTTCATTTAGAGTAACATAAACATTCATATAATACTTTAAAGCAATTATGAGTACTCAATATGACCAAAGATGTAAAGCCTTAAACTTCCTGAATCTTTTAGTATTTGATATGAGTAGTAGATATAAATCAAAACACTGAACTGAAACATCATTGAAGTAATTGAAGGGGAAAGGGTTCAGAAACTTAACTCTCTTACAGATCAATATTTTTGACAGGCCATATGTGTCTTTAGAGGGTCAAACCAAAAGTCCGGATCTAAATCTAAACACCTGTTATCTTGTATTGAAATATTTGTTTGCCAGGATTTCAAATTCAAACCCATAAATTATATATCAGGCAGTTTAAAAACTTAAATTATATTAATTTGGGTTTGCTTTATTTTTTAGACTGACAACATGCTGTCTTATATTTTTTTTCTTTTTCCCCCCATGACATAAACACATGAAACAAATACTGAAATTAAATCAAGATACAAGGATGTTGTAACACATAGATAATACTGCTGTTTACATGTTTTGTTTTCAGTTCCTTTACAAAGAACTGGTAAATAATTCCCTTTGTATCTAATAATTTGTGTATATAATAATATAAAAATATGTTACGGAAATGAATCCGTGTATACAAAACAGCATTATTTTACATTTATTTATTTTTAATAACCTCAGTTAATAATAAATGAAATTAGGTAAACCTAGTAATAATAACATCACAAAGTTTCTACCTTCACAGATTTCATAAGTTTCACATAAAACTTAACATTAGATTTATTTTTAGAAATATGTTTAAAAGTACAATACCCCATTGACTCTAAGTCAATATAGCTCTCTTGCAGGACCAGCTTTTGTGCAGTCATTTTACTCTCCCCCAAAATATTGCTTAATTAGCAACTGTGATTCACTCTCCTCTTACATACACAGGTCTTACTATGCATCGGTAGTTTGATATATGCGTACTATATTCTGTGTTTATGAAGTCAAGACCTGCATATAAGGATTTCATCTCAGTTTTTCTAGTTAATTAGTTTGCATAATTATATGCAAGCATTTCATTGACATTTCATTGACACAATCCTTCCACGGACAGAATATGCAAGAGACAATGTATATTATTCCTGATATAGAGCATGAAATTTTACACTAAAATCTGTAAAATATATACTTTTTTGTGGATTCTGTAAGTGTCCTTAAAAACTGATAAGTGGATAAACACTGTTTCTGATACTGTTGTGTCAAAGTAGCAATGAAAAGCAGAACTAACCTCCCCAATCTGTCATTGAGGGTGATAGATTGTCTTGCTTAATGCTCATGATAAATCATTTCTCCAAAGAAAAGTTGTTGATGACTTATGCAGACGTTCAACATACTAAATGCAGTTCATGTATACAAGTATCTGTTAGGAATATTTTCAGTAGCACATTTAAATATTAGAAGATTAAGGACACACTTCTATTCTCATCCTCTTCCACTTTCCACAATGACGTTTTCTTCCTCATTGTTTTTCTCCCCTGTCTTTTTGATCCCTGTCTTCTCGTTGTTTTCTATCCTCAGTAAAAACTTCAGTGCTTTAATTGGTAGAGCATTTTCCCTCCTTTTCCTGAGGTTAGTTAAACAGTTTTCCTCCTCCTTCGTGGTTTAAGGTCTTTTCCAAACTGTCCCTCGGCTTTGGACAGACTCCCAGACCTCAGGCTCTTTTCTCTCACATAAGAGTAATTTTCTACTGTTTCTCTGATCTGTGGTGGATGTCCTGCTGTTGTTGAAGAACTTATTTTTAAATTAAATCTCTGCTTTCTTCTGCAATCATTTTTAAACTTTTCCTAATTTCCTCACAGCTTTGTTACTTTGTGTATAACCTAAATTTTCATCTAAATAAAGGTTATTCATCTGGGGTTTGAAATGCCTTATTTTATTATCAATAGACATTACTCCTTTTTATTCATTTAATCTTCCAATAACAAATTGTTGACTTTATATCACAATATGAGATGTTTTGCTACAGATATGGAGAGAGAAAAGTGTAGGAAAAAGTAATTTCTTTTATTATTTTTCAAGTTTCAAGAAAAGCTCCTTCCTGTAAAAGCATCTGTACTTCCAATAGACCCAGAGAGAGCACTCCACAAATTTGTAACTCCTCTGGGGGAAAGACATAAAGCTGCAGATCCATGTTCATTTTATCTTCTCTAGCCAGCCCCAAATAAAAACTCAGAATGTATAATTTGTTCAATTACAGAAGACTACGCAAACTTTTCCATGGAGTACTTATAATGGAGAGATTGTGGTATAATCCTGACCAGTGGTGAAACATATGGGAAGTACATAGCTCTCTTTAAACTGCATTTTTGTCACCATGCTTTGGATAAAGGCAAAAAGATGTGTGTACGTTTTATGTTGTACCCTAGTGCTGAGAATATACATGTAGACTATGGAAGATCTGGTATTTTAGAACGTCCTCCATCATTATCATGCTTAACCTTATAGATTGCTCGTTTTATTGTAGATTGATCTGCCTTGCCATGGCCTGACAATACATTTTTGAGGCTTTTTGCACAGACTTTCCATATTGCATAGCAATGGTGTTGCTACTCAAGGAAACAAACGCAGCATATCAGGCAAAAACGTCCACAAAAAAAATCACTTATCTAACTTTTGACATACTTAAGAGCAACATGTTGCCGATATCTGGTAAATATTGTTCTGTGCTTTTAGAATAGTACGAAAATGTTAATGTGATTCACTTGCCTGAGGTTGTGGATTATATAAGGAGCTGGGTTAGAGGATACCAGCGTAAGACCTTGTAGGAATGTCTGAAAGATTTACTTTGGGAGTAAAGACATAAACAATGAAAATATATGATAGGAAAATGTAAGATCATGGAAAAATCTCTGGAACTTTCAGTTCAAGAGTAGAATAACTGAAAAAAATCCAATTTATTTATGTTAATAGATTAAAATTATTCCAAGCAAGAAATGTATTACTACTGACATATCATAGTCAGTTACCAACATCCTATCAATTTTAGTAAGTGTAAGATCACACCCTTTCTGTATCCACAGCAGAAAAAAGATGGCACTTCAAAAGAAACTGAGAGAGATATATATTTACCAATAATTTAGGGTAGAATATATTACAGAAATGTTGGCGCTATCCCCAAACAATTATTATTGTATTGGGTCTGGCTGGGAAGTGGTTAATTTTTCCATAGAAGCCCTCATAGTGCCGAACTTTGTAGCTAGAACAGTGTTGATAATAGACTGATGTTTTGGCTATTACTGAGCAGTGCTTGCCCAGCGTCAAGGTGAGCCCCCAAAAGCCATGGCGCTGGGCAGCAGACAGAAGTGAAACAGCGAGTGGCATTGCCCAAGGGACTGTCTGCACTTGCTTTGGTCACGCACCAAGAAAGGATGTTTTCGGGGCACCTCAAACCCACTGCTGCCCCTACATTCGCAGCCTGGAAGTAAGTTGTACAAATGGGCTGGGCTTGGCCAGGGCTTTCCAGAGTGTCCCTGTGTCCCTTCCGCAGCCTGAACCAGCCCTGCAGGTCTTTTGCCCCAGAGTTGCTTCTGCTGGCTTCCTGCGAGGGCTGTGCATTAAAGAACTTTTGAGCGTGACACCTGACGCCCGGCTGCATAACTGCTAATGAAGCACACCTCATGAAGCACAGATGAACTGGTAACAGTTTTAGCCCTTGGAGTAAAGTTAGAAGGAAGAGGTTAAGAAAGTCTAGGAGGTGATAGTAGCCCAGGTAAAAATCACTAGTTTGCTTTATATATGGAGCAAATGAAAGAGATTGGCCTGGGTTCATGTGACCAATGAGTCACTGATGACTTATACCAACCAACTCAGTTAGAAAGCAGGTAATAGTGAACACAATAATCTCTTTGGGTGAACATCCGTATCCAGAGGTTTGGTACAGGAGTCTGAGCTCATGGTGAAACTGTGACATGTAGGTGCTGCCCTGTCAGCCCAGATCCACACGTGCCAACGTGCTGGAAGAGAGCGTACTTTTGCCCTGGCTCATAACTGGACTGTGGGGGCCTGTTGGTGTGCCGCGCACCATGAGACAATGTGCCATGGATTAGAAACCTTGCAATAGAAACTGCAACATCCCTGCTGTGCATACCTTGCTTAATAATTAGTTTTCAATTTTTATGTCACTGAGTAGTATAGTTCTGTTCTTGAGACTCTCCACCTCTAAATTCCCCTCTGACAGCTATAAACTCCAGATATAGTAATATTTTTTCCAGTATTTTGCTGGTAATGATATTTTGCCAATCATTTTTCTAAAAACGTCTAGTGTTTCACATAATCCTCTGCAGCCTTCAATAATCTTAGTGGCATATTATAGCACCCCAGTATGATGTTCCTTAGAAGTATTCCCAGAAGCCATGTATTTGCTTACACACTCCACCTGCTCTGTATGCATTTTCTATGGTGCTTCTTTACACTTCAGCTGACTTCATTAGTATTCTCTGCTATAACAGTTTTGGCACAAAGTGTTTTAATTCTTTCATTGGATTTTCTTGTCTTCTGTTTTTTTTTCCTAGTTGCTCATTGGTATCAATCCCTTTGAGTCTTAGTTTCACAGTTTAATTCCTGGAGTATGTTACAACTTTCCGTGTAAGGGCAAGGAAGACATTTGTTGTTTTGTTTTGTTTTGTTTTTAAGTAAAGATATATCAATAAAATTTTATTAGAAGTTGAAGATTAGTCGAGAACTAATCTCAAGTTTGAAAATGAAATAGGTTTGTATACATGGAAGCAAATATATATAGTTTTATAGCACGCTAATTTCTGTTACGTACTCTTGCTATAGACATTATAGTTCAACATCACTGAACACTTTATACTAGAACTTTGTAAAAAAATACCCAAATTTACATCCGTTCACACAGTTTCATATTAGATCCATACCAGAACTTTGATAAAAATGGAATTTTGTATTACATGATATAGCTTACAGCAGACTGTTTATTAGGAGTGAAAATCCATTTTTTAATGACATAAATCTAAGGTGAATTTCACACTTGGTTTGTGAATAAACTTTGAATCGACACATGGGTCACCTCAGTTGCTTGTATGTGGACATATAAGGATCATTCCTCATTGCCTGCTTGAGCTGAAGCCCATATGGATTTCTTTAATGTATTAGCTTGACCTTTAATTATATCATTTACGGAACATTTTTGCATAATTGTCCCATCTGGGTTTATAAATTGGATGATTGGTGTTTTGCCATGTTGCCAACCATCTGATAAGTAACTGACCAATTCACAGCTGAAGTTGTAACAGTACAGCCTCTCAAGCTGAGGTCACAATCTTTTTTCTTTTTTAACTAGCATTGATGATGCTTTGCTTTTGAAATATGAGACAGATTAGAATATGAAAAGGGATGAAACTGTGATCTGTGTAACCTGTTTATTCCCATTTCTTCTTTCAGTACTGTTGTTCTTGTAGATAATACACTCTATTTTCTGGATGTTCAATGATTTACTTTCATCTTTCTATCTTTCTTATGACTGAAAAGTCATAAATCTAATGCATTTGGAGTAAGTATGTGCTATTTGTACAAACTTCTTAAAAAGTCATAGTTCTACGTTTTTCAGGTTAAGCTGTGACAGGACCCCAAGCTGAATCTGTCTGCCGAATGTGGATCAATTGGCATTTTTTCTTTAAATACCATGACCCAAAACATTTTGAATCTACAAACGTGTTCTTTATCTAAGCAGAAACTAAAGGAGTGGACTTATTAAAATAAAGAAAATTATTAATTAAGATGAATAGAAATAAAAGAGAGTATAAAAAATAATCTTCATTACACACTGTTTCTTTTCCCCCAGCCTTCCACTGTTAGCAACTCAATGAGTTTCTGAGTTGAAGAAACTTTCAAGAATAGTGAAGGTCTTTCTCTTTTTCTGCCTAAAGCCTCGTTGTGTGTCTGTTATACGCTACTCTCGAAGTTTCATCTATTTGAAGATGTCTGACTTGCAGGGGAGATGTCAGAAGAGCTCTCAACAGGCTCAATTACATCTAGGGAATCAGTTCTCCTGTGTCTGAAGGTTCTAGCTTATCCAAAGGGCAGCAGCGAGAACAAAGAAAACAAGTAACACTTTTATCCAAGTAGTGTATCTTCTTAGAAAATTGCTAAGTCACTGATATGTTACACGAAAATTAAAGCTCAAAGACTTCGGTGAGCCTTTTTTTTTAAGAACATATGACTACTTCGGGGTGCTGCAGAACTGTCTACCAGTCTGGGTTCTTCAGGATTCCTGGATGCCTTGACACCACATTTCTCAACACAGTCACATACTGGCTCAGACTGGATCAATTTGAGGTACTCTAAGATCCTGAACAATAGTCATTTTAGGAACTTTCCAGCTCAACATGAAAACTTCAGGAAAAGTTCAGAAGGTATCTTGGTATAACACAAACCCTGAACTCTATCCTATTTCCAAAATTTAAAACTGAATGAAAAGGGAATGTTAGGAAATCCTTGAATTTGAATAATTTGCAAACTCAAAAGGATATAACTGAGAACAAAAATGTAATTTCAACAGTTAATTTTATTTATGCCTGAGCTTTGGATTTCTGCTTCTACAAATACTTTATTTTAGAATGATTGGTGGTTTTTCACCCTACGTCTTAGTAACTTAAGAGAATGTGCATGTACAGATTTATGCTAAAAATACTCTAACTCCTTTTGCTGACCATGCAGTTTTCCATGGAACACTCAGATTTCAGGAAAGATTCTTAAATGTTGATTTTGTTAAAATCTTACAGATTGTATTTAGCCCTATTTAACACAATTGCAAGTATATAATCAGTCAGGGTCAGGTTTATTATGTTGTTTTGAGAAAATCATGTAATGCACTAATGATTGCTTTACAGGATTATATTTCTTTACAGTTTACTGAGACATGATTATTCAGGACATTTGAAATAAAATATTTGTAAAAAAAAGTCTAATTTTTGAGCAAATATGTTAACTATGTCAATGGAGCAGGTAATCATGGTTGTGATAACAGCACTTTAAACTGAGAGGAAAGGATGCATGGATTTCAAAAATGCATTGGAGCGTATTTAATATGTACGTTGTCTTGGTTTGAGGTAAAACAGGACTAATTTTTTTCACTAACATTACTTTTTAACTAGGCCTCTTCTAACTACTGCAATTAACAGTGTATTGTGCAGAAACTGTTCACTCTCAGAGTGACAAGACCTGTGTTTCTAGTTGATGCCAACGAATGATATGTGGAGACGCTTTTGCTTATACTGTAACAGCCAAGGCCAGATAACTTTGTTACTTGACACTGGAGGGTCGGAAGTGGAAAAGCATAGAGGGGTCCCACCTGCGGGGAGGAGTGGACAGGACTGGTGACCCAAAACTGACCAACGGGGTATTCCATCCCATCTGCCTCATGCTCAGTATAAAAGCTGAGGGATCAAAGTGCCAGCTCTCTCGTTCTTTCTTTACTGGCCAGCGTCCGAGGAGGACTCTGTCTGTTTGTCTGCCTTTGATCCCGATCCTGAATGCAGAACTGGAATCCGGTTCCCATCCGTCACAGAGTTCAGCCAGAGATTGCCCCAGTGCCAGCCAGTGTTGTGATTGTCATCCTGGGAGCTTGATATGGTTTTGTATATATTTCATTATTTCTTTCTATTTTATTATTAATATGTCATTAAAGTAGTTTAGTTCCTTCTAAACTCTGAAGTCTCTCTCTCTCTCTCCTGCCACTCTCTTTGAAGAGGGGTAGAGGGGAGCCTCTGTTGTTCGTCCAGTGGCAGGTTCAGCCCAAACCACGACACATTGATTAATTTTTATAAAGTACATTTTTGTCTTTGTTCAAAAAAAGTAAGTATGATTATTACAGATACTTAGATGTTCTTCTTTATCACAGGCTGCCTACAGTGATTAACTGCCAGGCTGAACCAGCAACTCCAGGAATAGGGTAGTGTTATGCTGAGTAGTAAGGGAGTGCCTAAATTCATCATTTCAAAAACACATATTCCAGGATTGACAGAGCACGCTGTGATTGCTTTTTCCCTCTCTGTATGTTACTATACCCAGCTTGTTTGAAATTGGAAAGTATAAGGCTAGAGACCCATAAGGATTGTAGAGTATACATAATTAGCTCATCCTTCTACACAGATACCAAAGACAGATTTTGAGACTTTAACACTAAATGACTCAAGGGATAATGGTAGGCATACAAAACTGAGAAACTGCTTTTGCCAATAAAGGCCATTAACAGGGTCATTTTAACTTGAGTGGCCACAGAAAGACATTTAAATATATTAAGAGGAATCAGATATCACCCTCACACAGCTTACATATATGCAGGAAAAGCTTTAGGACAGATATTGCAGAAAGAGATATTCCTTGGAAGAAAAGCGGATTGGATCAGAGTGAGATTTGCAAAAGAAATGGAATAAATATTAGTACTTTTTCCTAGTGAGTTGACATACTCATGAATAAAGCTTAGGACACCAGTTACATTCTTGAATTTTATTTTTTTTAATTCAAATAAGTTAGCCATTGTCTGGCATAAAAGATTTTCCAGACAGTGAATGGGCCTTGATATGACCACTTGCTTGCATTTTGTAGCTACGGACTATGCAGACTGACAACATAGTGACATACTGTCAAACTCTGGGGTCACTTCATAAAGGCTGATCTGACTATATTTTCATGGGCTTTTTCATCATAGCTTTAGCTATCCATGCTTAATCAGAAGTTTTCAAACTCAAGGGAAGTGACAACAGGATGATAAAGTGCACAAAACCTTTCTTATTGTGAATAATTTTAAACATAGGTTTGATTTTGGAAAACTTAGTACATAAACTAACAAATCATCCCTTAGATTTTGAAAATCTCAGTAGTTAGATGAAAATCCTGTCAATAGGAAAGCTACCACAGGGCTGAGAAGAAAAGATGATGACATAATCACTTTTTTGGTCAGAGGAAAAATGTTTCTCATCCTTCCCACCATGACTGCTACACATTCTGTTCACTGACTAGCTATTAACTAAAAGAGTAGTGTGACCTCTGCTTTGTTATTTAAACAAAGAAAAGATCTTGTACAGAGGACGTTTCTCTACAGCTGTGTATTCAGTTTATTGTTAATTTGGGACCAATCTAGCATTTCCGAATGCTGCAAATGGAGTCTAGCCATCTAGTATAAGATGCCATTTTCCATTTCAGGAAGCAGAAGCATGGAAGTTTTCTGTCAGCACCATTTTGTTCAACATTCTTTTTGGATTTGAAGTGAGCCGTCTTGTGAAAGTATAGTAAATTGGACCCCCTTCAACGACTAGATTGTCTCTGCTTTGCATCTTTTTCTGAAAGAATTGAATAGAGACTAGGCAAGTTTTTAGAGAACTTGTAAGAGTAGACTCTGAGATACCTGACAGAAAGCAGGCTCTCACAGAAGTTATCAGTCTTTTTTGAAGGATATACTGAAGTGTGAACACTGGACACTGAAGTACCAACACTGGAGGACTTTTTTCCTTTTATGGAAATTTTGGAATTAGATTGAAAATCTTTCTTTACCTTTTTATCTCCTCAAAAGGTACATTAAGGAAAAAAAGTTAAAGCCCTGTTAAGTAAATCTTTTGTCCTGATTTCTGAGCACTCTGGAAGCATGTATATGGGGAAGACCATTCCTGTCCTGCCTTTATTGTTAAGGTTTATAATATTATATCTATTTCAGAATCAGTGCACGGAGCAAAAGGATTATCTGCCTGCTTTAGGTATAGGCTAGTTGTCTCCTTGTTAAGACTAAAGCAAGGATTGTGTTTTTAAATGGCTAATACAAGAGTTTCTGCAATACTAGATTTCTCAAGGATTGTATCAGAGCTATACAAGTAATTCTGCTGTGCTCTGCTCAGTGCATAAGTTCCTGGGTTTTTGAAGTTCATTTTCTCAGAGACATTGCAAGTATCCCTGTCCAGCATACTCTACTTGAAAGATGGATTATATAATTATTTACTGTCTATCTGCCCATGAACTTTTTCTCATGTTGCCTCCTGGCTGACTTAGTCTACCTTTTGACATGATTTTGATTCCTACTGCTAAATGTCCATTAACTTACAAGTCCATTGTCAGGCCGGTGTTCTGTCCCTTCTCTTTACTGTGTATAGAGACTGTGGTTTCACACTTTTTTCAAAGTAACTGATTTTGTTTCCCATTTTTTCGTTATACCTGCTACCTGCTGGAGTTCTTTCTATTAATTTTATAGCCGTTTATTTTTTTAAAAATTAATATCAGTGTTTAATAGTACAAACCAATTATGCTCTGAAAAAAAATGGATTAATTTCCCATAACTATCTCCATGACCAGAAAAAAATAATCCTGTGATTTGAAATCATTCCAGATATATGGTAAACAAAGAATCAATTAGGAGGAGACTTCTGCTTTGTGTGTTGAGAATTGGTATTTGAATTCCAGCGTAAGAACCCTGATAATTTTTTTAACTTATTTAATAATAAATTCTAATTTATTTGCTCAAATAATTTTTTTTTTTTTTTAATTGTATTCTACATCTCTTTGGCTCTTGCACCCATAATCTGCAGAGAAAGACACAAAACTGTTCATGTCATTGTTTACAAATAGGTCAGCCTGGGGTTTATGAAAAATATGTCATACTGTCCTGTTTAAGACTTTAATGGATTGTGTAACAGTATATCTTAATGGATCAAGTTAAGGCCTTTCAGTGGTTGATGAACTTCATTGTAAAATCTTTTTTACTTGGGGGTTTAATATAAGTTACTTTTAGAATTTTATTTTGATGCATTTTGTTATTTGTTTAAGTGCAGCAATTTTATTTAGCCCCATGCTGTGCTTTGAGGACATTTATGTTTTAGGAATGCATAGCTCAGAGTACATGAAAGTCATGCATGTGGTTCTACTGCCTCTTTTAATTGGGTAATAGTTTGGTTGTACTGTATGTATTCCCCACCTTTCTTCCAAGTCAAGGCACCAGAACACTGGGCTGTATGCATCTCTTACCAAAACACTGCCCTTTCTGAACTGTAATTGATAGTGTCATATTAGCAATGGATTTAGCTCAGTAAGCTTTCCATCTATGCAGTGTGGACCTTTTTGCTGATCATTCACAAAGCAATATACCATGCAGCTCACAAATTGCAGTGCTACAACTGTTATAATATAATTTATTAATTGGCTTATTATCTAGTTTAGCATATTTTAGAAAGGAAGCAAACAGAACTATGAGATCTTTTAACACTTTAAAGTCCTTTGCTAAAATACTTTTACTGCTTAAGGTGGGTGTGTCACAGTTCTGAACGGATCCCATTCAATACCAATATCATAATGATGCTCACAGTGTGGGTGACTGCACCAGGGCCCTGAGCCTATCCTACCTCCGGGAGGTTTGGGAGCCTGGGATCAGGCCAACTTAGAGGCAGCACAACTGATGGCCTTGAAAGAAAGAGCTAGAAAGAGCCTGAGTTAAGGAAGCCCTTCCTTCCCCTGTTAGGTCCCATTAGGCTGATGCTCTTGCCCTTGGTACATATCACTCTCCTACCTTTGCAGAGGAGCTGGCTCTTGCTGCTCCTTGGTGAACTGTGGAGCTTATCTAAATAGCAGTAGCATGTTAGAGGCAGATGATACTTTGCACAGGAGGCAACAAACCAAGAAGATGGCTGTTGTTCCTGCATGTCAGGAGAAGGGACTGAAGCCTGTGTCACCTAACAGAAGGGTACCTCAGCATCTTCTACCATGCAGCTGTGGCCCAAGTTGGCCTGACAGGTTTTGGTGTGGTGCAGCTGTGCACCACGGTGTATAATGCAAAACTTAGCTGCACAATTTAGATGCAGCTGATGTGTGGAAAATACATCACTGAATAAAAGTCATGATTTGCCGCTGAAATGTAGTCACATGGTGTCATCCTCCAATGTGTTGTCACATTCAACGTGGCCTAACCACATTGGCACAGATATTAGCTTATCTCCTTCCTCAGATTCTCTGTCAAGTAGCACAGGAAGGACTGCAAAGGCATTTTTGCTTATTTGAAACTGTTAATCCCCTTTATTCTAACCATCTTACTGTTGCTTCTCCAAGTCTACTGTTTCACTCCTGCCTCCTCTTGAGAGGTGTTGCTGTTGCTGGCTTACACCTTACATATGAAAACATGGGACAAAATATTTCCAATCTACCTATGTGGACTGCAGTCTGTGTGGAATAGAATAGATTTCTCTATTATTTGAAAAGAAATTCTGTTTTAATAGCTATATAGTTAATATTTACTTGCCGTTGCCTGTTTAATATGCTAAAAAAAAAGTAATTTAAAGCATTACCACCAAATATTCTGTGAGTAGAACAAAGACTCTTCTTAATAAAATTACTGGACTAGAAGCTGTTGTTTTAAGAACAACATTATCCTTAATAATCTCCTGTATGCCTCAAATAAAAAAAATGTAGCATAGACCTAACAGGTTGGTGAAGGATAAAATTATTCCTAAAAAATCAGAGTGCTTTATGAACCTTTCTCTGGAATGCACTGAAACCTTAAAAAAGATATGTTGTTTATCGCAAGTTCAGGATTACTAAGTCTTCAAGATAGGTGAGTAATTACTGAAAATTTATAACAGACAACATATTGCCGTGGAGACATTTGCATTACTTTTCCGTTAAAATTAACAACTCGTGAACAGTAACTTCGATTGCTCTGTTAGTGAGACATCAGTTTCAAAATACAAACGTGGGTTTAGTCATTCAATCATTTTTATGGGTGAGCTTTGACGCGTGGTGCTGTACAACCACGTGGTGGCACTGTTGATTAAATTTGGATTCTGATAACGTTGCATCTGAGCTCTGCGCTAAGCTGCTGCGCTCGTTATCTCTGTGTGTGAATCTGCCTGCTACCCTTTATTTGGGGGTAATGAGGGGACCTGAGTGCAGAGGCAGATGTTGACAGTTACTTCAGAAACAGGTTCAGAGGCAGAGAAACTCACGATAAAATAAATGTAGCACAGACTGATTTAGCAGTCCAAAATACAGCTCTCTGTGAAGTGTACGCAGTATGATGTTGTCATTGATGATTTTAATTGTCTTTCTTTTTCCTTTAGAACTCATTCTAATAGTAAGTAATATTTCAATTCTCTTCAAAATACATTAATTTATTTTTGAATGGAGATCAACAAAATAACACCTTTGCCAGAGAATTATGTTCATGGTCTAACGTGACAAGAATGTAACATAGCTCAGGGGGAGAAATACTTTTGGTACTCTATCCATTTAGGATGGCCGAGATATTTTTCCTGTTTCTGTTTCACCATTTAAATTATTACTTAGATTTGCCGTGTGCCTGGTTTATATTTAAAGCTAGCCATTCTGGGAAAAATACAAAGAAACCTGAAGCACCCACAAGACATTCACAACTTGCTGAAAAATGATGGAATCTTTGAGCCTCTGAGATTGCATGTGCTTTAGGAGAGATGAGTGAGTAATAGTAATGCAGCCATCTGGCCGATGGTGGAAGCTTCAAGAGTCTCTATGGGTTTGCACGACTTGTGTCTATTCTTTGTAGTAATAAAAGGTAATATCAGAATCAGTTTGCATACTCTGTCCCTTTTCAGTGTATTGGTTTGATGTATATTTGCGAGATAGAACATGGAAAAATTCTCATAAAACAGTCAAAGGAGGCAAAGCTAGAAATTTATGTGTAAACACAGCATAGTGTGAAATTACCAATGGACTGCTATGCCTGCAGCCAGAAATCTTTGTCTTGGATCAGTAAAAACTAAAATCCTCACGTCCATTTGTCTTCTGCCAGATTAAATGCCTCTGTATGAGACATTCGGCATACTGCTGCAGTCAAAAATTTTTCTTTTCTTTTCTAAATTTTAAAATCATGGTAACACATTTTCAATTCAGTTATATTAAACCAATAATATTTGTATGAATATTACTTGCTGTATTATTTTTTCTGTATTGATTTTTACATACATCAGACTAGATTTTCCATAAAATTGCAAATTCAAAGCATTAGCTATGCTTATGTTAGAGAGTTCTGACAGTACAGTTAATAACAGATGAAGCTACAACTTCACATGGTATATAAGTTTATATCAGTTACTGTAAATATAAAAAACCACAATTACTGACCCTTTGAATTTTATATTCACTGTTAGTAGCAGAGCTAAACTCCTGTAACTGATCCTGTTTGTATACTTTGGCCCTCATCCTGATACCAAATCAGTGTGACTCCGTTTGTCCTTCTGGTATTGTTTTGGGTGTATGTTAACACAACACAAGCTGACTTACCCTATTTATCATTGTAGAACAATGGGCAGCTAATTTATTAGCAGTTCGAGACACAATACCCAAAACAAACTAATTTCTAGGAACTGGAAAGACCTTGCACTCTTTTACATGTCACTTTATGCCCTTAAAGCGGCTTACTTATTTTCCTATTTTTAGGTTTACTACTGTGAAAGGACTTAAAATCTTTTAAGGGAGTAAAGCCACATACAAGCAAACAGTGCAAATACATACCTCATGCAGAATAAACTTTGATGTATGCTAGTTCAAAGGTGGTATACAAACCAATTTACACCTCAAACCAGTGTATAGCCTAAAACCAGTGCAGTTTATAGCCCGGTAAATACAGTCTGGCCACTGCTGGGGGCAGGCATGGGGCTGTGTCAGGTCCCCGGGGTGTCTGGGCTGCCTTTGTCCTGAGCAGGGCTGAGCTGGGTTTACCAGTCGCCCCATGGCCCCGTGCCCATTGCCCAGCCGGTCTGAGCTCCAGCTCTGTGAGTGTCCCTGGGGAAGGGGCTGACAGCCCCAGGCAGTCCCTGAGAGGGACAAACGGCCCCTGGGAATATTGGAGGCCTGCAGGGGCAGCTTTCACCCCTTCACTGGGAGCAGGTGGAAGGGAGCGAGTGGGGATTGGAAAGTGCATAAAAAGAAATCCAGGGGACCCCCAGGACTAAGGAGGAAGGGAGCCCATGACCAGCATCAGCTCCGTCTGGTGAAGAGCTCAGGGTGCTGGTGACTACTTGTCTCCACCCTCTTCTGCCCCTGTTCTTCCTGAAGAGGATTTCAGCAGTCCTACTCCAGCTGCTGGTGCAGACACCGTTTAGGCACCAACACACACAGAGTCACAGACACTGTGGATTTCTCCAGTAACTCAGCTTAGACACTCAGTCTATCCAGTGCCTGGCCCTTGAATCTTCTTGTCTCCAGTCGCTTCCTGCACAGAGAGGCATACACATCAAATGGGTCTCCTGGCCAACCCCCAAACTCCATAGTCTCTCTGGCAGATAGCGTGGACCTTCTGGTTTCTCCAGTAGCTCATCCCTTCAGCCATCTCACTCCCAGAGATGCACAAATAGCTGGCTCCCAAGCCATGCCACTTTTGCCCAGCTAGCCTGGCTTGATACTGGCTGGTAAACACACAGACATGAATACCTTCACTCATACCAGTTGCTGGCACAACACACATTTGGGACCCTATGACCCACAGTCCAACTCCAGTTACTGGCACCCAGACTGCTGTGCACACATGTACACACAGAATAGAAAGCCCCTCACTAAGGGAAATATTTAGAAATGGAGTATAGTGCCAGCACAGGACAGACTGCACAGATCAGGCACAGGGCATAGCCAGAAGAATGAATTAACCAATAACTTGTTTACTCACATTCAGTTCCTTTTGTCATGTAATTCATCTCTTTCCCCAGGTTTGTTCCTCCCTGATTTATCTTGATCCTTCCTTTCCCCTTCCTTTGGTTTCTCCACTAAACACACAGGGCGGTTTGGGTTGGAAAGGACCTTTAAATCATCTATTCCAACCACCCTGCTATGTTTTTTTCCAGCACAACTGGAACAAAACAGCTTATTCTAAGGGACCATTGTTATCCAATCTTATTCAGAATGTCATTGTTTTCTGCAGCGTAAGGTAAGGCTGATTCCTGGGATATTCCCAGGCAATAAAAGAATAGGAAGCAAAGAACCTACTTTAAGCATTGATAAGGCTGTTGTGAATTTCTGTCTCCAGGTATGAATTTCTGTTTCCAAATATATACTACTCCTTATACTTTGTGTAAACCAGGAAAATCAAACAGAATTTGTCAGACTCAGAGAGCTTTACAATTTTGTTGTTTGTTTGTTTTTTTTTTTAAGGCTTGCAAAGTCAATTTCAAACCTGCAAATTAATTTCTCATTTAATTAGATATGTAATTAAACAGCAGTATTATTACTTTGATTTGTTCATTTTTGAATTGTCTTGCCAGTATTCCATGAAAACACAACCCTTAAAGGAGAAAAAATGACTTATAGTTAACAACATGTAGCACCTGCAAAGCAATATAGCAAACGGGGGTAAAAGAGAGAAGCTGGAGATGAGACCAGCTGTTCTGTGATTTGCATTTTCAGATAAACTGCACACTGAAATGGGAGAGTGGTCTTTTTAAATGACCATGATAAAACTCAGCACCCATGTGTCTATGATCATTGCTGAGAAGTAAAAAATGAACACGATAATTGAAGTTCTGAGAGCGGCAATAGAAGGCTGGAGAGGCATGGTTTATGAAGAAATATAGAAAAAAATAAAATGTGACTGTTTAACTCAAAATGAGGTGGCAAGAAAGTGAAAAGTTAAATTCTGTCAGCTAGCCATTTTGTTGTGAACCTAATGGGGAATTTCAGTAAGTATTTGATAAGTAAGAACATTTGAAGACAGTAATAGATGTAGGAAAATAAAATCACTCATGACACACCACAGCCCTTTTAAATTATGATCATAACTCCTTTCATCCTGACTGATATATCAGTATCACAGGAAATGTGGTGCTTGATAACCACATACAGTTTCTGAAAGAGCAAAGAAGGTTTTTCTTTAATTTCTGTTAACTGGTTAACATTTGGCAAGAAACAAATTTATGACAGAAAATGACTGAGCCATTTCAGCCTACTATCAAGAGATCCACAAAAATTCCCGTCTCTGTCAAGATTTACCGATACTTTCCTTTTCTCACAAATATATTCCTCAAATATCTTCCTCCTGGGCATGTCTTTCGATGTACTGTCAGTCCCATAGTTATTCTCCTTATCCAAATATTCATGCTCCTCCTCTCAACTAGTGGCTGCAGCCAGTTATGAGATCTACGTTTGGTTCAGAGGAGTCATATGCTCAACCCAGTTGCATGTGTAATTTCTGTTGCCTACTGTCTATACTGGATGGTGTGTACTTGGGTTAAAACAGTGTACAGTCACAACAAATAGATGAATACATTAAGTAAGTTTGAGCCCGACTGTGTTATTTTCACCAAGTTTAATATTTCTTATTTAGCCTGTCTTCTCAGAAGTTGTACTACTTTTTCCTGTTTGATTTCTTTTTCTTTTAAATACAATCCATTTTCTAGGCATGAATCCAACAACATCCAGTGAAAATACCTATGGCAGCACCATTTTCTTTCTGTAATTTAACTGCATTTTGATCCTTTTTCATAGTGTTATTTTTATTATTTATTATTTTTTCTTGTCTCTGATTAACAAAAAATATAACTATCTTTTATTAAATTTCATATAATAGGTTAGGGGTTTTTATGGATGTTTATTTTGAAGACTTTTCTCTTTCTATGTTTTTTCATTATAGTATGCTACTCTGGTTCAAGTAGGTCTCACCTTTACTTTTCTATCTTTTATTTAAATTCTTTTCTATCTTTTATTTAAATTCTTAGTTGAGAATTTAATGGAGCCTTTCCATTACTTTAAATTGGCTTTAGATTGAATAGTAATGCTAACAGGTATTGAAAGGTTTAGGAGGGTTTGGGTTGGCTTTTTCTTGGTTGTTGTTAATAGAAACATAGCCACTTTTTCTATTTAAGATAAGATATTAAGATCCATTTTGCAGTGCAGGCACCATGTAAGATCCTAAAAAAAAAAAATTAAGGGTAAAGGAAAAGTAAACATGGAAGAGTTCACAGTAGGAGCAGTCAGTTCACACACGGTATCTCTCTCCTGTCTTCTGCAGTCAGACATCAAAAGCAGTTCCAGTTCAGCATTTCCACAGCAATTTTAAGTATCCTCTGAGGACATACGCACCTTCTGCACTTCTCCTTTTATAACAGAGATCGGTCAGGAACAACATATGTTCTGCAGTAAAAGAGCTGAATTCATCAATGCCCATTTCCCTCAGAGGAAATTGACCATGTCAGGTACATTCAGTTAAATAAAACAAATTAATTTTCTGGTGTTATAGAATGCAATGTATTTTCTAGAAATATATATAAAAAATATGTAGAATATATTTTTTCTAATTTTATTTTTTCCTGTCTTCATATTTCTGCAAGCTAGTCTCCATGCTGTTGCTCTATATGTCAGAGTACATGACCAAGGGTTCTGAATCCTCATACTGACTGGATAATGCCTTTAATTTTTCTAAGGGGCAAAGAAGATTTTAAATCAGAATTTATTTTTTTATTGTTGTTGCTCATCGTTAAAATTTACAATTATTAATAAAATATTTTTATGTCAGTCTTAACAAGAATCATCATATCTGATTTCCATTCCTGTTACAAATGTGGTGGACAACACAGAAGGTAATTTTGATGAAGTCTAGGCAAAGCATGTTTCTTGTTATAAAATAGAACAAAACAAAACAAAAGACCTCAGAACAATGTAACAGTAATCTAAAGATATCAAGGACAAAATAAAAGTGGTAGCTGATCAATTTGAGGTGGTTATGATATATAAATAACCCCAAATTTGTTACAGGAGTTTTCAAAAGTGTTTGGGATCATCTTTTCTTTCTGAGTTCAAGAGGATAAAATCTGTTTGACAGTGAATAACTTCTAAATGACAGCTTTAAAGGACAGTATAAACCAGTTTATTTTTTGGTTAGTTTTGTACAGACTACACACACACATTATTTTGCAAAACACAGAACATGCACTATTAGGGATTAACTTCTAAGAGACTCTCTATACCCTTTGCTCCCACAAAGTTGCAAGTGATAGAAAGTATTTGCGTCAGTCAAATCTGTGTCCTCAAAACATAAGTATGCTACATATTGTCACCTTCACTTCTAAATAGAATTTCGTTCCAAAAACTAGGTCATAGTGAGTATGAATAAGGTCAGCAGATTTAGTTCATATTAATCTATTTATTCCAACTGTAAAGACTTTTCCATGTAATGCTTTAAAAGTATGCAGGAAAAAAAATGAACAAAACTGATGCTGAAATATAGACTTGACCAAGTTAAGTCATAACAAAATGCATGACAGTTTCTGTAAAATCTTCTGATATGTCAAATCAATAAAAAAATGGCATAGGGTGGAAATTAGCAACCAGAAACTGGAAATATTTTTGCTACCCAAGACATGAAGCTTTACAGAAACCTAGGGGAACTTGCTGGAAGGTTGTCTCACAAATCAGCAGTTTATTCCAGCAGTTTTAACTGTCCTGGACCTTGCTTATTTGATCAAGACAAGTTATTCTGTGGATGTAATCAATATTCATAAGATTACATGAGTTTATTTCCACTCTGGTAGTGAAGATACCCTTATTCTCTTATATACTTTAAGTGAGAATTTCTGCAGCTAAACTGTAGTCTGTATTGATCATATATGTACATATACACACATAGCTATTGGTTTCCATTTTTCTTTTAGCTGTGAAAGAATCAAATAGTATAAGTATTTATAATACTTACAGCTCTTGGAAATATGATGGAAGGATGAAATAGCTGTAGAACACAGTGCTAAGTTTTTCTGGCTAAATAATCCTCTGAACAATCCTCAGTCATTCAATGGATATTTACTGTACAGTTGTCTTTCTCTGCTTGTTCATTAGCTAACTTGCCATTGGACTCACTTCTATTGTTGTGCTTTCAACTGTAAATATGTCAGAACAGACAGTTAATTTTCTTCTTGACCCTCTTTTTAAGTTCTATCATTTTATGTCATTTGCTGACAGCAATTTGTATAATCTAAGACTTTTATATATTTTTGCGATTTGTACATGAATACAAGGAAAAATATTGTGTTCCTATCCTAATATCACTGGATTTGCTGTTTTCACTACACTATGTTCCTCATGAAAACTGAAGCTCTTGAATTTTCAGGAAAAGTAAAGCTTTTATTTATTTTCACCTTGGCCGCTTTTCTATCTTCTAGCTCATTTTTTGGGTCAAATTTCACATGGAAGTCTCCCTTCTATTTTACAAGTCTGAGTTTCTGTGTTACTCTTTTGGTATACCATAAATAATATTCATGATACCAAACATCTTGTTCAAAGATCAAAAAAAACATTAGTGGAATCCTGAAGATGCCATGCATCTCATCAGTGAACTAGGTTAGGCAGAAGTGACTATGCACCAACAAGGGCAAACAAACATAGATTGTCAAGACTGGTGTTAGCACTTAATCTTAGCAATTATCTTTTTACCAATAGTTCTAGTACTAATCTGCTAATCAGCATAAATAATGCTAGTACTAATCCACTAATCAGTACAGTAATTTCTCTGAATCTATGTTTGCCTAAAACTGGTTCTTATTTTTCAGAAATCAGAGAGGTAACTGTTGCTGTGACATAACTATGCCTATTGTCTATGTGAATATTAGGTGCTCACCAAATTCATGTAGGCCTACAAAGCTTCCAGTAATTTTGCCTTTTTGCCTTCTACCTCTAAATTCTGCTATTCAAAGGTTATGTGTCTGAAAAAGTCTCATAAGAATTACTTGTTCAGAAATTCTGAATATCACTGCATTAGTGTCTTATACTGCAAATGAAGGCAATAGGGTCTAGAAAATATTCTATTACTCTCCCTATTTAATTTATGGATAATAAATTCTGAACTGCAGCAAAAACCTGCAAAAATCTCTTATGTTTTCCAGTTGGTAATATGACTGGTATTAATAAGTCATGAATGTTCCTGGGTACTTCCATTCTGGAGTGCCCAAACATCAAAGCAATGATGTACAGTAGGTAGAACATGCTCTTGATCTTTAAAATATAAATGGCACTAGAAACTGTAACGCTCTTAACTACTGCTTATTCTGGAAAGTTAAGAGAATTTTAATTCTCCATCTCAGTCATTCTGTGTACAGAACAACACAAAGCCACAACATTAGAGTCATTTTAGTCCTCTTAGAGGTAAGAAATTCTTATCCTGACAATTGCTAGATCTAATTAAGCCATCAGATGATGCAGTAATGAATTTGCTGTGGAATTTAGCTAAAAAAATTCAATAGATTTGCATTTATGAATATATGAATTGTGACTTATTCCATGTGTTTTGAATTGGATTACATTTTATTAAGTCTTTGATATTAAACCAGTATATACCAAAATGTTTGAAAAATATGAGGCACTGAAGGAAAAAAGATATAAATCCCAGACACTATGTGGAAGCAAACACTCTATCAAAGGTATTTAAGAAGGAAAAAAAAAATCAATCTTTACTTACAATAAAAGAGATATAGCATCACACTTTACTATGAGTTCCATCCATCACATCATCATTTTTTTAAATGGAATTTCTTAAGCAACCTATGGGGATTTGTGGCTGGACATCAGAAATATAATACAGCTTATTCTTTGCATATCAGAGCTTAACAGAAGCATAAAATTATCGTCTGCGCTGTGCTCATAAAGGTAGTTGCACTGACTGCATAAAAATATCCACGTGAGTGAAGCAGCCATGAAGGATCTTACCTGTAGTAGAAAACTTTGGTGATAGACAGGTTAGATGGTCAAGAAAAAAGACCTCGTAAACAGAAATTTGATTTTAAAGTTGGTTGATTCAGAATATACATGTGTGTATTTCTGTGTGAGTGTGTGAGTATGTGTGTATAGATACACATTCATAAACAAAATGCAATAAAGATCTGTTAGTTCGACATCATCTGGAAATAGATTACAGAATAGGTGAAGATAACAGAGCTATTTTCCCAGGACAAGAATTCTGTTTGTTTTGTTGTTATGAAGTTCAAGAGGAATTGAAATAAAATCCCTCCATCCTGAGCATATTTGTAGCCATTCCTTGTGAGTACACATCCATCTGTGTAATAACTGATATTGTAAGATTGATAAGATATTACAGTTCACTTCTACTTACATTCATGGGCTAAATTTAGTAATGATTGCATAAGTGTAATTAAAGGAAATTAGATCTGATATTACTAAAAGTCCCTGAAAGATTTTATACAATTTTGGATTGCATTAAGAGAAAACATACATGAAAAAATAAGACTTAAAAATCTCTCAAAGTGCTGTAAAATCTAGCCAGTGTTAAAACACTTACAGATAGTCCTTTTAGGGTGACCTGTGGAATTCACAGAAGAGGGTGGCATCAGTAGAAAATCAACCAGTAACAGAAAAGTTGATTTCAATTTCCATTTTATGGTCTCATTGGTTAAAATATTGAGTGATATAAAAGTTATTTGGATTTATCTCCCACTTTAGAAAGCCATATGCTCCATGAATCTCACACTGTGAACTACTTTTTTTTTTGTTTGAAATCTTTCTCTTTAAGTCATCATTCTGTAAAAAATCAGGTTCTTGACAGTGCATTCACTGAACTACTACATGCGTGTTCTGTAGTCAAAATGTTACCTGAAGAAAATCTGAAGTTGTCCTGTCATAATTCCCACCATTTCTCTTAAAATTCAAACTTTAAAAGTCATTTCCAAGCTAAGTCTTTAATAAGCAACAGTGTTTTCTTTCTCTTCTAACCAGTTTAGGCACCCAACCTCCATAGCTAATCTCTGCAGTGTACAGTCAGCTGGAAAATAAGTACCATTGACAGTTGCATGCTCCTTCTTTGTATCTCTCATTACAGATACAATGTCTCCCTCTAAAGGAAGTCTGGCAGGGCAGTGGGAAAGAAAATAAAACATTGCCAACTCGTTTTGGCCCCTGAAGTTGGAACAAAAAAATATAATCCATCTAAAGTGTGAACTGAGTCCTAGCTTTCCCATCACTGACTTTGCCCTCAAATAAACTGTAATTCATTATTATTAAGATAGTAACATTATTTGAAAATTTCAAGGAAACTTTTAAAAAGTCAAAAAAATCAAACCCTTTCTAGCAGCAATGTTTCTGTTTTCTTTTTAATTCAGCAGAATTATTTAAAGAAAGAAATTTATCTCAGTTGTGCTTAGCTTAGATAAAAATATGCTCTTCAAAGCTAGATATTTAGTCAACATTTCAGACTGAGCAAAAGCATATTATAAATTTAATTTTGCTTTAATATTACTGAGAAACCTTAGAAATTTAGCTTGCAAAGGTTAATTGTTCTCTTTTATATTTAGAGAAAAATAGTATGAGCAGACAGGAAATTCTATTGTTGGATTTTATTTTTTTTTTAAAGACTAATCTCTGCTGGATAAACTAGCAACCTCAGCAAAGTTGGACTTGGGATAATTTATGAACATACAATCTGAGGGAGAACATAAAGGCTTCATTTTACTGTATTTCAATAGAGGCAATTAGAGCTATGCAGCAGTAGTTCAAAATAATGGTTTTGATTTATTCTAGGGTTTCTGCCAAATTCTCTTATCATAGACCTACTGGCAGAGGGAGTTCATATGGTCAGTAAGCTTGTGCTTTTATCATGCCAGATGCCAGCTGTGGTTGCCGAAAAGGAAGTGGCAGTAGTTGAGACATACCACAGGAGGGAGAAATATTGCTTGCAGGCACATTTGTCTAGCAAATATTATCTATACTTTATAGTTATTAAGGAGCTCTGCAAACAACATCTGCTATCCTCCAAGGCTGCATATCTCCTGGTGTGGGAGCTAGTGCTGGGATCAGAGAAGGAGACTCCAGCAGAGGAGCTGTTATGTAGATAAGCAGGCAGCCTTAACTGTGCAACTCTCACATCGTTATGGTTGGGTTCTGAATAAAACCTGCCGGAGTCTGACAGGAACTTCTGAAAAGTACTTTACTATGGCAGAGACAGGAAAATATATTTGACAATGTTTTATAAAAGCATCAGGTTCAAACTAATGAGATTTATTTCCTCTTTTGAATCAGATTATTATTATTAATAATGAAGCATCATCAGTTAATTTAAAGAAATACTGTGATTGAGGAAACAACTTAAATTACTTTTCAGGAGTATTCTTGCCATTTTCTGTATCAAGTAAAGCTAGAAGAACAATAAATCTTCTCGAAACTGTTGCTTTAGATTTACCATTATCTGACAATCTGTATCACAGATGTGCAGCCAAAATATAATGTCCTATCTTCTTGAGGTAGAATCAATAATATTTTTAAATACTTTGAAATCTATCTGACTCAGGTGTTTCCTGAGGATTCTAATCCTTTGAATACCAAAAATTAGATTTTTTTTTTTTTTTCCTGCTTCTAATTTAAAGTTCCTACTAGTCTTGAACAACTTTCCTACCAGGGATCATGACTAGCCTAATACCGAGTAGCAATTATCAAATGTTTTGATATGGTATCCACAACAAAGCATATGAAAATAATCAGACAGCTAAATAACTTTTTTAAAAGGTTCTTCAAGTTTGTACAACTCCNTGTAATATTTTCTCCTACATGTCCTACTGAGTGACACTTGCTTGTATGTAAAACTTGGAAAAATCTTATCCGAGCAAATAAACAAAAAGCAGAATTTTGTTCAGGAAAAATAAGTCCCATAAAACAAAGAAACTGTTATTCCAAACTGACACACTATGTTGTTCTTCTGAAATAAAGAACGTAGATAGAAGCGTGTCTTTTAAAAGAAAAGTAATGTTCTAAAGAACATGGTAAAAATCCAGAGTGGATAGAGGACACAAACAAATATGATTTAGGAATTCCATCCCATGGAAAACAGAAAATTATGAAGCACTTTAAGGTAAACTCAGTCTCTTCCAAAGGCTTAATCATCCTATGGCTGAATTACTTTTGAAAAATGTAGGATGTGTGTTCTTGCCTTAAACAAAACCATGTAACTCTGTTTTAATGGCCTGTGTATGGTTTTACTCTTTGAATTCACTAAGGACTCAATGTCTTGCAAAAGAAATTTAATATATTTATTATGAATAATTTTAAAAAGCCAAAAAAGCAAACTTTTTGTTATTTTAAATAATTGTTACTCTCTGATTCACCTTGTTTAATCAGAAAAATAAGTTAGAAGATGTCTATTTCACTAAACCCAAAATTTTTTCAAGTCTCTTTATTGTATTATGTGAAAAGGAGCTTTTCCTTTGGCTTGATGCAGAAGAAACTGAAAGTACATTTGTACATCTTTATTTTTCTGAAGTGAATTCTCTGTGCTACTTGAAGTGACTTAGAGGTTGGAATATATAAAATGAGAATGGAAACCCCACAGTGCAAATAGAACTTCCATTTCGAATATGTGCTTTCAAAGTCTTCATGCCAAATGCTTCCCCAGTGTAAATCAATTTCAGTAGCATTACACCAGGGAAGAATTCAGATTTTCCTCTCCATGCCAGTGACCCACCGGTAATATCAATCTATCTGCCATGCTACTTTCAATTTTGTTTCACTCACATTTACAGAATTAGTTACAATTTATGGCAGAAAGTAGTAAGACAGCTTTTTTTTTTTCCTCCAGTGCCTTCAGGAGTGAATGTAGTATGAGTGAATTGCACCTTTTATTTATTATTTTTCTCAAGATAGATGAAGCAGGTGTATAGGATTTAATGAAGCAACTGCCAAATTACAAGGGTCGTTGGTGTGTAGAAAGCTATAAATTAGCTGGTTCTTATGGGAAATTACCTACTACCTTTAAGATGTTGCCATTTATAAATTCTTGTTAAACTCCTGGGAAATAGTAGTTTGAAAGTACAGAAAAGAAAATGTTGAAATTGGTTTTTATTTGTAGATTTTTCAGGAAAAAATATCTGTAAGAGCTTGTAATATAATAATCAACATTCAATGGAAGCTACATAACCCTAATTTTTTTTTTGCATTTAGAAAAGTTAGCTGAAATATACATACTAAAATCCATTTTGTATAAACAGGCTAAATCTATAATCATTGAAGACCAGTTTGCTACCTGAAGTATGTAAATCTGCCAAATCATAATACTTTTTGTAAGATCCTTTCTTACTCTCTTTAAACAGGTAGCTACAAAGATTTTTTTATATAGGTAGAATAGAGGACCATGAAAATTCTTTAATTATATATCTGTTACATAATTCTTCAGGATTTTTTTGAGGAACGATGATGGCATGCATACATTTATGAGAAAAGCTGTATCTCTGCTACATAATTATATGGCAAATCCAGATTGTTAAGAATAAGCTCCTAAAAAGCAATGAAATGTGTAACAGTAGTGTATTGGTATCTTTTGGTAACCGACCTGAGAAACATCACAGTATTCTGGGCACTGAAAGAGTAGTTTCAGCTTGTATCATTTAATGTGGCAAAAAGAGTCTCATACATATGAAAGTTTGAAACAGCATCCTCAAGATCTCTCTTTACTTCTGTTACTATTCTTAAGAAGATCTTCAGTTGATGGACAGTTGATTAAAAATCTCATCTATAATTAATTTTAACATGCGTAATTTTAAGTCTTTAGTCTTTTTTTTCTAAAGTAGATAGTTGAAGTAACACTATTACAACAGAAAAACATTAAATTGTAAAGAGGAGGAAAATGCTCATTCAGTATTTCAGCCATCAAGAGGAGGCTTGAGACTATTTTTCCTATCCCTTATTATCAGTGTCAATCAAGTCAGAGAATGTATTTCATATATTTTTCAACTTCAATCATTCTTTTAGGGGAGGAGTTTGTAAATGTTTGCACCATTACTACTTTTAAAGATTCTACCAGAGCCTTCGTCCTTGGTAGTTGGAAGCTTCTTTTCTTTTTACTTTGAAATGAATTCAATACAGTTTATAGTTATTCTTTCCTGCCCTTTGGTTCAACAAGCTTTTTATTCTCTAGTGTTGATCTCCTCGTTTCCAAAATTGTATTTTTATTCTGTCTCAGGCACTGTATAGCTGTATCCAAGAAGTCAAATTCTTCTACTGCCTATCTAGTAAGGTAGAATGCCCTTTCTTCCCATCATACAACTTTTGCAGTTAGCTGCAAAAGTTCAGGTCTGGGGCAATTTTTCTTGAATGTGGATGATCAGAAAAACATATATGCTATCATTTTGTAGAGATCTTGTTTAACTATGAACACCTCTTCCTTTCTTAGAAATGTCTTACTAGACAGAAAAATGCCAGTGCTGCATTTATATGTAGTTCATGATTGCACCATACAGATAATGCAATGTCAAACTGTGTTCAGTACGCAAACCTTGCTCTTCTTATCATTTCTGTTAAGGAGGTTTTTAGCATGAATTCAGAAATCTTATTAAGATCTGTAATATGGTACTTCTTACTACTAAATTTAATCAAATCTATTTTATTCCCATCCTTGAAGTCTTCAGGTTCCTCCAGCATGACATTCTAATCCTCTTCTGTGTAGATGCTCCTGACTTTGTGCCTTCAAGAGATTTCATTAACAAGCTGGGTTTTTTTCCCTTGTCAATAAAATCAATTATGTTCTCTAAGCCTGATTTTCAGTTAGCTGGTTTATCAAACACAGATCTGTGGTTCTATACCATTTTATCCCCTTTTCTCTTTATGTCCTTGCCTGATGTATTAGACATCTAAGAAATATTCATTTAGAATAATCATCTAAATCCATGGTCACTATCATGGCATTTTAGGGTAGGCTGCAATAGATAGTATCTTATCTATCATCACCAGTACTCCTAAATGGATATTTCTTTGTTTGCTGTGCTGTCACTTGAATAATTCTGAAAGAACAGTGTAGCAGTAAAAATAGTTTGTAATCGTGGCAAATACAATATTCTTTCAACAGAGTAAGTTGCATAGAAATATTTTCCATCAGCTCAAGAAAGGAGATCCAGATATTGACTGTCATTAGGTGTTTATAACTTTGCATTGAGCAGGGTCCCTGTAACTGTATCCTGAGGGATTGGAAAATGAAGAACACACTGTTAAATTGTCTGATTTTTGTCAAATACATGGAACATACATCATGCAATATTATGAAATTAACTAGCTTGTGGATGAATATAGATATACACATGTTCATATACCTTTTTAAGTGGACTAAATAGAGCTTTGCATTTTCTCTTTGCAGTTCTGTGATTAGTGTATCCTTCATTCAATTTCTCTTGTCACTTCCACTCTTATATGTTCTGTTCAAAATGCCAAATATTATATGTCATATACAGTCATACTACGCATCACATAACTTTGCAAATAAAGACAAAGGATGCCGGTATTATGTTGTTACATCTATTCTTGATAATTTACTGAGATGATCTGCTGTGACATAGTAATAAGTATAGTAAAAACGGATAATGTGGTCTTCTGTGAATATTATTTACTGTGTTAATTACGATCTCAGTATGTTAAATTCAGTGAAAAATCATCCTTTCTACATAGGGTTTGATGCATAATCTAACGAAGCCTATGAGGCATCTTCGTGAGCCCTTCAGGATCAGGCTTGTATCATGCTTTATTCCTGCTAACTATTAAGAAAGTTATTTTAATGGAATGGGTCAGATGAATATCTTGCAAAAAGGTTAACTTCCCTAGCATACTAAAAATCTGAGAAATATTTTCCCTCATTCAGGGGGCACTGTGAGTTGGATAATTATTCAACTAATACGTAGCTTCAGCTATCATTTGCTTGCTTTGTCTTGAGATATTACAGAGCGAGAATATTACTGTTTTCCAAAAAGAACTCCTTCACTGATCAAGGCCATCCAACTTACGAACAATATTTTGCTCAAGAATTCAAATACAGGTCATATGCATACATTATTTTAGCAAACTCATTAGAGCAATGAAGTGCCTAAATAAAGACATAACAACATAGGTTGCTAGAATATGACTTCAGGCATTGCCCTGAGCAGAAGGTGACACACAACTGTTTTGCTCCAGCAGTTGCTTCATGTGATGCTCTTCACTCACTGTTCCTATTCCCTTCACTGTTCTTTCCACAATTCATTCATTCCCTGTGGAAAGAGTAAATTACTGATAGGATAACACAATAAATCTCCCAAAATATCTGTTAAGTAAAGTCAAGAGACTGACTATTTTCCACTTGCAATGGAGACAAAGTAAGCAAGCAATTAGGTTCAGTAAGCTCTGAGCACCCAGATACAGAGGTCAAAGTAGGCCAGGTGGATTTAATGAGATTTCTTCCTTCATTGTGTTGGCATACACTGAAAATCACAAATTAAATCCAGTTTACAATTTACAGCTCTGCGTATCTATGAAGGCAGCCACTCAGACCTCATACCTTTCTCTGATTTGACACATAATTACTATAAATCTTGGACACTTGTTTCTAATAATTGAGACAAATTATGAATTGGATAATTCATCAGAAGCTGGTCATCTTCTGGCACTCACCAGTATCAGGTGTTTCGTGTTACACAGCAAGCCACCTCTTGAGAAAGAACCTGGTAAATTGTTAATGATCTCTCCCTGCCTGGCATTGAAATAACTCCTTTTCTGTGAGTTACTCTCACCATCTTGGTAAATGCACCGAACCTGTGGACTGAGCTGTCAAAATGAAGAAAAATTCCAAGGAAAATCTTTGTAAATTTTAAAATGGTCTCCACAAGTTAAAATTTTATTTCACGCTAGTCTTTATTTTCTGAATTTACATGCATTCATTTCTGCATCAAACTAGTTTCTGGTGTTCAGTATTCACAGCTAAATTCTTTATAACCCACTAGCTGTTATGTAGCTGGAGAGCAATTAGAATTTTCATGGTTGTTACCAGAGTATGTCATCTTTGACTATAGCAGCCCAAGCCATATTTTGTGGTAGCAGATATGGTTTTAAAGTTTTTTATCTAGTCTCAAATTAAATCCATTACTAATACTGTAGAACTTGAAAGATTACTCAAAATTTAAATTGGTGAAGGCTGGTAATCTTCATGTGAGTTTTTTTAAATGTATCTTAAAAAAAGAGTATGAGGAAAATTCACGGAGAATGAAAACATTAACTACAGCCAAGCCTTTAAATAATATCTAACTGTACCTCTTTATGTGGGATTACCACTCTTTGTGTTGTGGTAGGAGTTTTGAAAATACTGGCACTTATTCTGATACTTTAATAACTGTAAAAATGGCATTAACTGAATGGGTGGTAGAACACAAACATGCTCTGAAACTTAGGATATTAACGAGCATCTACAGTGATTAAGAGTTGTTGTCCATATTTGGAAATACCTCTCGGTCTGTGCTTTCATGGAAGGAAATACAAATTCACATAAGAAGTATTGAAGATGTTTGACTTCTTTCAAATATCCCGAAAAAAGTCTGCCAGCAAAAAAGTAGCAGTTCTGAGAAGATAAATTAGTATTAAGGGAAACAATGGGTTTCACCTCGTGTATCACACAGATTATCCACTTCACTGCCAGAGACAGGATTCAGAGATTTTGAACACTGAGAATCTGCAAGCAAAGCAACAGCCTGTTCTTTAAGGAAACTCTCTGACTCTCACCTTGAAGAATTTACATATCATGAATCGCCAAAATGCATTTCTAATATATAACCTAACAAATAGAAAGAGTTGTATGCTCATGATTGGTCTACAGGTGGTGTTGGTTCTCTTAAAAGTCCTTCTCCAGCTTTTCAAGAAGCACCTAGATACAGAAAGTAGGAGTTGTTGAATATTTCCTCTTTGCTTTCTGTGTTTACCTTCAAGAATTTAAAAGTGTACTCCCTTGAGTACAGAGTTAAAATGTGACCCTATTGAACTGTTCAAATATAACTGCAAAACCTTGGAAGTCTTCAAAGGACAATTTCTTTATTTTTTTTAATTTTGAGAGATGGCTTTCAAAATGACTGCATATGCACCTGATCTCGCTGTCATGCATACCATATATCTAGCATGTTTTTATAGTTTGATAGAAAAAGAATGGTAATGGAAGGAAAATGTTTGTTTTCTGCTTTATTAATGTTTGGTTTCTGCTTTATTGAGATTTAGTATATTCTTGATTCAGCTTCTATTCCATTTCTTCAAGGACAGTAGTCTCATGATGCAGAATCTTTTTTCAAATATCTACATGTTCACTGTGTTTAGAAATAGCTTTTTATCAGGACAAAGAGGGCTGAAAGACACATAGTTAAAAGGCTCTTGACTTAAAAATACTTGAGATTTTTCACAGCTCTTGGTAAGAGATTTGGATCTTTTTTAGAGTTGTAGTTTTACCAAATGCATTTTAATGCTAGATCACATTGCACTTGCAATGAAAGGAAACTGTAAATATGATACTAGTATAAGTTGTTCTGCAGCGAAGTTTTGCTAAGAATCTATTGTTTACACTGAGTCCATTCTTTTGCTCAGCAAGGAAAAACTGCCAAATATAATTGGTTAATAAAGAGTGATTAATCCCTAAAACTATGCTTATTGCTTCCGGATTCATTCATAATAGATACTTGATTGTAAAAGTAGAATATATTCTGTTCCGTACCGCCCTCTTTAGTTGAGGGTATTTTCTAAGAAAGAGAGTTTGATTGGCATCGTTTGTTCTGGTTTTGTTAACAAAACACAGAGAAAGAGATATCGTTAAGTGTCATTATGACAATCAAACTTTTTCATTGAAGAAAGTAGTTTTTTAGTTGCGTCACTTTGTAAATCTGGTGATTTCTGAAGCTGTTTTGGGATCAGTGACTAACAGGGCAGAAAATGAAAATT
Source organism: Ibidorhyncha struthersii (assembly GCA_013398815.1). NCBI lineage: Eukaryota > Metazoa > Chordata > Aves > Charadriiformes > Charadriidae > Ibidorhyncha > Ibidorhyncha struthersii. The sequence goes on along the minus strand of VZSZ01010259.1, from coordinate 229,208 downwards.
CAGAGCAGGAAAAATATGAACTTCATGCGTTACTTATCTTTGAGAGATGTGCAGCACATCAGTGATGTCAAAGAAGCTCAGCAGCTGTGCTTGTGCTAAGGTTAAATTCTGGGATGTTCTCAGTAAAAAGGAATATAATCACAAAAGTATAATCAGCAATCAAAACTCTGGGAGGTGTATTTGGCCTATTTAGGTAGGGCACAAATGTTAGTTCACAAGTTATTTTTACTTTTTGTTACCTAGTAACTAAATATACATCTAAAATGTACAATACTTACCTGCTTCCTTATATTGCATTGCTACCTTTTACTGCATGTAAGTAACTACATGCAGGGAATGTGATTTATTAAGGTTTTAGAACTTACTGAATGTACAAAACTTTTATTTATAGAAATTCTCAACACAACTTTAACGAGAAAAGATTTTTTACATCAAGGAAAGCGGATAACTTCAAATAATAAATGTCCTGGTATAAAGAGGATATTTAGAGTGTGGTTACATCTACAGTAGTACTGTAGTTCAGATGAAGAATGAGCTTTTGAACTGAATGTCCCCATCATCCATTAACTGCACTTTGGCTGAGAAAGTGTAATGATCACAGAGCAGTTGAAGTGGATTTCAGTAAACTGAAATGTGCACTCCAAAAGTGCACCTGATGTCCTCCTGGGCATTCAGATTACAGGCCAAGAAAACAGTCCAAATCCTGCCAAGACTTGTAACATGTATGTTGTGACTGTTAGTTCAGCAGATTCAGTTGCTTCTTCTACAGATTCAGTCCCATTACACTGCATAGCTTGGTATTGACAATGTAGGGCATTATCTATTTGTTGATATTGACACAGCCTTCTAAAACCATATGAAAGATAATGGGGTTCCACAATATTACAGAAAAGCATACTTGGGCCATACCTTAAAAAAAAGTGGTAGAACAGGTAGTTATTCTTTGGTAACGCAGCTATTTCAAAAACATAGAAACAACCAAACTTTCTCTGAGCATCTAGGAGACGAGAAGATGAATATCAGATGCTTTGGATTTGTCAGGAACAAATTATATCAAATCAACCTAACTTCCTTCTATGACTGCGAACAGGTATGTGAGCAGGGAGGAACATTAGATCTTTAAGGTTTTCGTCTCATGGCATGTTCTAATAGGGAAGATGAAAAGAGCAATGTTAAACTGTTATTAGGTGGCTTTCTAAGCAGCTGTTTAGAAAGCCAACTACATAGGTAATGTTACTTGTGAATCTTTTGTTACCTTAAGTAGAGTGGAAAACTCAAGAGTGGAAAGACAGAGACAGACCCCAACTAGTAGAGGCAACAAGTTATTGTTTGGTCATTTGAAAGTGGTTCAAGCTAATGTTCTGAAACTGGTAATGTAACAATTAAAAATTATGTATGCTGCATCCTGGTTAATGAAGCAGCCAAATTCCACTCTGATTTCTTGAAATACACTACATGTCCTAAGGAAAAGGTTATACCAACTTATTAAGGTTAGATCAACATTCAACATAACATTTTAGATTTACTGTCAATTAGTTGGTAGTGTGTTTTCCTTCTGCTCACCCTGCAAATTCAACCTCAAAATATGAAAAGCAAACCAAGATTTTCCTTAAATAAATCACTGCCAAGATAATAATATTCAGCAGGACTGCTTCTGACCTCATTGATACCTGTATGATAAGATTGACTTCATATTATCTACTCTGACTTTTGTATGGTTTTCTTGCTTTGGTAAGATTTCATAGGTGCACCTAATTAAAAATTTGTAAACAAACCTCTTGAGATTTTACGAGATGCAATACAATCTAGAGACAACTTTGTTCTGTCAGTAAAACAAGCAGATAACATAGTGAGTATATTTAAAGAGTAGTGAAAGCTGAATAAGTGTTCGATTTTCACTTAGTCACTGTTCAGAATATATTGTCTCTCGGCCCCTGTCAGAACATTGTTCAAGTCCTGCTCTTTCAGAATCAAGAGCTGTCTGCATCACTGGAATAAATGTTCCCCTCAGCTTTGTGCATACCATATTTTTATCATCTGTGATCTTTCTTTTAAGTAGGTGAATCGAAATGCCTGAATAAAGCTGCCAGGCCAAAAATAATAACATGGATCTTATGAAAAGGTGTTGTAATCAGACCAGATCATTTTAAAATTATGCATTTGTTGCTTTGAATACCTTCTTGAATAAAAAATGCAAACTTGTGCACTCAAAATAACGCTGCAATATAATGCCAGGTTTCAAAGGATATAGAAAACATAAGAATACAATAAGTCCAAATAATGAATATTTTTGTCATACTGAATCATCACCTTAAGATAATTTTTCAGGTAAAGATGTTATTAGAGATTTTCATGTAAACATTATTATGTGTGAATTAAATTTGAGAATCAGAATAAGTAAATAGCTCAAGCATACTTTAAGAGTGATTGTAATGTGTAAAATGAATCATCCACCAAGGAATTCAGAATTAAGGAATTGATCTGTACATCATGGTCTTTGTAGCTGTAATAAATAATTTCATGTTAAATTCACATCTCAAATATTCATATTTCTTTATTATTCATATGCTGTATTTCCTTCCTCAATACAAAATTTTCAGTGGTATTTATAAAAAAAAAAAACAACAAAACTTTGAAATGCCAGAACAGTAGCATACTGTTTAAAGAATGGTGCCCTGGGTGTTTTGGGGGAGATTTTCACAGCAGTGGCTGAGCATTTTTCCATTCTTCCCTTTTACTAAAAATGAAGTGCTATCAAGAAAGTAGTCTTCCTCAGATTACAGATATGAAGATATGTCCTGCAAAACAGAATTTTAAGAGGCTTCTTAATGTTTTTATAGACATTAACTACTTATGAAAATGTGGCATTTTCTTAATACAAATTCTAAACAAATAAATCAAAAAAATCAAATTGTAATGCTCAGGTTATAATGGGAGTTGAGTTTAGGCAGTGGGTGATGACATTTTATGAAATTTATTCAATAAAAGCTTTTTTCCTTTAATTCAAAATTGTATTTGAATAAGAATATAATATAGTAATGAAATGTGAAAGTCAAACTTTTTTTTATTATAAGGCTGTTTAATTTTTATCAGTGGTTATTTACTGAAAAATTTACTACCACTTCTTATTCTTTCTCTATTTTTTTCTAAATTTAAATTCAACATTATCTGATTTAGTTAAAAGGCTTCTTTCTTTCTCTCTTTCTCTCTCTTTTTTTTTTTTAGGTCCACTGCATGCGAGACTTTACAGAAAGGGACCAAGTGGAACAGAGAGACCTGTCCAATGCCCATATAACTAATGCAAATCTTCCCCTAGTTGTGATGCTGGATGACAAGTCACAATCAGAGAAGGGCTGCGGAACTGGATATTGTTGGGACTGGCTAGTCTTTGCCTGGCTGCTGGGTCTAAGGAAGGTGCAGAAGGATTCGGCTAAATGTGAGCAGCACTGGCTTTCTTTCAGACTTGAACCAAGTTCTCAGGGGATGTTTGGTTCTGAAAAAAAGCAGGCAACAGGGAAGTGTTCAAGTTAAATCATCTTTGATTTTGATGTTAAAACATCTTTGATCTAATGCTAGCAATTCTGAAACTTCTAAATTCTTATTCTCAGCATAAGAATGTGTGGGAAGTCAATATAATGATCAGAACCATGTCTAGTACCAAAATTTTTCAGGATATGCCATTCAGGTTATTTTATAGTGGGGGAGGAACAAAACAACAAAACCCAAACAATTCAAAACCAAAAAGCCAAAATACCCAATCCAAAATAATCCCCAACCAAACCCTTCCCTCTTAAATTCACTGAAGAGCTCTTTGCAAAACAATGATTTGTTATTGATGATAACTTTTTGAATCAGGTGGTGAAGAAGCCCACAACGAGAGGTGTACTACTGGACCTAGTACTGACAAACAAAGAGGGACTGGTGGAGGATGTTAAGTTTGGGGCAGACTTGGCTGCAGTGATCATGAGAAGATAGAGTTCAGGATTAAGTGCAGTAGGCACAAAACAATAAGTAGGATTGAAACCTTAGACTTCAGGACCGCTAACTTTGATCTCTTCAAGAAATTGCTTGGAGAAATCCCATCGGTGAGAGCTCTAGAGGGTAGGAGGGCTCAAGAGATCTGGCTGGTATTTAAGCACCACTTTCTCCAAGCTCAGGATTGGTGCATCCCTAAGAGCAAGAAATCAGGCAAGGGAAGCAGGATACCTGCATGGCTGAGCAGGGAGCTTCTGAAAAAGCTCAGGTGGAAGAACGGAGTTTACAGTAGGTGGAAGAAGTGGATGACCACTTGGGAAGAGTACAAGAATGCTGTCAGGGTATGCAGGAATGAAATGAGGAAAGCCAAGGCAGCCTTGGAATTGAACCTGGCGAGGGATGTCAAGGCCAATAGGAAGGGTTTCTTTAAGTACACAGGAAGCAAAAGGAAAAGTAGGGAAAGTGTGGGCCCGCTGTTGAATGAGGTGCCATGGTGACAGATGAGGCAGAGAAGGCAGAGTTGCTGAATGCCTTCTTTGCTTCTGTCTTCACTGCTCAGGCCAGCCCTCGGCAGTCCCAGACTTTGTGGGTAACAGAGAAAGTCTGGAGGAAGCAAGACTTTCCCTTGGTTGAAGAGCAACAAGTCAGAGATCAGTTAAGTAAACTGGATACCCAGAAATCCATGGGGCCTGATGGGATGCACCGGTGAGTGCTGAGGGAGCTGGCGGAAGTCATTGCTGGGCTGCTCTCCATCATCTTTGATAGGTCCTGGAGAACAGGTGAGGTGGCTGAGGACTGGAGGAAAGCCAATGTCACTCCAGTCTTGAAAAAGGGTGAGAAGGAGTACCCGGGAAACTACAGGCCAGTCAGCCTCACCTCCATCCTTGGAATGGAACAGCTTGTTCTGGGCATCATCTCCAAGCACCACCAAGCACCACAAGAAGGTTATCTCTCTTCCTACTGCTACATTCCCTGATAAAGAGTCCCTCTGCATCCTTTATGTCAGCCTCCTTTAAGATCTTGAAGGTTGCCCGAAGGTCTCCGTGGAGCCTTCTCTTCTGCAGACTGAACAACTCCAACTCTCTCAGCCTGTCTTCATAGGAGAGGTATTCCAGCCCTCTGATCATCTTTGTGGCCCTCCTTTGGACTCACTCCAACAGGTCCATGACCTTCTTATGCTGGGGGCTCTTGAGCTGGACACAGTTCTCCAGGTGAGGTCTCATGAGAGCAGAGGGGCAGAATCACCTCCCTTGACCTGATGGTCACACTTCTGATGTAGCCCAGGATATGATTGCCCTTCTGGGCTGTGAGCGCACATTGCCAGCTCATGTGGAGCTCCTCATCAATCAGCACCCCCAAGTCCTTCTTCTCAGGGCTGCTCTCGATCCATTCTCTGCCCAGCCTGTATTTGTGCTTGGGATTGCCCCGACCCACGTGCAGAACCTTGCACTTGGCCTTGTTGAATTTCATGAGGTTTGCACGGACCCACCTCTCAAGCCTGTCCAGATCCCTTTGGATGGCATCCCTTCCCTCCAGCATGCTGACAGCAGCACACAACTTGGTGTCATTAGCAAACTTGGTGAGGGTATACTTAATCCCAACATCCATGTCACCAACAAAGATGTTAAACAGCACTGGTCCTAGTACTGACCCCTGAGGAATGCCACTCATCACTGGTCACCTCTTGGATATTGAGCTGTTGACCACAACACTTTGAGTGTGACCATCCAGCCAGCCCCTTATCCACTGAGTGGTCCATCAGTCAAATCCATGTATTTCCAATTTAGAGACAAGGATGTAGTGTGGGACAGTATCAAATGCTTTGCACAAGTCCAGGTGGATGACATCTGTTGCTCTTCCCTTACCCACCAATGCTGTAACGCCATTGTAGAAGGCCACCAAATTTGTCAGGCACGATTTTCCCTTAGTGAAGCCATGTTCACTGTCACCAATCACCTCCTTATTTTCCATGTGCCTTAGCACGGTTTCCAGGAGGATCTGCTCCATGATCTTCCCAGGCACAGAAGTGAGACTGACTGGCCTGTAGTTCCCTGGGTCTTCTTTTGTAACCTTTTTAAAAATGGGGGGTATGTTTCCCCTTTTCCAGTCAGTGGGAACTTCACTGGACTGCCACAGCTTCTCAAATATGATGGATAGTGGCTTGGCAACTTCATCTGCCAGTTCCCTCAGGACCTGTGGATGAATCTCATCAGGTCCCATGTACTTGTTCACCTTCAGGTTCCTCAGCTGGTCTCAAATGTGGTCTTCTCCTACAGTGGGCAGTTCCTCATTCTCCCAGTCCCTGTCTTTGCCTTCTGTGACTTGGGCGGTATTACTAGAGCTCTTGCTGGTGAAGACCAAGGCAAAAAAGTTATTGAGTATCTCAGCCTTGTCCATGTCCTGGGTGACCAGGTCTCCCGTTTTCCTCCAGAGAGGGCCCACATTTTCCCTAGTCTTTCTTTTGTCACGAACATATCTATAGAAGTGTTTCGTGTTGCTCTATGTCTCTGGCCAGATTTAATTCTATTAGGGCTTTAGCTTTTCTATCCCTATCCCTGTCTGCTCAGAGAATTTTTCTGTATTCCTGCCAGGCTACCTGTCTTTGGTTCCACCCACTGTAAGCTTTCTTTTTCTGTTTGAGATTGTCCAGGAGCTACTTGTTCATGCATACAGTCCTCTTGACGTTTTTGCCTGACTTTCTCTTTGTTGGTATGCATCACTCCTGAGGTTGGAGGAGGTGGTCCTTGAATATTAGCCAGCTTTCTTTCACCCCTCTTCCTTCCAGGGCTTTATTCCATGGTACTATGCCAAGCAGATTCCTGAATAGGCCTAAGTCTGCTCTCCTGAAGTCCAGGGTAGTGAGCTTGCTGCACACCCTCCTCGCTGCCCTGAGGATCTTGAACTCAACCATCTGCAGCTAAGGCTGCCCTTGAATGTGACATTCCCCACCAGCCCTTCCTTGTTGGCGAGAAGAAGGTTCAGCATGCCCCCCTCCCCCCTGCCCCACCATTGACTCTTCTATCACTTAGAGAAGGAAGTTATCATTGATGCATTCCAGGAACCTCCTGGATTGCTTATAGCCTGCTGTATTGTCCTTGTATCAGATATCAGGGTGGTTGAAGTCCCCTGTGAAGACCAGGACTTGTGAATGTAAGGCTGCTCCTATTATAGAGGGCCTCTTGCTCAGTCTTCCTGGTCTGGTGGCCTGCAGCAGACCCTCACTGTATCATCACATGTCCTTGCCCTCCCTTTAATCCTGACCCATAAATTTTCAGCCAACTCCTCATCTACCCCCAGGCAGAGCTCCATGCACTCCAGCTGGTCCTTGATACAGAGGGCAACAGCCTCTCCTTTCTCCCCTGCCTGTTCTTCCTGAAGAGCCTGTATCTTTCCATTCCAGCACTCCAGTCATAGGAAACTTCCCACCACACCTCCGTGATGCCAGTAAGATCATAGCTCTGCAGGCGTGCACACATTTCTAACTCCTCCTGTTTATACTCCATGCTACATGCGTTTGCATAGAGGCTTTTAAATTGGCCCACCGATGAAGTTAATTTACTGGCTGGAATGACTAGTATTCCCTTAAGCTGCCCTCCAGGTTCTCTCCTGCTGACCTGAGACCCTTGTCCCAATTCTGTGCGTCTCTTACTGGCATTGGCATCATACTGGGAGAAGTGGGATGGATTGCAGTTCTCGTCCTTTGTACATACCAGAACAGAAACATTTATTTGTACATACCTAAAAGGATCTTTGGTTTGAGAATGAGGCACAAGCAAATGAGAAACAAAGGATCGCCCATGGTGAAAATGATGATTCACACCTGCAGTTGTTCTGCAGAAGGCAATAGTCTATTTTTATTTATATCATTGTTATCAAAGTCTTTAAGAAATGAGAATTGAATACGCCTGACTGTGAAAGTTATGCTTATTGGATGTAACTTCACTTTGAAGTTAGCTCCCAAATGGGCTCTGAGCAGAATCTGTATAGGAAGCTTTCTCGCACAGAACCTTGTGAATATAGGTGCATTAATGGACATCTGGAGGTGCAAGGCACAGACCAAAACTGAAATCCCTACATTCACCTTGTAGTCAAAGTGGACAGCAATTTAATCAGATAAGGAGGAACATCTTCCCAGTTTTACCTTACAATAAATAGATTGTGTACTTCATTTCACTTATATCTTCTCTCTTTTTGTTCATTATTGACATTTAAAATACTTCTATCTGCATATTTCTTTGATGTAGCTTAAGTGTGATTGCAAGGTACCTGGATAATAACAAATCATTTCTTGCTGAAATACATAGTAGGGTTTACAAGCTATATTAATAAATACTCAATAGCATAGCATATTTCTCATATAGCCAAAGGCTAAGGGGGTATCTGTTTCAGATAGCTGAGACATGGGGTAATACTGCACTGCAGAGATCAAGAGAAACAAAGCACCAGATCATAAAGGTTGCTCTCTGGAGTATTTGATGTATCCTTCCTTGAAGGTTAATATGGATGACATCTCAGCATCTTTTGTGGATTCTCTGATTCCAAAGCATCTAGATTTGGAGGATCAAAAATTCCAAGCATATCCTAACTAGAGAAGAAAAGATGCCTTTATTAGATTTATAATTTATTAGCTTAATCATGCAGTTTGTGATGGGCCAAAAGTATTTGCACATTCATGGTGAATTCTACTTTCAGCAACAAAACCACAATATAATTTCTTATTTTTAATAATTGTGACTTTTTATTTTGAAATAAAATTAATTTAAATGTTTACTAATTAGATAAACAAAACCAAAGCACGTCCTTAGTGTTTCTTACTAAACATTCAGCTCTGGTTTGGGTTGTTTGAGAGTTTTTTTTGTTTTCATTGCCAACAATTTCAAGTTCAAGCAGGGACTCAGACATTTAGATAAAATAGTTTTTATCCTCAAGCAAATATAGTAAATGAAGACAATCACCATAGCATACTTCATACTATTCAAATACAAAAGGCAAAAGATTTTTGCAGCCTAAAGACTAAGGTAGCCCCTGAGGCTGTAGCAGACTGTTTCAATAGAGTTCAGGAAACAAATCTCTGAATAAGAATATTTGGTGAAATTGGAGACCTGTATATACATAAACACACAATTGTGAATCTCAGTCCCTCGAAGCAACTCAAGATATCTTCTGTCAGCTTTTAAATCACAATTTCAGGATGAGCTGTCCTCGGATAAGCTATTTATATTCTCCTGATGTTCACACAAACTGGGCTGAGGACTGATCCCTTGCTACAAAAAAAATCTTAATACTCAAGGATAGCAAGATACAATCATTGCCACTTCACTGTTTAAGTCCTAACTTCTATGACAAACAATAAACTGTGCAGCTGGTGATAACAGCAGTACAACACATCTTCAGTTTCTTTTCTGTCCATTTTGTTAATTTTCAAGGGAACAAAACTCATATTCAAGTTTGTACAAAAGCAGTTTTGTACCATTCATAATTTACAATTTTTGTTCTTCAGCTTTACTTGTGATTAAAAGTTTCCTGTGCCTTTTATGTTGTCTCTTCATTTCATGCATATTTTCTTAAATCAGCACTCTTATGCAGATGAAATTTGCTAGAAGTTAACACTTAAAAAAACTTACACAACCCTGTAAGGTAGAAACACAGTGTTAAATAGGCCTTCATTTTTTTAATGATGTCTGTGTTTTGTTCTTATGCTTGTATGTATCTTTGCAAAACATAGTTTGGAACAACTGTAGCTCCCAGCCACTCTGTAATGTTATTATTCAATAGTGTTCAGCATAAAATAAAACTTTGTTCATTCAGTGTACTTTTAGTTGTTTCTGGGTATGGCCTTTATTTCTTTACTCTTTTTTTTTTAATTGGACTTTGCTCTTCACACTTACTGATATTGCTTAATATGATATCCTGCAAGTACTATTGGTAATGGAATTATTTCAAAATATTTGTTTCCTGTTTTAGGATATAAATTGAATTAAAAATCTCTGGCCACCTTAAGTTTTCTAAGCCCTTGAGCAGCCTGCAATATATAAGACATTCACATGCTATAACCTATTGATAATTATGTGGTTATATAGCTGTGCTGGTCTGAAAGATAAACTATAGAAATATTGAATATATTATGTGACAAAATAGGGCTTTGTAGGAGAAATACATTATTGTGCTTGACTGCAAAGGACTGTTTTTCTTCAGTTACTTGAGACAAGTTTTTTTCTCTCAGATCACAATGCCTTTGACTCAAACATGGAAAAAGATTGGATGAATAAGGAAGCTATTTTGAAGATGTGTTTTTCTTTCTAGAAAAAGAAAATCATATTTGCATGGAGGAATTTGTCTAACAGACCTTTTCGTTAGGTGATAAGAATCCCTTAATTTAACGTGAACTGTTACTTAATTATTGCAACTTTCTCTGATTTATTTTTTACTTCCAAACCCCAGTATTTTTATACACAATAACTTAATCAAAACATCTCAAGGTGTTTTGGTCTGTGGTGCAACAATGGGGCATTTTACAAACCAAATTAACATAACTGCACTTTTTTATAGAGAATTATATGCTGCATCACATAGCAAGTAATTGTTAGCCTGTTTTTCTCTTTTGATTTATGAAAAAGGAGAGGAGTATTTTATGGATGGTTCATGGTACTATTTTCTTTAAAAGAGGCATTGAAGTAATAAAAAAAAGATTTTTAACTGACAGACAGAATGTGTAATAAAGCCATACTGAGATTTCCTTTTCATTAACAGAAAGCTAAGAAAACCTTAAATAATAAGAGAGTGTTTCTTTCTGAATGAGATAGCATTTGTTGTTCTTCTGTTTGTTTTCTTGTAGCTCAGGAAAACAGGTGCAGCTTTGTGAAACCTTCAGTGGAACAAAATTTGTGAGTAAACATGACTGCTATCATGACTGGTATGCTGATCTAGCTATTTCATACTCAAGTTCTGAGCACATGCTTAAGTATCTGCCTTATATAACACCACAGAATCAGAAATTAAAAGACGATTGGCTAAAATGATCAACAAAATGAAAAGCAGAATAAAAATAAGAGTGAAGTTTGAGAATGGACTATTTGAAATGAGAAAAATCAGAAAGTGACTTGAGGTAGTTTGTGGAATAAAAAAATATCAAGTACCTATTTGCCATATAGGTCTACAAACTATCTGGAAGTCCCTATACATACTGTGTATGCACAAATTTTCTAAACAAGTTCATCAAAGTTATGTGTAGGAAATGTTCTCTCAGATTTAGCATGGGAACTACCTCGCAGTTAAGCAAAGGGTTTCTCGCTATAGTCACAGCCTATAGCATCCTCTGTTTGCTAAACAACTTTTACTCCTGGAAGGTCAAGTTTATCCTGTCTTCCTTTTGTAGGGATCCTTAATGGTCTGAGATTATGCTGTGGTTTAAATTTAAAGTCTCTACAGTTAGTATGCTACTTATTGCCAATGTTTATATCTTTTTAATCTTCCTTCTGTTGGGTGAAATTAGAAGAGAAAGAACAGGCAGTTAAAGATGTTTTCAGCTTTTGGCAATATGCATCTATACTGTTTAGGAGGTGACATTCCTATTGCCTGCAGAGTTTTTTATTGACTCTACACTTATCTGGATCTGTGAAATACCTCACTACATAATTTTTAGAAAAAAAAAACCCTAACGAAACAAATACCAAAACCATACATTTCCAATACCAAGGTGAAGAATATCCACTCCTTCACTTTATACTGCCAAGGAGGTCCCTAAATTCCTGAACACAATTTATTTGTTTTTCAGTACAGATATTTAAAGAATCTTTTCCACTTCAAGCTCTGTTTTCCATAAAATGTGTGTGTTCAAATTTTCTGGCTGACTTTGTTCAATGGTATGTGTCATGTTGTGTTGTGTCAGTCAAGGCAAGGTGACTGAAGCAAAGCAATGTGACTCATTAACTACTAGAGATTTCAGCAGTAAACATCAAAACCCAGATTTCACTGGCTTCTTAAAAGTAATTGCTTTTTATTCTTGGAAATAGTTTTTCCAACCTGTTTTTATAAAGGCAGATTGTTTTCAAATGGTCTTGGCACAGGGTATGGATGGCTCTGACTTGTTTTTGTTTTGAAATGCTCAGCACATCTCTAATTGCACAAAAACATTATTTAAATGTTTGACTTTGCAACTTTATTTTATTTTGGCATAAAGTACAGTGGATGCTTTAGTAACTTGTGATGGTAGAAAAGAAATTTAAAAGTAAATGTTTCTATGTTAATAAGGAAGAACAGCTTCTCATCTCAAACTGTGAGCGCAAAAGTATTTCTCAACTAGAAGTACTATCAGAAGAAACAGAAGAGAAAGCAGCAGAAAGAAGGAACCTCGACCGTAGCATCTAATTTACTTAGCACTAAACTACGGAATAAATTCCAGAAGAACAAATTTCTTTAAAATTATTCATTGTTCAGAAAGATGTCAGTGTTATTACAACCTATATATATATTGATATGTTTTAATATAGCGTACAAAATGACGGTTTCTGTTTTTTTTGGTTAATACTCTAATCTAGGACTCAGAAAATCTCAGTTCATCACATTTCTTCTTTTATTACAACTACAGTCATGTTTTCTTCCAGGCAGCTGAGCCAGTTGAAAAGACTGTTGTTCTCAACTACTCTTCAACATCTTCCAGCTGAAAGTTACTTTCCCCCCTCAGCTGTCAAGTGTAGGCATTCTTATTTCACGTCTGTTAAAATGATCCAATTCAACTTCTAGTGATAGCATGTTCAAACTTTACACTCTCTGATGGAACTGGGTTAGTATTGCCCATATTCATATATATACTCTGACAGCTGAGAAGGTAGCAAATGCTGTTGTGGTAAGGTTAGTTGAAAGTGAGCTCTTGCCCACCTCAACTGTGTTTGTCTGAGGTATCCTATTGACTTGCTTTGGCTTGTCAGTTTAGAGTACAAGCTGTTGATGGGAGAATTCAGTCTATTCTGTGACTGTGAAGCCCATAGTAGGACTTTGTTATTGTTTAGAGAACTTCTGCATCTCTGTGGTATATACAATAAATTCACAGCAAGTGAACACAAAATAAACAAAACCCTATGTGATATCTTACCACTTAAAATTAAATTATTAATTGTTTTTATTATATCACAGCAGTTATATCACACCTTTCCTGTCAGAAGCTTGATTCCTTTTTCTGTGTTACAACAGGCTTAACACTGGTTTTCCAAATCATATAATTATATAATTTATGTCATTTTTTTTCTGTTATAAATAAGATAGATTGAACACAAACACTTGCAATATGTTATTGTCATCAGAAGCTGTGCAGATATACTTGAAATCTGCTATTTTTCATTGAAATTGTGGTTTTTAAAAAGGAGGACTAAGTTAGCTAACTCTTGACTAATCACTGAAGACAAGATCTAAAGAATTTTAATGTTTTTTTAAGTCTTAACATAAGGACAAGAATTATTTTTGTTCCAGAATATATTTTTCTATAACAGAAAAATGAAGACAACTTGAGAGAAAGAAAGTAGGAACAGCCAAATGTATTGCAAAATACTGGGTTTTGAAGAAAATAACCAAACCTAGGAAGAACATTAAAGGAACCAATGTTGGATTGCCCGCATATTCAAGGCAAAAGAAAGCATCATTTTTATTTTCTTGTATAACACATATGTTTATCACATTGAAAGGAAGAAAGATTACGCCTTATCGAACACCTAAATATTATTTCACAAAACTAAATAGATTTAAAGTTTCATTCTGCTTTGTACTAAATGAAGTAAAAGGTGAGGTTGACTAGAGTTGTATGGTAGTATGCCTCTTTCGGTACTTATTATAGGTCTTCTATCTTATTTCATTATTTTTTTTTAAAGTTAACTTTTTTTTTGTCTGAAGCTTTTATTTTTACACTCATTCTTCGCTACTTGGCAACCAAGAGAATATCACAATGTAACAGATTACATAAGTGAGATCACTGCATAGTTGTACCTAAGGGAAATTTCTTTGCTATAGTTGGTTTAAATTAAAAAATGCCATAGACTCAATTTGTCAAGGCATTGAAGACAATTTAGTCTTCTAAGTAGTCTTACTGACCTCAGCTGACACCCTTATCTCACTGCCATCCTTTTCTGAAGAGGAACGCTTTTCTGTGTAAAGAACTTTAAGTTATAATAGCATGTAGCACTTTAGATCTTCTTAGAGGTGCCTCTGGAATATTATGTAGCGATTCTTCCCTCCCATTGAAAACAGGCAAGTCTATTGTATAAATATGGAGTCTCAGTCTTGCATCTTTATATGTGGATTGAAGAATTATGTGAAAAAGAAATCTTGCAAAGCTGAGTTAAAGGATAAAATTTTAGTAATGTTGGAAAAATGTAACACTTCTTAAGCAGACCCTTGTAAATTCACTGGTGCTTGAGAAAGCTTAGCTTTTTCAGCCATGCATTTTTTTCTCATCAGGGAATGATCATGGTTTGCCTGCGTTCTTTTCTTTATAATCTATGTTATTGAGTTGTCCTCTAAACTGCATCCAGTTTAGAAGTAAAAAAGAATTCTTAACTCACACACTAAAACATTACTGTCTTTACTGTGATGTCAAAATAAGAAGGATATTGATAAAAAAGGCATATAAATGTTGAAAAGGTAATTTTTTGTGGTTAGTACATGAAAGATATCAAATATCCTGAAGCGCATACTTTCTATCCTACATAATCATAACAACTCATATCCCATATAAATATTTGAGAGACCAAAATGTAGAATCTTATATAATGCCAAAAAAATCAGAAACTGTTGGAGAGTTTAAAGCATGTTCTGCTGCACAAAATAAATGGTGAAAAGAGTAGATTCAGGGTCTAATATTGGTTTTCCATCTACTGTCTTGGCATCAGTTTTGCATGCTTTTATGCTTAAGGTAATACCTAATCTTCAAATAAGCTGGTGTTGTTTCATGACAACCAGATAGAAATTTCTCTGTGGTAGGACTACTTCTAGATATGGCTGACATCCTGGTTTTAAGTTTGTGGAATACAATACTGTGTGCATCTGAATAGGTCCACAGAATTAGTATGATCCCTGCTTCCCCCACTGCACCAGCACAAGATGCATATGTGGTGATACTTTATCGTGGCTTGATGGCTTGATGAGTCAAAAAATGTTTCCTAGGGCTTCACAGACAATCTCAACATGTTACAAACAAGATAGATTCAACAAGAGCACTTGCAATATATTATTGTAATTGGAAGCTGTGACAAGTGCATTCATTCTGAACATGCCCATAGATGTTTGTGTGAAGTTCTGCATTGCATGAATAGACTGCAATTTCTAAAGTGTTTCTTCATTACAAATCTTCCAGGCTCAGAAATACTGCCACATGTCTCCATGTGCCCAAGAAACCAAGTGCAGTCAGTCAATGTTGAATGACTCTTGCTATATCTGAGGTGTAATTGTGAGATGGGGCAGGATTTGGATTCAAATTGATATCTGGTATTGTAAAGAGAGCAAACATTTCAAAATTACTTACACCTGAAAGAATAGCTGCACCAGAAGCTGGCCACTAGGAAACCCATGAACTCGGATATACAGGCAAGATATCACAGATGCCAGCACCTCTGTCACCTGGACATAGATACTTCTAGAGATGAGACCTGGGGAAAGCCTCATTGCTCTTCCTTGATGCAGAGTGTCTGCACATGGCAAAGTAAGGCATGATGAGCTACAGAAGGTATCATGTGAAAAACATCCCAGAAGAAAAAAAGTAAGTTTCAGTATAGTTGATAAAGGCACATCAATATCTTCAGATCACACATTCACACATCCCATCCCAGTCCCTCAAGGCAGAGTTTTAAAAAGACATTATCTTCCACCTTCCTGAGTACCTTTCAACCAAATGGGATGATTGCAGAAGGCCACTACCATCCCATTATTGATCTAATTAAGAAAAAAAAAAGGAAGCAGCAGCATTTGTTGTGGCAGACTCTCAGACAAACAAAAACCTGCCAACTGCCATATTAGGAATGAAATTCCTCTATGACTTAACTTCCACAAGATGTCTTAAAAAAAAAAAAAGCAAAAAAAAAAAGGCAAAAAAAAAGCAGTGCACAAGATGGATCACTTCACTAGGCTGAAATGTGATTTGTCGTTACCAGTGACAGTAAGACACAAGGGCATAAATAAGCAACCAGGAAAGCAAGAACCACTTAAGTTAGCAATGTCAGTGGCAGAAATGTCTGTAGACTTACAAGCTTCAGTGTCAATACTGCTTGTAAAATTCTAGGGAGTCATCCCTTGCTGCATTTATCTGTTGGACTAAATTGTTCTGGGACCTTGTGGAAGAGTAACAGCACATAGCCTTCACAGATCTAAGACCTCAGGTACCCTGCCCAAAACTTTCTCATAGGTGCTATGTAGGTGTGTGGAGAGTAGGTTCAAAGATGTTTTTTTTAGTCATTAGACATACCTTTTTCTGATGATCTGGAGGCAGGAGGAAGTGCTAGCTCTGGCACAGGTTACTCAGTCATTCTGACAGATAATTGTTTTTTGAGAAGCAAGCATGAAGTGTATCCTTGATGTCTTGGAAGTTTTGTAAATTGTTAATAGTTCCAGACTTTCTTTCCTTTTTTACTCATTTTGATTCAGATGTAAAAAAGCAACATATTCAAGGTTTTAAAATAGAAAATAACATAGTGCTTTACTTGTCTCTAAACCACTTAAAACTGAAGTGCTTCTAAACTCTGCTGAGCTTAAATAATTCAAGAGTCATTTATACACAATTCTCATAATGCCCAGCCTTAGGAACACAGGAATAGTCTCTGCAGTGACAAATAAAAACCTTGCCCTGAGGAATCAGAACATATTTTCCAAAACCATCTAATAGATGAGGGAAGCATAAAGTTTTTATGCCTGGATATGACATGCAATGCCAAAGTTAAAAAAGAAATTTTATGTGCCTCTTGAAGAGAATCAGATTACAAACAAGTAGTGAGCAAGCACAGGTACTACAGTGGTTTCAGTTGTTTAGTGGACTGCACTAGGACACAGAATACAAAAACTCCTGATGTATTTCGTCACTGCTTTTAAATTGTAACAATGTTGCTCTAATGAAGCCCATTAAACAGTTCTGACTGAAGAACTATGATTCCAGTTTTTCATTCTATCGGCATGCAGGTAACAGAAGTTTGAGTCTGATAATAATGTTCTTGATAATAATGACTGAAATAGATAATAATTGAAAAAGATAATAACAAACATCTAGAAACAGAATACATTTAATCACTTCTCATAAAAGCAGGGATTTTAATCATATGTTACTTCTTTCGTGACTTTGTAGATTCTCTGAAACATGGTGACATCTACAGGTCTTAAAAACTTTATGCATCTAAACACTCTTCTTACCTTTTTTGTTGTAGGCAATGTGCAATACATTTAGGCAGAAAATGTTTGATAACAGTAAGTTTGAGGCAAAATTATTGAGGTTTAAATTATTTGATACATCCAGCTCAGTGTCACACATAACTGATATGCACAAGGGGCTACTACTTCTCAAATGATCCTCCTTAAATAGACAAATCATTTTAAAATGGTTTAAAATAAAACAGCAACTAAAGCAAAAATAAGATTAACAGTTAAAATCAGAGTAACAGAGTGATCAGAGTAACAATTCCAGTATCTTAAATACTTATGGAAGAAGTATGCTGCTGGGCACGACTTTCCAGTTCTGTTTAACATCATT
The DNA here is from genome assembly GCA_013398815.1 of Ibidorhyncha struthersii. Classification (NCBI taxonomy): domain Eukaryota; kingdom Metazoa; phylum Chordata; class Aves; order Charadriiformes; family Charadriidae; genus Ibidorhyncha; species Ibidorhyncha struthersii. The sequence continues at coordinate 211,516 of VZSZ01010259.1, read as the reverse complement.
ATGCAGTTATGATTAATATTTTTGTCAAAAATCTGGATGAGGGGATCGAGTGCACCCTCAGTATGTTTGCAGACGACACCAAGTTGGGCAGGAGTGTCGATCTGCTTGAGGGTAGGAAAGCTTTACAGAGGGATCTGGACAGGTTGGATCGATGGGCCGAGGCCAACAGTATGACATTCAACAAGGCCAAGTGCCGGGTTCTGCACTTGAGTCACAACAACCCGATACAGCGCTACAGGCTTGGGGAAGAGTGGCTGGAAAGCTGCCCAGCAGAAAAGGACTTGGGGTGTTGTTTGACAGCCAGCTGAATATGAGCCAGCAGTGTGCCCAGGTGGCCAAGAAGGCCAATGGCATCCTGGTCTGTATCAGGAATAGTGTGGTGAGCAGGACTAGGGAGGTAATTGTTCCCCTGTACTCGGCATTGGTAAGTTCCCACTGGCAAGGCTTGGGCTCCAAGACATAAGCAGCCAGTTTCTCCAGGAGTATGCTGTGGGAAATGGTGTCAAAGACTTTACTAAAGTCTAGGTAGACAATATCCCTATCTTCCAGCTCAAGGAGTTAGGTACCCATACAACTGACCTTACTATTAAAGACTGAGGCAAAGAAGGCATTAAATACCTCAGCCTTTTCCCTATCCTTTGTCACTATGTTTCCCCCCACATCCAATAAAAGATGGAAACTCTCCTGAGCCTTCCTTTTGTTGTTAATGAAATTATAGAAAAATTACAGAATCAGAGAATGGTAGGGGTTGGAAGGCACCTCTGGAGATCATCTAGTCCAACCTCCCTGCCAAAACAGGTTCACCCAGAGCAGTTTGCACAGGAACACACCCAGGCGGGTTTTGAATATATCCAGAGAAGGAGACTCCACAACCTCTCTGGGCAGCCTGTTCCAGTGCTCTGCCTCCCTCAAAGTAAAGAAGTTTTTCCTTACATTCAGACGGAATTTTCTGTGTTCCAGTTTGTGCTTGTTGCCCCTTGTCCTGTCACTGGGCACCACTGAAAATAGTCTGGCCCCATTCTTTTGACACCGGCCCTTTAGATATTTATGAGCACTGATGAGATCCCCTCTCAGTCTTCTCTCCTCCAGGCTAAACAAACCCAGGTCTCTCAGCCTTTCCTCATAAGAGAGGTGCTCCATTTCCCTGATCGTCTTTGTAACCCTCCACTGTACTGTCTCCAGTAGTTCCCTGTTTTTCTTGAATTGGGGACCTCAGATATTTTTATTGTCTTTTATTGCAGTGGCCAGAATAAGTTCTGGTGGGGCTTTGGTCCTTCTAATTTTCTCCCTGCATAAACTCACAACATCCTTGTAGTCCTCCTGAGTTATCTGCCCCTTCTTCCAAAAGTCAAAAACTCCCTTTTTTTTTTCCTGAGTTCCAGCCAAAACTCTCTGTTCAGCCAGGCCGGTCTTCTTATGGCAGCCTTCTCCCGTGCCTTTAAGATTTCCTTCTTGAAGAATGTCCAGGCTCCCTGGACTCCTTTGCCCTTGAGGACTGCCTCCCAAGGTACTCTGTCAACCAAGCTCCTAAACACGGTGGAGTCTACCCTCTGGAAGTCTGAGGTAGCAGTTCTGCTGACCCCCCTCCTTACTTCTCCAAGAATCAGAAACTCTTATCATTTTGTGATCACAATGCCCAAGATGGCCTCCAGCCATCACATCACTCACAAGTCCTTCTCTGTTCACAAACAACAGGTCCAGTGGGGCACCTTCCCTAGTTGGGTCCCTCACCAGCTCTGTCAGGAAGTTATCTTCCACACACTCCAGGAACCTCCTAGACTGTTCCCTCTCTGCTGTATCGTATTTCCACCTGATACTTGGCAGGTTGGAGTCCCCCATGAGGACAAGGGCTCATGATCTTAAGACTTCTCCCAGCTCTTTATAGAATACTTCATCTGCTTCTTCATCCTGGTTGGGTGGTCTATCACAGACTCCCACCGTGATATCTGCCTTGTTTACCTTCCGCCTGATTCTTATCCATAAAACACTCAAACCCTCAACACAGGACAGACATGGACCTGTTGGAGTGGGTCTAGAGGAGGGCCACAAAAATGATCAGAGGGATGGAACACCTTTCCTGTGAGGACAGTCTGAGAGAGTTGGGGTGGTTCAGCCTGGAGAAGAGAAGGCTCCAGAGAGACCTTATTGTAGCCTTTAATTAAAGGAGGCTTATAAGAAAGTTCGGGACAAAATTTTAGCAGAGCCTGTTGCAATAGGACGAGGGGTAATGGTTTTAAATGAAAAGATGGTCGATTCAGACTAGATATAAGGCAGAAGTTTTTTACTGTGAGGGTGGTGAAACACTGGAACAGGTTGCCCTGAGGGGTGGTAGATGCCCCATCCCTGGAAATATTCAGTGTCAAGATGGACAGGGTTCTGAGCACCCCGATGTAGTTGGAGATGTCCCTGCTCATTGCAGGGAGAGTTTGGACTAGATGGCATTTAAAGCTTCCTTCCAACCAAAACATTCTGTGATTCTATGATTCCAAGATTCTATGATTCCAAGATTCTATGATACTATCATCACCACCATTAAGCTCTAGATAGTCAAAACACTCCCTAACACACAGGGCTACCCTACCACCTCTCCTTCTGTGCCTATGCTTTCTGAAGAATTTATAGCCATCCATTGCAGCACTCCAGTTGTGTGAGTCATTCCACCATGTTTCCATGATGGAAACTAAATCATAGTTTTCCTGCTGTACAATGGCTTCTAGCTCCTCCTGTTTGTTGTTTATGCTGCATGCGTTGGTGTAGATGCACTTCAGTTGGGCTACTGATCCCTCCACCTTTTCTGCGGGAAGAAGGCCTATGTGATGATTCTGAGGTGTTTCAGTGGTTTCTAACACATCAATAGCCCTTGCATCTTTGCTGCTGCATGGATCTCCACTCCCTGCCTCCACTGAGATGGCAGACAGAAGGACCTTGCTAGCACACCAACCCCCAAACTTTGGTGTGCCGCCTCCAGGCTTGTCTCTAGCAAGCCTGGTTTTATCCCTTTCCCCCTTCAAATCTAGTCTAAAGCTCTTTCAATGAGCCCTGCTAATGCCTGTGCAAAGATCCTTTTCCCCTTTTACAGACAGGCGTACCCCATCTGTTTCCAACAGGCCTGGTGTTGTGTAAGTAAACCCATGATGAAAAAAACCAAAATGTTGCTGATGACACCAGACTCAGAGCCAGGTGTTGATCTGTTGGCTCTTCTGTTTCTCCTCTCATCATTGCCTGCAACTGGAAGGATAGAGGAGAACACTATTCTGCTCCTGATCCCTTAACCAGTCACCCCAAGGCCCTGAAGTGTCTCTGGATTTCTCTTGGACTTCTTGTTGAAACTTCATTGCTGCCTACATGAAACATCACTAATGGATAATAATCTGAGGGCTCACCAGAGTAGGAAACTTTCTTTTCACATCTTTAACCTGTGTCCCAGGGGAGCAGCAGACGTCCTTAGAAGTGTGTCTGGTCTGCATATTGGGCCTTCTGTTCCCCTCAGAAAAGAGTCTCCTATGACAATGACCTGTCTTTTTTTCTGTTTGGAAGTGATTTTGATTCAGGGCGTAGGCTGACTTAGCCTCGGTGACGACTCCAAGCTACATAAACCATCGCCTTCGTTAGTGTTTGGTTCCACTTGCAGATTCTTGTACCTATTATGCAAAGGCACCTGGGAAGGTGGGGTAGTCACAGAGGAGAGGCTGCTTCTGTGCTGAACAGAAACTTGTCGCCATTGTCCCCTATCCTTTAAACCACTGTGTTCAGCCAGGCAGAGAAAGAATAGGGAATCCTCTGTACCGTGTGTCCCGTCTGCCTCTTGGGCCTGTCCCAGGGAAGACACAGTGTGATACCAGAAGGAATTAGGGGACTGTGGGGCAGCTTTCACCTTTTCCCTGGGAGCAGGGGAAAGGGAGCTGGTGGTGGTGGGAAAACCGAACAATAGTCCTAAGCAGATCCAAGACTGAGGAAAAAGGGAGCCCACTACCTATATCATGTTCTTTCTGGTGAAGACCTCAGGGCGTTGGTGACTTGTTGGCACCACCCTCTCTTGCCCACAGTCATCTTGAGAAGGATTTCAGTGTTGACTGTAAGATCCAAAGGGCCTTTAAAAGAGTGATCCTAACATCAGAGAAAAGGGGTAAATCCAGTAAATTTCCTTAGGTAACAATTTTAAGTTTATTTTCATTATTAGTAAGGCTTTCCTGTATTTATTAGATAATTTGAACTATGGATACTAGTAACATGACTGCTAATAGCTGTTAGTTGTACTTTACTAAGTTGTGAAGCTTTTAATTAGAATAAGAATACATTCTTAGTTCCATGTATGTGTAATGGTCCCATTTGCCTTTCAGAATATTTTAAATGTCACAAGTTCAGGGTGTTTTCCTTGCACAAGGCACCATTTTTCCCATCATCACGTCTCACAGACTGCCTTAAGCTCAGAAAAGAAGGATGTTGGCTTTTATTGCTATTGGTATTTTTCTTTTCCTTTTTACATAGTAATACACTGTTGTGTACGAAGATGACAGAGTACAATGGAAAAAAAAACCAACCCTTTCATTGTTATTTTTTTGTCCTGATATATCAAAAAATTTTCCCTTTCTGGAAAATAATACTCAAGGAAATAAGGGTAGAGCTTCAAGTGTTGCATTTAAAGTAAATAAATAAATAAAAGCAAGCACTGACATAGCAAGTATATATCATGTTGATCGGTATTTCCATAACATACTTAAGCAAGTAAACCACCAAAATATTCCAGAGTGGAGCTTTAAAGTCTTTACATCTTTAATCTCATTTATTTACCTTCTTGGTAAATGAGTTAAAGTTGTGCTGAAGAATTAAAAAAAAAAAAAAATTAATCTTAATTAAAAAAAAAAATTAAACCCCTCTTTTTCACTTTCCATAAATGGAAAATGCTTTTTTAAAGCCATTCTTTATAAACCTACTAAGTAACAAAACCAAAGGCATTTTGAAAAGCACACCTTTTTCCCAGTAAACACTGAGTTGGGAATACATCCATTTAGGCGAATGACATTCTTTTCCATGGAATGGAGAATAAAAACCTGCACACTTACAACAGCCATCAAAAGCAAGAGTCATAAGCAAAAGACATAGTGTTTGAAGAAGCCTTTCATAATCTGTATCACTTAGGTTATTTACAATCAAACCATCATATACTATCTCCTCCTCTTAATAGATTTTTTCTCTCTTCTTCACAAAACTTCTCAACAAAAATTCTAAATATCTTCAGATGACATACTGCGAAAAGCCTTCAGTAGTTATTAAACTTGTTTTATTTAAAAAACACACAATATCTGAAATTTAATAATGTATAACAAGGTTAGTATGGAAACTGATCAACACAAAAATTAAACAGCTCCCTTATTGAAGGCAAATCTTTTCTCCAGTTGGGTTATTTATAGCAAATAAGGCAAGGTTCTGTGCACCATTCCCAGACAGAAATGAGAAGTGTCTATCAAAGCTTGGATTATACTCCTGGAGTGTTCCTCCAAAGAGAGTTCCTGGACTCCAGTAGAGTTAGTCTCCTGTCTTACAAATCCACTGTGGAAGATACAAGAGTAGCAGTGTCTGGTTTAGTCATAGCCCAAGGGAGGGAAGAAACTTTTGGTTCCTACTGACATGTTCATTGGCACATACTTGGGTAGATAAAACCAATTTGTTCTCCTGGATCTAAAAACTGTAATAATGAATTTCAGTGCTAAGTTTAATTTAGCCAATTTAGACCATGACTTCTGAACCTCTGAGTCTCAAAGCAATACCATTATAATTTGTATTCCAGAATATACCTGAAACATTTCCTGCTTGTTACTGCCTACAGTGCTTTCCTCTTCGTACCAGTAGGCTTGCACTCAGGACTGTGGCTGCAGAGTTTGCAAGGCTGACTATAACTGAACAGGGCAAGTTAGAGAAAGACCTTTCCTTTCAGTGTTGACAAGCCTTTAGAAAGGCTTATTTCTTCAAGGAGCTTTGAGAAAAGAAAACTCAGAGCTTGTGCCACTAGATTTCTTAGTCTCCCCTCTAAGAACACATCTACTGATGCTCACAAATATAACAATGATAATTAAACCAAGGATGCATGTATTTATGCAAAACTCATTTTAAGGTATCTCAGTGCACACAGGTAGCATTGTCAGGAATTTATTGAACAGATTTTGCTTGTTCCTGCTGTCTGCATGTGACTTTTTTTTTTTTCTTCATATGGCACAGAAGTCTTTACTTGTTTATATTTAGAAGATTGTAACAGAGACAAACACTTGAAGCTAGAAGAAGAGTAATTAAGAAGTACAATAGAAACATTGTTCAAAAAGTAAAGAAAAAAGGAAAAAGACCTTTTCCTGCTCTTGAAGCAAGGGTGACTATGATTTCAACTACTTTTTCAAAGGAAGAAAGTACATTTTTCTAACAAGGAAGTAAGAAAATATGGAGAATGTTAGTTTCTGAAGATATATTTTTTCCCCATATTCCAGACATAAAAATGTTCTCTGAAGTAATAGATGAGATCTCAGATATTAAAGCCAGGATACTGAAACAGGTAGGAAGAATCTTTCTTAGTTTTAATTTTATAAACTATAGAATATACTATGCATTTTTATTCTATATTGTTTAATGGAAACTTACTTATTAATAAAGTTAACTAAAGAACTGACACCAAGGACTTTCATACCTGAACATGAAATGACTCAAAAACCCCTGCAATACTGAGGCATTTTCACAAAGTAACTAATTTTCCAAAATATACCTTCAGAGTACCTAGAAGGTAGCAAATTATTTTACCACATAAACAACGTAATCCAACTTTCAAAGCAGATTTCAAAAAAGTTAGGAGAATAAGAAACACCCTCCAGAGACTTGTCATTACAGCAGCAAGGAAATGAAAAGCATTTCTAAACTGTGAAAGAATTTGTGATGATGCATAAGGCTTTGTTATCCATTTTAATTGCCTGATATTGTACATCTAAAGTAAAGTTCATAATTTTTACTGCTTTCAGTAACATCAACAGTTCTGTGAAGAATGTACCTGTCCTTCCCACAACACATACAGTACCCAATTTCTTAGAGTTATGTGCTTCATGGAATCTAGTATGACTTCACATACAGATGGGTCTGAATTATTGCTTACAATACACCACAGCTGCAATACCAAGGACTTTTTCTGTTAATATAAGTGTAAGTTCTTTGCAAAGAGTAAACTATGATAATACACTTTAATTGCCACTGTCCCAAGTAGATCTTCCATGTTGCTGGAATTCAGCAGTAAATACTGGGATATTCTGTATGTGCATAACTTTTGATGTAGTAAATTTGTGATTTCTTTTGTGACTGTACTTACCTAAGTAGCCCTCATTAAAGTCACAGCTGGTTCATGATTACTGTCTTTCCCAAGGTGACAGTCATTCTTTTCACTAATGGGAATAGATACTCTTCTGACATCACACAGTGATGTGGTATAAAAAAAGAGCCTTTTTTACATTTATTTGCAGCCCTGAGAAGTCATCCCATATATATGAACTAGGCACTGCTTGCAAGCAGCCTCTGAAAATGGTTACTTTAACATGGTCCCAGGAGTAAAGTACAGGATCTTATCATTGGATTCCATGTTCATAAAGATCTAATTAAACTGGAAATTCACCGTGTGGTATAAAACTTGCAGATACTCCTCTTCCGACTTCTTGACAGTTGTGTGATTTCCCTCCAGAAATGTCAGTACATTTAGGCGTCTCTAGTACAGGAAACTAAAAGTACATTTTAATTGACAGCTACAGATAAAGTTTGTTTCCTCTTTTGTTTTTGGAAAGCCTCCTGTCTCAAAGCACATTTATATTAATATACATGCCTACGCATAGGTGCACACAGTAAGTAGCATATGATAAAGTGTAAAGTTTACAGACATGTAGCTGCAAATTCACAGTCTTACAACTACTTTTCGTTTACACCATAGTAACTACATGTAAGACATTAATTTTCAACTGTTTGCATGAGAAAAACTTGTCCCGAGTGTGTCTGCTTATTGATTACAAAAAAAGAATATTTCTTAAGCTTGAGACTAAAGAGGAGTAAATATGGCCTTTGATTAACATTTTGAAACATTTGTGCATTAATCCAAGTACCAACTGAAATTTATGATGGTCAAAATTCAGTTCCTAATGCTTCCCAAATCCTTTCTACTCTCCTTAATTTTCTTTCACCCCTGCTAATTCATGTTTATAATCTAGAGTTCAACTTTGATTTATTGTCTTTTGCAGTTTGCAACCAATTCTGAGTTCTACCAATTCTTCTTGTACAATGTCTGGACTTCCTGTGTATGAGTGTTAACAAGAGTCAGCATCAAGATTTTCCTGATTAGTTTTTCTTTAAGTACTGCTTAACATATTCTTAAAGAAATGTCAGAGAAAATAATTTCTAGGACCAAACCCTAGAATTATTGTTGTTTTTCATGTTTTTGTATGTCTTCTTGCCACATTAAACCTCTTGGGTATCAGTGTAACACTTCAGCTGTTAGCTTTGAAATTACATCTACGTGACAAAACTACATCTATTTTGCCATTCATTCATGTGTTAACAGGGTTGTAGAGAAAAATGTGATTAAACTGATTGTTCACGTTCACGGAGAATGATTACAAGAATTCCTAAGGCTTTTGGCAATGCCCATTTCCCTTGAAATAGGTTTTCTTATGGACATAATTTTAATACATCTTTACTCACAGTCTCTCAGCAGTGCTTATTAGCTCAGACACAATACTGCACCAATAGGGTTATCAAAATCAGGTCTACATACATCCTACATCATATACAGACAGAATCCACCTATATTTGGGACTGCATTACTAATTTTTAGATGATTTGGAGTTGAATTTTGAACTGAATGAGGATATTAGTGTTCTCATTCAGTTCCCAGGGAAAATTAAGGATCTGAGGGGTACAAAAAGTTTGCACAGTGACATGGAAAATGATGGAGTCATGACAGAAAACTTCTAAAAAATGTATGGCTAATGCTCCGTCTCTGGATACTTGAAAGATTTGCCACTTCTTTTATCATCTTTGTCATTTGTCAGTACCTTAATCATGCAAAGTCAGAGTGGCTTGCTGGAGTGGTTTTAAGCAACAACAGCAGAAAAATTAGACTCTTCATTTTCTTCAACTTGTGAAGGTCACTACTTTTTGTGAATTTTCTGACTGATTCTGTAGATAGATAGTCTACAAATCTGGAGAATTATTATCTAATCAAGAATTAAATTTTCCCCCTTTCTAAGGGGCTAAGTGAAAAAAATCTCTTACTGTACTGAATTATCTCACCTATCTGGTTGCTTCATTGTAAAAAGTTTTTCAGATGTTAAGGAAAAACAGTCTATACTACTTAATTTTTAATTTTGAACTTTCTTTGCATGTGGCGGAAACACAATGTACAAAACATTAAGCCCTGCTGAGTTAGCTTTCAGTCTAATTGGAGGACCGCTTTGTAAAGAGTAAAACTTCAGCAGTGACGTTTCTATAGTGTACTTAGTACCTCTCTTCTGTGCTCACTTAATAAGGATGGCCTCTTCATCCCCTGCCTCCGCTCTGGTTTCACTTAGGAACTGAAACTATCCATTGGAATGAAACTCTTAAATGTGTTTTTAAGGCTGTTTTCCTTTGGAACCATTTAAGTTGATACTTAGATGTCAGAGATGTTTAGCCCTTGTACTTTCAATAATGGGATTTTAGCTGAGGAGGTCAGGTGGGGCACACCACACCATTCAATTACATTCAGCCATGGGCTGTTGCATCAACAGCAGTGCCATTAACTGGATGGAATAGGCCAGTCTGCTAAGCAACAGGGAAGCCAGTGTACTGACAGTGTTAAGAAGTTCAATAAAATGCATCCTAAACCAAAGCAAACTTGCTGTTAACAATGCAGATAGATCTGGTTTAAGGAAAACCAGAAAAGCACCAAAAAGATTGTAAAGAAGTGCTAAAAGAGACACTGAAGTATTGGTTACAACTACATAGATATAGTTATTCAGTTCCTAGAGTGTATATAGATTAAAAAGAGTTTAAAAAAAAAAGACGATAAGTAAAATATTTTTATAAAATAAATTATATATTTTACTATTTTCAAATCATTTAAAATATATTTAGAATACTTGTTATGAGTGTTATATTTGTCCAAAACACTTAGCCATTGGTACTGTATGCATGGAATAGAATAACATAGATAAGTTTCAAAATATGACTAAAGTAGAAATTAATTGGTTAATGGCATTTTTTCAAATGGGATCCTGTGTTTATTTCCAGTAGGGTTAGTTTAAAGATGTGGGGTGTGATATACAACTTGGGAGAAAACAGAAGCACTTTGTTTCTTTCAAAGAGATAAGACCATCCTCACTCTCTTATTATTGAAGAATAAATTTTATCTAAATATCAAGCATTAGAACAACAAATATTGATGATTGTGATCTATTATGCAAAATAAGCTGCTTCACTTGGGAAACTGAGTATAGTCAACATTCCATTTTTAAGAACATACTTCCTGGGGAGGCGGGGGGGGGGGGGGG
>VZSZ01010259.1:130566-200933 GCA_013398815.1 Ibidorhyncha struthersii | reverse complement strand
TCTGTACATTAAGGATGCAGAGAAGTCATATTACATATTTGGCTGTTAACTTCACAGCAGAGATTAAGTTTCTCTCCCATCCAGTATGTAGTGTCAAAACAGTAGCCTTGAATGGGCTCTCTGTGGGTTTATTTTCAAGTATATATTAACTACATAGCAGGAAGTGGAATGAGCTATGTGGCTGAGATATGCATAGGTTCCACTTTTTTAAACAGAGAATAAAGGTAAAACAGAATATCCAGACAACAAAATAATGTACGATTTAGAAAATTCTATTCATGTAGTGAGACCTCAAGGGCTGAGTCATTTGAACTTCTTCAAAATTAAACACTACTTGATCGTGGTCTAAAACTGCCTGCAGCAGTAGAAAAACATCTGATACTACAGAGTCCTTTAATGTTTCAGATAAAAGCATAAAAAAAACGCTGGAAGCTATAGCCTCTGAAAGTCCAGACTATTAAAAGTTATTTTACCATTAACACTACTTATTAAGGGCTGTGCCATTTACTTGAGAGATTCCTTGGCTACAGACAAGAACACCCCTAACTCTTACACACCCACATAACCCACTCTCATACTAGTGCATGCCTTTAGGCAGGAAGAATCCTGTGTTTTTCTGACATCCTGGAAAAGTCTTTCAGTGGAGGAAGCATGTTCCACAACCCCACTTACATAGATTTGGTCACAGGCAGCAGACACAACTGACAGAAAAGGAAAGTATATGATAAAGTCACGATTTTGCAAACTTCCTTTACATATGCATCTCAGAGGGTGTAGGCAACTCTTACATTGGAAGGTAGCAGACTTGGTCTCCTTTTGCATTAATTTAATGCAAGGACCTTAATTTACCTTAAAACCCCTTCTAAATTTTCTCTATTTTAAATTTAATCAAGTAATTTATTTTTTTTTCTGTTTGGTTCCCAGCAAATAACTTCACAGAATCAAACAGCCTAATAAAATAGCCCTGTTCAGCTGAATTGAATTGTTCCTTTGACATCACTGAGAGGACTGGCTTATTATTTCTATATTCTACTTCTCTTAGTTGTAGAACAAAAACAGCTAATTATTATAGATTTGATTGAGATAAAAGTAACATTTGCTAATAATTGATTTTTTTATTCCTTAAAAGGGAAGTAAAGAACCATTTCATAAGTATGTTTGATCAAAGTCAGTCATGGGGTTTGTACCAGTCATTGATTCCTTTTTTCCATATATTTCATTAGGAGAACAATAGGTTCACTTAGAGGAAAGAGAAGAAAGCAAGTGACTTAGACCTACAATTTAATACAGCTGCAACAGAAAGACAAGAGCGTGAGAAATATACTGTTATAATAATGCGCACAGAGGTAATTTTCAGAATAATTTTTCATTACCTACATGTCTTAAATGAATATAGTATAAATCCAACAATCGCTGAGCAATTATGCAATTATAACATTAGCTTGCATGATTAGTGTGTATAATAATATAAATTAATAGCCTTTCAAAGCTCTTGCAAGATCTTGGTGAGATAGTACAAATGGCCTGGTAATAAAAAGCAATTTTATGTTTTAAACTAAAACAAAAAAAAAACCCAAACTCATAAATGTGAAAGACATAATAAACTGGAATATAGAATTGTATTTATTTATATACCATGAGATAACAAATATGTTATGTCCTGGAAACCTCAACTCAGATATTTAGGAGACACAATGTCTAATTGGGAATTCTGAGTAAATAACCGCTTTTCAACAAGATGCCAAAATAATAAAATTTCTATAAAACTGACTTTTAATTTCCTATGAGAATGTAGATTTCTTGTTGGGCTTGAGTAGAGTGACACAGAGTTGGCCAGTGTAAGCCTGCACAATTCAAGATTTCAGCATTAATCCTTGACTACTGGCAATCAGAGCTCAGGTATATTTGGAACATCTTGTTCGAGCCATTCTTTTTTGACCATTACTTTGATTCAGCTGCTTTTTTCTTTTTTGTCACGTTTTGTCTTTTTTCTTTCTTTCTTTTAAAAAATAATATCTCTTACCTTTACTTTCTTACATTCATTCTTCCAAATCCTGAATGATACCTGTGTGCCTAAGTTGACAAAATTATAGCCTATGATTATTTTTAATCATATGTATCTAATGTATGTAATTTTTAATTCATACATTCCTGTTGTTCATTAAACATCCATTTAATAAAGTAAAGAGAGGCATTGGAAAAATTTCATCTGAAGTAAGAAGACAGTAACAAAGTCTCATTAGCCACATGGTGTGTCGAGGGAGATTAATTAAGCGTAGAGATCAATGGACAAATTAAATATTGTAACAGCTCCATGAATGTTGAGGACTGCATGGTTGTCACTGTTTCCCACAGGGCAGGCTTTCATAAATTTATCTTAAAAGCTGAAGAATCATCAAGAATGTTTTTTTGGTGGGGAGAAGAAGAAAATTGGAGAGGTGAGAGAGAAAATTGATTTTGTCTTCACTATTCATTAAATTTTTGTGAGCAAATTTGTTTTGGTGAATGTGTTTTTTTCAGTAAGACCTTTTTCGGTGAAAGTGGCAAGGAATAAAATTTCATCTAAAGAGTTAAAAACTGTTTTCCTTCTGTACATTCAGCTCACTATTTTCACTGTAATAATTCAATTTTTCAGTAATCACTCAGCATGTGGGTGTTGATAGAGGTTTACTTCGCTTTTGTTACTGGTTATGTCATACATCACTATGCAAAAACAACAACCCATTTCAGGTTATTCTTATGAGATGATGCTACAAGTGTGGCTTCTCCAAACAAATATAACACAAATAATACTTAAGCAATCAATTTTTATGTAATAAAGAGCTGTAAATATTTATAACAAAATTACTGAAAATCTTCCTTTTTTGCCTGAGACACTGCTGTCATTTGGTCTTGCAGTTATTCCTCCAGCTCTTAACATACAGAAGGCAGTAATCCCATCAGTTCTGATAGCAACAAATGCTTGGGCTCAGACTTAGCCTGCTGTGATTTTTGCATGTCTGTGAGCTTTGCTGGAAAAAAGACAGTATTAGTGCCTTTCTTAACTCATTTCCTCCTGGGCTTAAAAAGAAATGCCATGATTCCCTTCAGGATATGCATTTAGTTGAGCTGAAAAATGATGGGATTTCAAATTAGCCATTTATGGTGGCAGATCTGGATGTGATCATTATTTCCCATTAAGAGACAGAGTGTCATTTTCTGTTTACTGCTAGTGTCCAGTATTCAGGATTATAATGAGAATTTTCTGATGCTTCTTAACAAAACCCGCAATAACTAGTGCAAGTAAAATCAATACAACTACACCTACAATAGTGTTTAATGAAATGTTAAAAGATGACAAAAGGTATTGTTCTTGCATTTAAAAGCAGTACATATGGGGCAAATTCTAACATCAATGTCCTATTTTCAGGACATAACAATTTCTCTATCACCAATTTTTTGCTTAGGGTAGTGTTCGGAGAGTGAAAATAACAGAGGGGATTTAGCTTCCTTAGTGTTAGACACTGCTTTTGAGATACTCACCTTAAACTCAAAGCACAGTTAAGGAAGCAAATAGCCGCTTCTAGGGAATAGTTCATCTGACATTTTAGGGAATACATTAGGATATTATCTGATATTAGAAACTTATCTAAATTTCTATTTCTTTCCATTGACAATGTCTTATTTTATAAATCTGTCTTACTCCCCATTTCTGTCTTACTTCAGTCCAGGCCAAGCTAATTTACTCCCAGGTTTTCTTCTGGATATAGTCAAATAATTCCCTTAGGAAGAGACGCAGGCATTTTTTCATCTGGCTTCAGGCAGACACTATGGATGTATACCAAGTACGTTTCCATCTAACATCATTCTTCAGCACTGCCCAGGAAGGTCACTGGCTCTCAAATGCCCACAGCTTCATGCAATCTCACAGTATGGGGTCATAAATTTATTTTTGGTGAGCTGTGAAATTTACTCCTATTATTTCAGGCTCTTTCAGTTGAAAATAACATTGTAAATAGTATTTGTGTCTCATGCTCACAAGGATACCTCTTGCATCCAGCAGAAGACTGTTATGCTACAAAGCAATGGCTGCAGAGAAGGCTAGTCTGCTCCTGAGGATAATTTTGCACAAATTAGTTCAGCTCCCAGTATTCTATCCCAGGTGTAAATCAAGAAAAAAGCACAGATGACGTGTATGATGACTTGCCTAGATGAGAATATCTACTATGTAGATCATTACATTTGGCAAGATGAATCCCAAACTGTATTTCTGAATTGTACAGAAACTATTTAAAATGACACCTACTCAGTTGTGGTCCGTTACCATCTTGGATGCAGCATGCAATAAAAATTGAGGTTTTATGCATAAATTATAATCTTTTTCCACTGGTACCTTTTGGGATTATTTTAGAAGACTGTACTCTCCTCAGAGTTGTCTTTAGACAACTTAATTTTTTCTTCCCTTTTAAATAAAGGAGCCTTTACAATTAGTGATATTAGCAAAAAACCCTTGAAAGTGTTGTCTTGTTGGACTCACTTGCTTTTTGACTGCTGATACTAACTGCTAGATCAGAGGATGATTATGTGAAAATTATGGGTTTTAACTGTATCAAAAGTAGATCGGTCTCATAAAGTTTTCCGTTGCCAAGGCACAGAAGCATAGTATCACATAAAGATGTTACTGTATTGTACATCTTTAGTTCTTTCCACAATTTCCAAAACCTTCTACTATTTTTCACTAGTTTAAAATTTTATCTTCATTATGGATAGAATTTTAGGGAAGGAAAAGAGACTAAAAATGAGAACAAAATTAAAGAAAATCAATCTGTATCTCTATCTTGAATGCTGAATGTGGCTTTGGTTCTTTCATTTCATAAGACTAAACCTGGAAATCACTCATGAGACAGTGACAAGGTGATCAAAGATCGGAAAGATTTCTGTTTGAGACATGAAAAAGTAACTAAACTAAACTTGAAAAAGAAATAACCGAAGTAAGATTAACTAGAGATCTCAGAAATTGTCACTGGCAAATAGAAACAAAACAAGGACCAATTAATCGTATTATCTTCTAGCAGAAGGTTGAACAGGTAGTTGGAAAATGCAAAAACCCCAAACAAGCAATAAAGCCAGTAGTTCTTCTTGTATAATATAATAAAATGTGGAGTTCCCTAGGAAGTTGTGGACATTAAATTTTGCCTGGATTTAAAAGGACACCAGTTGATGTAGAAAATCCACTGAGGCTCATTATAAAAATGCCATTTCTGACTCAGAAAACCTCAAGCTGTTGAAGTCGGAGAGCACTCTCTATAAGCATTACCATATGATTTCTGTTTTCCTGTACTCTTCCATAGGCATCCACTGTTGCCCACTGCTGGAAATAGCATACTGAGCAAAACGCACTTTTTAGCCTAACTTGTTGTGACTGTTGCTGTGTAAAAATGTGTTAGACTGTTTGTCAGTAGGCAACTTGTCAAAAGCTAAACCACTTCTTACACTGCTTTTCCAATCTATATTTTGTTTGCATGTTTATTTTTGGTTTTGTTGGCTTTTTTCCCCCCAATAAACTAAGCTGTAATTACTTCTTAAATCATAGATTGCTATCAGTCCAGAATTTGTATGACACAGTTTTCAGCCTTAATTAAATCAGTTCCATAGTTTTCACTTCTTTCTCATCTCTTGTTTAAGCGTATGCAAATTCTATGCTTTATAATTATATGGCATACAGTGCTATTCAATATAGCTTCATTCCTTTAGTTGAAATAACTGAAACCTATTGAAGCAGGTTTCATGAGGTACTTAAGAATTAGTTATTGTCAAAATAAGGATTAAGTTCTTGTCTGTTGTTTGGTAATGGAAAATGAACTATGGTTTAGATTTTCCCTATGGGAACTGTAACTGCTTTTATGGGAATTTTATCTGCTCCACTCTCCTGTTCAATATATTGTTTTAGTTTGCTTAATCCAACAACTAAACACTGTTCAAAATCAGTTTGAAATATGAAGCCTGATACAGGTCTGTTCTTATGCACATACTGGAGCACAGCCTTTGTATAGCACAAGTGGTTCCAGCACCTGCAGAGCACTGGTCCCCATAAGCATGTGGGACAGTCTGCTATCAATTGACTAATTATGCTAATATTAAGAAAGAAGGATTCAGCATCACTGAATATTTACTTATTTGAGGAAGAGAGATGATATCATATGTATAATAAAAACATCCAATTTAGGACAAGATAATAGGATAATTTAATGCTATGATAGTCTACATTTCCTTTTGCAGTGTCTGCTCAAAATCTCATTGCTTAAGCACTGTTACAAGAACAATTAAGCACTTGTGAACATTATACATTAGTCAGAGTTCAGTTTAACCTTTTCATATGTGTATGTTTACACACCTACAGGCATGCTTCTCTCTTTTATTCTTTCCTCATTACTGTCCATTTTTCTTCTCTCTTCTATAACTCTTCATAGAACTCTTCTGTATTTCAAAATAGCCTTCATTACAACACTGGCAATGAGAAGAAATACATTGTTCTTTTGTAGGAACTATTATTCCTTTTATGAGAAACTAATAATAATGTGGCATTTGCCTCCTGCTATTACATGATGACCCGAGAACTGAGAACTCATTGATATGACATTGATATGTATATATTAACCAAGGTAACACATCAGGAAACAACAACAAGAAAGTAATTCAAGCAAATCTTCATACATACAGACAACTGTGGGAAATTAAATCAAAAGTAGATCGGTCTCATAAAGTTTTCCGTTGCCAAGGCACAGAAGCATAGTATCACATAAAGATGCTACTTCTCACTTGGACCAGCATTTCAACAACAAAGTTCAGAGCTTTCTTTAGACACTGCAGGTGGAAAAAAAAAAGAAGTCAGAAAAACTCAGGAGTGAGTGATCTTTTTGTCAAACAAACAAAAAAAAGTATCAATGCTTTTTACTCCTACTAGGTCTGCTTATTCATCCTTTTTAAAAATAGAAATATAATTTTCTCTAATGAGTTGAAAAGATAAACACTGAAGTTCCCATTCATAGATTTAGTTGAATAAACTGACTTGCTGAAAGCGATCTACTTTACTTCCGTTTCAGAAACTTTGTTTTATGTTTCAAGATTTAATGAAGGCTAATCCCTCTTCTGAAGTTTAAAAAGAGCTGGTTAGATATGCTAGTTTTCTCTTTTCGTGTCTTCCATCATGTTGGCTGTTGCTCATGTATTTTTTTCATCATGACTGCCACTAACTATCTTTAACAAAAGAAGTTTTTTCCCTTTCTTAAAGTTATTCTTGCATCTCTTTCGGAATGTGTTCTTGTATCTCATTAAAGTCAGCTTTCCTGAAGGAAATTTCGTCTTCTAATTTGTATGTACTGTGCTATATCCTAGCGTTAGAGGAGGATTTGGAGCTCCAGAAGCTTGGAAAAGATGATTTCACTGCCATTTTCTTCTTTGAAGTAGCCTTTCTCAGAAATTTATGATTTTAAAAGCCCATTAAAAAAAAAAATTCATTTCTAATGAATTTTCTAAATCCATATTCATGCCATTTCAATTACATCTTACTCTACAAATACGTTGCCTTAAAAAATACTCCTTCCATTGGATTGAAGACTTTAGAGTTCTACAGTGTAGGGGAAATATTAACACCTTGATGTACATTTTCAGAACTGGGTTATAGAAGCAATTCAACATGTCAGAGAAAGTCTAAGAAATTGAGTCACACAGAATCTAGAACTCTGTTTCCCTTAATTGACTGTAGTAATTTTGATAAAGGGGAATTATCATTAAGTAAACAAGGATATTTTTTTCTTAAACTAATACTTTGCTTCCCCCAAAAGTCAATACTGAAGAAAAGCTATTTCCCCAAAATGTTTCACTTGTATTTTCTTCTACTCCACCACAGTTATAAAACACTGGGTCTTATTAACGACTGGTGCTGAGAAAGCTTTTTTTAGTGACTGTGTGTATGTTACTGAGAAAACAAAAAGAATTAGGCCCCAAAAATTCTCACTGCTAGGGAAAAGTCAGTAGTAAACCTGGCATAGGGTCAGTGAGGTATGGTAAATTGTGCTTTCTGGGGGTCAGGCTGGTTGCCCCATATGACAGGCAGAGCAAGGGTACTTCTCAGGCTGAGCTACAGCTTACAGAAAAGTTTGCAGTTCTATCCTGCTTGTGTGGGATACAATCTACAGAATTAAGTACTTCTACATGATGACAGTATAGAATCATAGAATCATAGAATCGTTAAGGTTGGAAGGGACCTTTAAGATCATCGAGTCCAACCATTAACGTAACCTGACAAAACCACTTCTAAACCATATCCCCAAGTACCACGTCTACCCTTTTTTTAAAAACGTCCAGGGATGGTGAATCCATCACCTCCCTGGGCAGCCTATTCCAACCCTTTCAGTGAAAACCCTGGATAACCCTTTCAGTGAAAAATTTTTTCCTAATATCCAACCTAAACCTCCCCTGGCTTAACTTGAACCACAGTAGCTGCAGAAGGGATCTCTTTCTTAATTCTGTTGGGATTTTTATCCTTTGGGAGACAGAAAAAGCCTCAAATGTCATTATGTATACCCCAAATCCCAAGAGCCTAATATTCCTGAGCAACCTGTTGATTTCTTTGGCTGTCTTCATAGCTCACAGGTCCTAGTTTACATTTTCAACTTGGTAGGTTTGTGTTTGTATAAATGACTGACAGTCAGTCATGTGGGGTTTATTATATGATTTTAGAAGGCAGCACTTTACTATTTTTAAAACTATGGATTTTTATAATTTGTTGCTTGTGGGGTTGTTTTTTTTTGTTTGTTTGTTTTGTTTGTTTGTTTTGTTTGTTTTGTTTTGTTTTTTAATGAACAAAACTGTGTATTTTGAAGGGAACTTTGCTCATGAGAAGGGGTGTAAATCACATGCCTTTATTTTCACAGAATTTTCCATAAACAATGTTATTGTAACTTGCTATATTGGTAAATGTCCCAGCTATGAACAGGTTTTTACTTTAAATATAGACATTGAAAGTTCCATATCCAAGCAGGTTCTATTTTGTATATACAACGAACAGAAAAGGTAGGAGACAGTATTCTATCCTTATTAAGAAAAGAAGGAAGTGACTTACTTCAAAAGGAATGAAAAAAGTTGTTGAATTCAGACAGTAACTGAATGCTAGAAATTGAGCTTGAACACCTGGGATATAAGGCTATAAATCTCATAATCTGAAAGTTACATGACTAAAATAAAGTCAAGTACTTAGGAGAACAAAACTTTAGCAAGCAAAATAAGAAGAAAATAAGATTAAGTCAGTGAAAAGTGATACTATGTCTTTCAAGGTATTGAATGTGTTCTTCCTTTGCTTCAGTCGTTAAATTCAGGTATCTACATGGAAAATGACTTGCTTTAATTTTAAATCTAAAAATAGGACTATTTTGTCAGGGACCATAATTACAAGTTTTTTGCCATCTATTAAAGTGCAAAACTATGTAGATTTATGAATAGAGGTTTATATTCCAAACCCATAGTTATGATGAACTCTGGTCATGTTCAATGCATGTGATCATATAAGTCAGATTAGTTCCGTGAAGTCACATAAATATGTACAACTGAAAGCTTACGAATGCATAACCTACTGTTCAAGATGTAATGCGTTCCTTTTTTTCAGTAACAGGGTGTTAATTTTCTTTGGTTTGAATATGATTTTAGTACACTTAACAATAATCTTATTTTTTATTCTTCTCAAAGTCTCAAAAGATACCAGGATAATTAAATTTTTGTCTTTCTCTTCCTTTCTGAAAAAAAAAAAAAGATCTAGGTAGAATCATTGGCTTGGGTTTTTTTCTTTGCATTTCCAGAATTTTTGGAGTATCTCGAAGGGTTTGTTTGTTTGGTTTTGTGGTGTTTTTTTTTTCCCCCTGAGAAAATCTTGGAGCATCATTATCACACATTGAAATTTGGAAAATATTTGAAGAGAAATTTTGAAGGTTTAACATCCCATTTCCAGAGAGAAATTTCTTTTGTTATCTTGCTGCTCTCCCAAGTCCTTCCCAAAACAATGGGACCTCTAGTTTGCATTATCCAACTTTTTTATTTGAGTAAATTTATTGTAGCATCTTTTCATTCAGCAGTAGAAGAATCAATATAATCTTCCCACCCTTGTTTCTTCAGTTAGGTTTTATATCTGTTATGCACATTAACATCACACAACTGACTCCTCTGTTCCCCAGAACTGTAACACTGTTAGAAATCTCTGGATTTTATAATTTTCTGAGTTCCCTCATTTGCCTCTTGGCTTTACAATAGCAAAGTTTTAGGACATTGTAAGGTTCACACAAAACCATGATGTCAGACTGGTTTTGTCTCATGAACAATTGCATCAACATTCTCAGATGGACTATGTACACTACTACAATATAAATACATTTAAATTTAAACATATCTTCATTTCAGCTATTTCCTATCCTAAACCAACATCTAGGTGCTTGTAAAAGCACTGGAAAAAATGAAGCTCCATCTCTCTAAACACTTCACAGAATTTCTCATAGCTTACCAGTTTCTTACACAGCTGACTCTGTTTAGTGATTTTTTTGTTTGCTTGTTCATTGTCTCAGGTGTAGTGATTTATCTGACTAAAATAATGCGCCATTCTTCTCTGGGAATAGGACTGTCCATCTTGTTCTCATCATACTTTTCATTACTTTTTTTTCATTTTATTCTCGGTGTCCAATATATTTATGAAACCAGGAAGGAATGGGACAAAAGAATTAGTATGTTTGGCTTTTAATATCTCTTAAAACGGTATTAATATAGTGCATATTCTGCAATATATCTTCTTGGTATCAAAAGAATCTCAGGTAAGGATAAGGCTTGTTTCCAAGATTAGTTTGAAAAGCAAGCTCCAAGAAGTATTTTGTACTGAACGGCAGGTACTCACATCTTAGTACAAAATTAGGATGTAACTAGCTTTCTTTCCCAATCAAAATTTTCTGAGCTGCTGTTTCTGGAATTTGAACTGAACATCTCCATCACGTGACTATCTTATCACCTCTTCCCATTTCATACCTGTCTGGCTGAGCAACCTCTTCATTGAAAAGGAATCCAAGAGCTCATTTTCACTTACAATACTTTTCCAAAATTTGTACAGTAAGATGGAAAATTAAATTTGTAGAGTACCTTTAGGTGTTAGCACTAAGACTATTAAAATAATAGTCCAGTGTTGGGAAAGACTAAGTAGTTCTCTTTCCCCTTTTTCACATTTATAGCTACAGGCTCTACAAGTACATTATCATTGCGAGAATTATTAAGAAGACACAATCATTGTACCTCCTAAACTTGTATTCAGCTCACTGATGTGAATGAAAGTATCAGACCAGTACATAAGCCCTGACAAGTACAAGAGCATGAGCAAATGTAAAATTTAAGTTTTTCATAAAAATATTTACATCTGAAAGAAGCACCAATCAGTGAGGCAGTCTTTTTATATAACAGTCATATCATTTCACAGTAAAAGAACACTCTGAAGAACTTGTCTGCTGGAGAGCCTCACATAACAAAAACTCCCGCTTTACTGGGTTTATTTTCCAATTCAGGAAGTTGAGAGAAATGAGGCATATCTAGTCTTACATAATTGCAGTGAAAAAAGCTTTTATCTTCTGAAAGTTCTTCTTCTGTGTGAGAAACTTTGAATTCAGGCACTATTGATGCCATTTTCTTAGATATGATCTTGCTATTTTATCCCCAAGAATTGAACTCACAAGATGCTTTTCTGCAGAGCGTATCAGAGTATCATCAATTGGTGGAGTTTGCTGATTTAGACAGTTGCCATATGTCATTGTATAATATGTCTAATGCCTTCATATTAAACCACTGAGAGAGTTCTTGCCTTTGGATGGCCTTCAGTTCACTTAGTTTTCTCTTGAAATAAAACAAAACAAAACAAAAAACATCAGACAGGCTTATTTTTTTTTTCAACAATCCATGTTTTGTAGTGGAGTGAAGTTGAAGCAATAAAAGTTCTACAGACTGACTTAATAAGAGTTCATGGTAAATGATGCATACAACACTAATTTACCTTCAACCACTTCATATAAAAACAGATTATAAGCCTCTGGGATTTTACTTTCATATGATCTTGGTTTGTTTTAAGACCTATTCTGTTTCAACAGTGTTCAAAATAGCAACACTTTTTTTCACTCAACTCTTCAGGCTGCCTGAGGATTTTGTTCTGTCTTAGGTGTTTTGTTTTCCAGGATAAAACTTACCCTAGTAACATATCTGTCAGCTTCACTATACTCTACTTGTCGCAGTCTTCCTTTTAGAACATCCTCCCTTTCACAGGTTACAAGTCCTCATCGCTAAATCAATCCACTCTAAAATATGATGTCTTCACATACAGAAGGTATTATATATACCTCAATTTTGCATGAGTTTTTTCTGACTTTATGATGCAGTATCAATCACCTTTTCATGTGGGAAGTTTGGAACAGAAAACAGACACAAACACATTTATCTTTAAATTTCTAATTTATTTAAATTGGTTATAAGGTAAAAAATGTGCTTTGCATATTGTCATGTCTACAATGACCAAAAGTGATGAGTAGGAAAGGAAAAATGGATGTTCTTTCTCGACCACAGAGGTGCTGTTCTTTGGGTTTTCTAGTAACAGAGCTCATCAGGAATTAAATCCATAGCTGGGATACAAATATATAAACCTTCTTGTTATCTCCTTTCCCATATATGGGATATTTTACTTACGTTGCATACTATACTTTGCTCTCTTCACTGTGCCCGGAGTCAGTTTCTACTTAGTGTTCAAGGTTGCTTTTTTTTTACTGACCAGTAATTAACCTTTTGTCTTTTGCATTTATGCCCTTTGGGGTTTTCACCATCACCCTGTTCTCTCAGGGACCTCTCATATATCACCAGGTTCATGCTTCCCACCCCAAAATTCAGAGTCAGGAGTGCATGGTCATATATGTGTATTGGCCTCAGTTTAGTACATCTACGTGATGTCTCTGCCTATGAAAGCATGAACATACAGGACCACCCATTTGTGCCTAAACTCTGTGAGTGCTGTTAGGGGGAAAAGGGGCTGACAGCCCCAGGCCATGCCTGTGGGACAAACAGCCCACTGTGATCATGGGTGCTGTGTGAAGATTTCACCCCTTCCTTGAGTGCAGGGGGAAAAGAACAGATGGTGATGGGAAAATATGTAAGAACGGTTTCAAGCTGACCCAAGGCAGAGAAGGAAGGGATCCCACTTGTTGGAAAACTGAGGGACAGTGATGGTTGACAAAAACATTCTCCCAGCCCTTTGTTCCTGGGGAGAACTGAAACTGCCAACTGTAGGACCCAGAGGGTCTTGGGGGGGCAGGTAAGAGTAACACCAGCAAAAATGCTTTAATATTAGGACAGATGAATGCAATATCAGAATAATTTAATTAGGCCAAGAATAAATTCTTGGTACCCTTTGTGTGTTCGTGTTTACCATTAACAAGATTTTGAATGACACAACTTGGCTATACACACCTCAGGTGACACCATCTAACATTCAACTTCCCTGTGTGACCTCAAAAGGCAGTGTGAACTTTACCAATTTTAACCGTGGCAAAAATTTTGTTAGACAGTTATAAATGTTGTCAATCATGAGGTGTTAGCAACATGTGGATAGGAGGGAAGTAAAGAAAATTAGTTTTGGTACCTTGACTACTTGTAGTTCTAGTAATTTTGAGATTATATCCTGAAGCAGTAGCAGGAAAAAAGATAACCTTTCTTAATGTATTTTTTTTTTAAATATTATCTTCTGTTAAACAACATATGATTGTTAACACTTTTTAATTCAACCAGTCACCTTGCGTTTGCCGCTACTTTCTGCCTGACCTGAGCAGTTGTCCAAGGTACTGAAGTCGTACCAGTGTCTCAGCCTGTCCAGAGATGTTCACACCCACACTTGGTTTGGACATGATCTTTGTTTTGTCCACGAGCGTAACATTTTCCTGTCGTGATTCCATGTTTTGATTTTTCCTTCACAGGGGTAAAGAATAGTTGTGTGGATTTGTTATATTTCCTAGATAAATCGCTTTCAAAGTATTGGATCATTTTCAGATATGTGAAAGAAGCTGGTTAAAAAGCTCTCTTATTACTTTGGAGGTCAAATTCTGCCCTCCTACAGACAAAGCTCAGATAAAATAATTTCATAATACTTTAATATAGATTCGTATGTACAACAATAGAGAAATCTGTCTCTGCATCTTTGCATATTTCTTTAAAAAGAATATTCTTTTTAAGTAAGCTTGATTTGGCAAAATTAAGTTCAATCAGAAAAAAAAACAAACAAAAAGTCCCCTAAAAAAAGATTAATTCTATTTGCTTCTTACACACCATGCAAATTCTAAAGTTTCACCTATATGCACCCTACCATTTAAACAATATAGTGCATCTTTTTTATATATTAAATAGTGTACAAATACATATGTGTTATCATTGACCTGATACATACAGCTTTCAGTGAGACACTGGAAACTGAGACTAAATGGTTTAAGTGACAACCAAATAAAAGACAAAAATGCTAAAAAAAAAAAAAAAAGCCAGCATCAGAATTTAAATCCCACTGATATGATTGTTCTGTACTTTCCAGATCAGAAAGGTGGGTTTGTGGTTTTTGGTGTTTTGGGTTTTTTTAATACAGTTCATATCTCTTGTATTCAAAATATGGAGACATTCTCTGAAAGTTATTCTTAAAAGAATAGTACTAGAATTTATAGAATACATTCTGCACAGCTTATTCCACCTTAATATTATAAAATAAATACATGCGTAGATGAGGTTTTCAGATGCCATAGCACAGCCTATTCTGACAGTGGCACAGTATGGTTCATTTTTAAGCTAATGAACATACATACAGCTATAGAAAAAGCACTGGAGCTTTAAAATTCCACCTGCTTGAGTGCAAATGTTACTTTGTTTTAAGAAAACAGTGTTATTCAACAGAATTCATTGCCTCAATCAGGAAATTTTAATACTTCATTCTTACACATAGTAAAATCAGTGGTGTATTTACATATTCATGTGTATATACATACAGAGAACATGTATTGGACACTTTAAGACTGTCTGCTAGCTCTATTCAACTTCCTTAAAGAAACATTTTTGCCTTGTAGTCCAGAATTATTCAGGAGAGTTTTAGACATGGCAGAAGGAAGATCGTATTAGGCAATGAACCCCTTCTCAGAAAGAGAAATAATAGAAATAGGTGAGACTGTTGGACGTAGTTACAAAGGAAAACAGACCATTTGACTCTTGTTTTTAAGTGTCTAGGGTCTGGGATGTTATTAAAATTAACAACTCTTTCTTTATGGTTTGGTAAGAACCTGGAAATTGCAACTTGGAAAGGACCATGCTTCCCAAAGCAGGGAAGAAACATTCTGAATTATTAGAATAGAACAACAATTTTGGGAAGTAGCTTGTTTAGAGAAATATAAATAGAAATTCAAGGGAATACATTGTTTAAAGTGTAGACCCAAAATGATAGACCTTAACTGGAGTTTTGGAAACAACTGCTAGGAGTAAATTATAGGAAATAATTCAATAGAGTTGTGAAGATTTTATCATACAGATTGGATGCAGCAAAGGGGTAGTATCAGTCACTGCTCCCAAACCTGACCTTGAAGTAAGGAGTGGAAACCATCATATAACCTTGAATTGGAGTGTCTACTTGAGGAAATGAAGCCAGAAGTGCCAGGAATATGCCAGAACTATTTCTGAAGAACACAGTGAAAAAGAATTGCTTTTTCATGGGTTACTTTGTTTGCCATAAAATAGACAACAAATTTTTTCAGTCACTGTAAGGCCAGTAAGCATATATGGACACTAGTGGGAATCTCCTTTTATAAACCTATATTTACAATTAACCACCTTATATACCTATGGGTAACTAATAGATCTCTACAGATAAATAACTAATTTAGACAGCAGTTCAAGCTCATAATTATTTTAGTTCGTGTTCTAATTAATTCTCCTGTATGACCTCATAACATCCACGTGCAAAAGCAGTTGCACTGAGCACAGAACTTGCAGCCCTTGCACTTGCATATTATTCAAATGCCCAGGGAGCTACAGAGTACCCATATGTGCGGTGCGCTTGGTCATGCATGCCTGTTGTCTGAAGCAACCTGTAATTTCTCCAGTAGAGTAAGAGAAAGTAAATACAAATTCTCACAAGTTCAAAAAGAGAGGAGGATATCAGCAGCCATTATTCAGTGCATTGAGTGGATTTAAGAAATGACAGTGGTGGAAAGGAAAGCTGAAGTCCACACAGGGAACATGACAGGGAGCAACAAAGGCCAGCTGCACCCTTAGAGATGGGGAGCCAGGAACCCAAGTTGGCTCCCCATAGTGGGTAGCAGGGTAGTGTCTGGCAGCCAGGGCTCGTCCACCACCCCAGCCAAGAGCAGGGCAGCCAGGAAGCACCGGGGCAGGCCCAGCCCCAGGCATCGGGCACCTCCCTGGGGACAGGCTGAGGCTGTGCCAGGATATGCGCCTGTGGGTAGGCCTGGCTCAGCTAGGTCCATGGCCAGGCTGGACTGTGGGGAGCCGGAGACTGGTGTTGCTGTGACATCACTGGGGCAGGGGCTGATAACTCCAGGGGGCTGACATGGGGTCCTGGGCTGTGAGCAGGGTGGGGGAAGTTCTGGGGGGTGGAAATGAGGTCCTCGGGCCATGGGCAGGTGGGGAGGTCCCAGGGGGATGGATAGGGACAGTCAGGGCTAGTGGTGTCCTTAAGGCCCTGACAATGAGCCTGCGAATACCGATTTGGTTCATTCCAACCAAATCTCTCTTCAAAGATGATGGCATTAATTTTTGTAAACAAATTTAAACTTGTGCAATTGGGCACTTGGGGCTTAAGCTAAGATTTAAGTGCTTCCTTATTTTGAAATGCAATGTTAGGTCTTCAGGGAGTTCTGTGTGTTTTTTTTCTACCAAATCACTCATCAACAAGCAATTTGGAACTACTCAAGTCTCCTGTTGGTGAATCCTAACATAAAGCAGAAGCAATGATTCATGTCAGATCCAAATAGTTTTGCTATTTCTCTGAAGAGCTGTTTATACAGTAGTTTGTATCTCCAGTATATCTGCTTCTATACACAATGCTTTTTATACATGCTGTTATTAATCACTTAATCAAGAACCCTATTTGTACATGCCAGAATTTCATATACTTTTTTTTTTTTTTTAGTAGGATGGGGAAGAATATGTGTAACTTAACTGAAAGATCCTGCTTTTTACTATGATCCAAGGAGAAAGATCACACCAGATGACACAAGGAAGCAAGTATTCTGGGGCAGTGCTTCAGCTGGAACAAACTGGCAGAGATTAATTTTATGCCCAGCTGTCTCTAGTCCCTGTGGGCCACCTTGGCAGCTAGGCACTGGTGTAGCACAGAGATACTCCTGTCGTTCACTACTAAGCACAGAAGATTAAGAAAGAAGAGTTTGGATCGTGGAAGCAACACATCTTTTTGCAAATGTAGTGCCAGATTTTCATTACTCGTTTGCTACAGGTGGTTTTTTTGATTGGAGGTTTTGGGGGGTTTTTTGGTCGTTTAGGTTTTTTTGTCTGGCTGAAGAGCTAAAATGTGTAGCCGCATATATTTTTATGTCATGTATCTCTAGCTTTTGCTGCCTTGATTTCAAAATATGCACACACTGATGTATGCAAGACAAAAACTGCTATGGTGTTGGGTTTTTTTTTAGTGAAAACTCGACTATGCATTGCTTTGCATGTAACTAGTTAAGTCAGTAATAACCTCAGAAAAGGACAAGATCAGAGCAAAGGAAGTGACAAATGGAGAACCAGATGTTACTACTACATATTTAATTTTAGAGCTGGCTGGACAACATCTTTTCAAAAATAAAGCTGGTGCTGTAAGGAAGTGCAACTTAGAAGGAGGAAGAGAGCTGACAAAACAGGATTATACACTGCAACTACTGAAATGTGATTCACTATAAATGAACTGATTTGCTCTAACTGAGGCTACATCATCTTTCAGGGTGACTTTGACTAGATAGTGAAAATGTGTTTGGGGACCAGTAAGCACTAATTTTCTGCTTGGGGTTTTGTTATTGTACAAAATTAAATGTGTGCTCTAACCCAAATTAATTCTCTGAGGACTCTGTTCCAAAATATTTTCATAATCATTGTTGTGGGATTTCTTTAATCTTCACTATAGTCTATTCCCTATATAACACTTCTCAAGCAATGAGTCCTTCATTAGTCCTATTTAACAAATCCCAAAGTGTCAAACCGTTTGTACCGTATCAGCAACAGTAATTCTTATAATAGGTGCATCCTAGTATTCTAATAGAATGAAATCCATTAGGTCATTCTGGAATTCTGTCATTCTGGATTTTTTTTCAATTATTTACATGGAACTGTTTGTTGATACTTGTGTCACTGTCAGTAAAGTTCTAATGTCAATGAAGATTTAGACAATCAGAGCAAAATATTATTTTAATTTATAATAATTGAAAAAAGGTAAAAAAGCTGTGATGATATTTTCTAAAAGTTTATAGTTATTTTTCAAAAACTATTTTATTTTAATTTATGTATTATCTCATTATTGTGAGGGGATAATGCTTGTATTGTCTTTCAGCTTCTTTTAATCCTATTTTCCTTTTATCATATTTGTTCCTTCTCTACTTTTTTTTCAAAGTTTGCATTTTATTTTCTTTGAAAATTAGAATAAGTTAGTAGAACCAAGTTTTATCTGCTTTCCCCTCCCCCCCTTTTTTTCTTTTCCTTCGCCCCAGATGTTTATGCTTATTCTCTCACATGCATTTCTTACACAGGAATCACATCTTCCTTCTTCCTCTGTCATTACTGCCTCCTCATGTCAGCCCACTTTTGTTCAAGCAATTTTTAAACACAGTCGTCTTTTAGTCGAAACAAAATGTAGACAGCAGAATGCAATGGTGAAAATATCAAAGGGATTTTTTAATCAATATCAGAAATATATATGGTATATATAACATATATATCTTGACTATATCTTCATCTATAACATATTTGCTCTTATTTTTAATTTAAAAACACAGTACTGATTGAAGAAAAGGGGGCTGTAATAAAGTATGACACAAAATGAAAGAATGACATAACCAAATTGCCTAGTACAGGCTAGGATCTGTGTGGCTAGGGAGCAGACTTACTAAAAGGGACCTGGGGATCCTGGTAGACAAGGAGCTGAACATCAGTAAGCAGTGAGCTGCTGCAGCAACAAAGGTAAATTGGATCCCGGGCTGCATCTGCAAGGGCATTAGTAGCAGAGATAGAGACATGATGATCCCACTCTACTCAGCACTCGTCAGGCCATGGCTGGAGCACTGTGTCCAGTTCTGGTCTTCACAATTCAAAAAAGACAAGGACAGACTGGAGATGGTCTGAAGGAGGGCCATAAAGATGTTCAAAGGACCGGAGAACCTGCTGTATGAGGAAAGACTGAAGGCATTAGATCTTTTCTCCCTGTGAAGAGAAGGCTTAGGGAGAACCTCATCACAGTATTCTAGTACTTCAAGAGTGTCTACAAAGAGGATGGAGGTTGTTTTTGCAGAAGGAGGTACATGGAGAAGACAAGGGACAACAGGTGCAAGTGGTACTGGAAGAGGTTTCATCTTGATAAAGGAAAGAAATTCTTTACAGTGAGAACAGTTACTGGAACAACCTCCATAGGAATGTGGTAGAGTCCTCATCAATGGAGGTTTTCAAGATGCAACTCAACAGGGTGCTAGATAATCTCATCTAGGCTCCATTTCCTATGAGAATTTGGACCAGAGGATCTTTAGATATCTATTCCAACCTGGGCTGTTCTATGACTCTATGACATAAATGGTTGATTTTCTTACTTACTGTCTCCCATTTCTTTCTGCTCATTTTCTCAGCTTCCCAATAAGTGAAAAAAAAAATTTAAAGAATATTTATTTTTTTAAACCTTCTTGTCTTTACAAAAAATATTTCAAGTTTCTACAACATGATGTTTTTAAGACATATAACTTTCTTTAAAATCTACTTTACAGTCATTTGACCTGGTGAATAATGCATAATAGCAAATACTTACATTCTTAAAGGAAATAAGGTTCCTAAATAATAAGTAGGCCTCAGTGAAAGACAGTGCCTTAGCTCTTCAGATGTTAATTGTCTGTTACTCAAAACTGAGCTAGCTCAGGGCATTGTGGCTTCTTACAAAGTTTTTAACCCCTGAATCCTACATCTTTTTCCCTGTCAATCAGGACATTTGGGTTACATCTCTGACTTGGCTGAATATAAGGTAGACACATTGTTGATTTTCCTAATGAGGAATAAAGACTCAACACCCCATAATAATTCTTTAGTACATTCTCAATTCAATTATACTGGTTGTGCTTTATTGATTGCATTCATATATTTCATCTATATACACCAAAATATCAAGGGGTAAGAGTTAAAAGTATTTAAAGATATCTAAACAGACACATGTAACTAGATGTTCTGTGGGATTTTCAGATATGTCTTACAAACTAACTTATTAAAATCAACAACTATTTTGAGCTTTTGGTAGAGAATGGTGGTTATTGAGGGATCCTGAGTAAGCCTTGTAATTTTCAGTTAAGAAAATGCTGGGGCTGTTTTCTACCATGGAATTGCATTTCTCACAGTAACAGGAGGTATTGAGGACAAGAAGAGGATGCTGTATATTCAGTTAGTCATCCCTTGAACCATTCCTTCATCCAACATTAAAAGGTTCTTTTCCCTGACAACAAGGCAGATCTCAAAACAAGCAAAAAAGAAGGACTGTTACCAAAACAAGCAGGTTATATCACTTTTCTCCTGAGGTGTTAATAGCAGCAGACTACAGTCAAAATTTTTATTAAAACAGCAAGACTTTCATTAAACTTCATAGAGGTTGGAAAATGTAGTTTCTCAGTAGAAAAAAGATTGCAGAGGGCCTTGAACATGAGTCAAACTTCCGAAAAGCAGGTAATCAAAATGGTTACTCTTTAATGTCACTTTCGCTGCCAGAATGTCCAAATTTCAAAACAGCAGGAAATATTTCTTTCTTTTCTTTGACTTCAAAATAGTCAACATTTCAAAAAGTTCTGAATCTGTCCTGTCAGAGCACTCTGCCTGTGGGAAATGTAATATTTTGTTTCTCTACTGAAAAAAAAATAAAAATCCAAAGCTGGGTTCCAACTGGGCCTTCCAACAAAGACTGTCCTTCCTAATTAAGAAAGAAGAATAATAGAATGCCAGTAATGTTGGCAGTGTTATCCAGACATCAGTGTTCCACTGAGGTTTTAACACACTGCAATTATTTATAGTATTCCAAGGTATTGGTCAGTTTGGAAAGGATCATCTTAAACTATCAGAAGTTTTCATTTTAACTTAAAGGTTATTGTAGTTTGACCCTCACCATGTAGCCACTCACTCACTCCCCTTTACACACATGAGGGAGAAGAGGGAAAAAAGGAGGGGAAAGGAAAAAAACTTGTGGGTTGGTATAAAGACAGTTCAAAATAAGCAATAATGGAAAAGGAATAATAACAATAGTAATAACAATAATAGCAATAATAATAACACCAGACACTCTCACCACCCAGTGAAGTGATACTGTCTCAAGCAGTGATGGTGGATTCCCACCCCCTGGCTAACCCTCATTTATATACTAAGCATGACATCTATGGTATGGAATATTTCATTGACCATTCCATAGTTCTCTCTATTCTTCTATGGAAAGCTGAAAAAAAGTCTTTGAATAATGTGAACATCACTTAACAACAACAAAAAACAATAGGTAAACAATAGGTATTATTGACATGCCTTTCACAGCAATCATTAGAAAGAGAAATTAACTCTTTCCCAGCTGAATCCAGGACAAAGATATAATAGCTAGGGAGGCTATTTTAATCATACACACATGAACAATTTGGCAAGGAAATCTTGCTGCCTGATGATCTTAGTCAGTATCTGCTGTGATTACTATGAAGAGACATAGATGACCACAGACCTGTATCTTGAGCCTTGTGACAGAAACCAAAATTAAAAATATCAAGCACAGTTCAGAAATCTCAAGTCTGTTTAAATTATATAGGAAGCTAATTGTAATGTAAGAAAAAGGCAAAATGCCACATTTGCTAAGAAACAAGAGGATTTTCTGGATATACCATAAGGATATATATACAATATATCCTTCATGGCCAATTGGTCAGAGATTGCACTTTGTAAAAGATGTTTTTTCACTTTTGCAACTTCAGTGCAAAAACTAATGTAAGAACTATAGATGTGATACTAGTTTTAAATAAAACATGAAAAATGGAGGAAGGATATTGGTATGTGAGGATTTTTGAGCCAAGCAGACAGCATGTAGGATAATTTTTAAAAGATGTGTTTAATCTTTATTGAAAATGGTTTCTTTATTGTTGTTATAGGCCATAAGTTTAAATACATTTCTTTCAGCACTTTGCAACATCCTGACCAGCAGTGACAGCCCTAGAAGAAATCTGAAAGTTCTTCTGACAAGCATCTTATTTGTACTTTCTGAGGGAGTTAAAGGCACTGTAGGCTATATTCTTGCCATCTCTCTCTATGTTATAAATGTCTCTTTTTTTTTTCTTTGAGTTTTGTGTGTGGTCTGTTTGATTGCTTAAGTCCAAATCCAAAGATACTAAATTTGAAACTTACATATAAAGTGAAGGAAATACCAAAAAGATTAGAACATGTAGGTTAGCTCATATTACATAACTCATACATCTAAGGGCACTGGTGGCCATGTTTGTAACTTTATTTTGAAAGGAAAAAGTAAACATTATTATATTTTTCAGTCAGAATAGTGATTTAAATGAGACAAAAAACAGCAAAAAGCTGTGAGATCAACAAAAAGTACAGCTATAAAAATGCCCAAACTTGCCTGATTGAACCTCTTTGATTGATGTAGGAAATGTAGGGGTGTTTACGTATTGCTTCATGGATAATTTTTTATTTTAAAAGTTCCATTTATCATAAAATAGTTTGGTTCTAACCCTGGTTCTTCTTCTATTTTCAGGTTTAAATTCTGTTTAGTTCAGATTGGTTTACTTATTCTAATAAAATTTTAATTGGTCTCTTTTGGAATCCTAAGCATTCCTTAAATAGCTGTGTTACATAGCTGCATGTGTAAGTATGTTTTGTTGTAATCAAAATTACATTTTTTCAAATGTTAAAAACATGCTCTGCACAGTAAATAGGTTTAAAAGATCTCATTTGTAATTCAGATGTTAGCTCCAAGGTTACTGGAGCTGCATTGAGTAAGCAATTTTGCAATTGAAAAGAGAGATCTAGGGAATGCTAAAACTAAAAGAGATTTAAAAAGTCTTTTTCCCTTCCCCTGGAATTTTCTAGGATTTCAAGTTCTCATGTTCATCAGAGTGAAATGATGAAAATTTTCACAAAAAATATGTGTGAATGAAAGACTGAGAAACACTCCTAGAGAATCCATCCTCGGAGCAGCCAGGTAGGCAGAACAGGGCTGAGAAAGTCGTTTGAGCTCTGCTATTAAACACCTTGTTTTCTCCTTTTTGAAATTGTACGTGCTAGTATGATAGTTCTGGAGTTAGATCACTCTTCCTGGCTGAAGAGAAATTCACTTTCATATTCCAGATTAGGCAGTCTTTTGTACCAAATTGTGTAGGATCAAAAATTTTCTTTCTTACCCAATGTTGCATCCTATATTTACAAAAATTTTCCTGATTAGTTTAATTTAAATATGTATTTCTCCATTAAAAAAAAGAAAGTAAACTGGCAGTTCTGAGGAAAAGAAATAAAAGACTAAATTGAATCATGACCACCAACTATAATTAGATTCAAATTTCTAAACTGCTGTTGAAAAAGTACCCTTTTGTAAAGGCTCATCTTGATTAATGCTTTGAATAACTACTTGCATTCCTGTGTCTTGAATATTCTTCAGACTTGTCCTGAAAAAAAAATCATTGGGTTGGAGTTTATTTATTTATTTATTTATTTGAAGGTATAGGCTCACTTTCAGAAATGAAAGAGGATTGATTATCAATATTCTTCAAGAACAAAAAAAATCTACAGCGTAAAGAAAAGAGCATTGGCAGAAGTTCTTTGACTTATCAGCTGTCAATCTTCCTTTTGTTTTTTTTTCTTTTTTTTCCTTTTTTTTTTTCTTTCCCTCACCCCTTCTGTGTGTCTGGAGAATGCTTTAGAAGGTATCTGTAGTTTTTAAGGCATGGCTCAGATACAGCCTTCAAGAACAAAATTAATAAATTATTCTTATTCTCAAATACACAAAATACATTTGTTTTTAAAAAATACAAGTCATTTGAACAAAGGAGGTTATAAGTTTGTCATGAATGTGCATAAGCAGAATTTTAATATATCCTAGAAAACAAATTTTCTGAGAGAAGAAAATCCTTTCTAATTAATACTTTCCATTTTAAGAAGAAAAATTTTTTATGTTTTTGAAATTTGTCACACTTGTGGATAATCCTGTGGAAAGGTACTTCCTGAAATTGTACTTTTCCTTATATTTTATTATATTCTTATTTTCTGGCTTGTACTTGGAAGCCAAGCAAGCTGACTCTTTCGGCATTGAAACTTTCTATAACAAATTTAGCTTCAAAATTGTGTCCCTCTATTCGACATAACTGAACCTCAGAGTACTGCTTCACACAACTGATTGTTATGAAAGAGATACTAGATAACTTACAGAAGCAGTTCTAGTAGGAACCATTTAACCTAAACCTGTACTTTTTCAAGTAAGTGACTAGTTACAGCTCCATGGTTGCTGTTTTTCATAGAATCATAGAATTGTCTAGGTTGGAAGGGACCTTTAAGATTGTCGAGTCCAACCATCAGCCCAACACTGCCAAAACCACCACTAAAACATGTCCCTTTTTATGTCATTTTAGTTTGTTTGGGGTTTGGTTGGGGTTTTTTAGTTGTTTGTTGGTTTGGCTTGGGTTGGGTTTTTTTCCTCTGTAAATACCTTTTTTGTGAGCAGTTAGAGAGAGTCAGGAGAAGAAGGGGAAAGTACCTGCTGCTACAAAAGCCTGCAGCCCCTCATCAGGAAATTCCTATGGGAGAGTGTGGATGCAGATCTCTTTACATAACTTTTTTTCACAGTATTCTGTAGATGTTACAGAACTAGAAAACTGAGGGACTAGCTCCCCTCCAGCTTTGAAAAAACACTGCTTATTCTCTCTTAAAAAAAAAAGTAATTTTTGACTGTGGATCTTTTCTGGAGGATGTTTTCTCTATGCAGTCCTTAGTTACATGAAGGCAGAGCTTGATTTAGAAGTCCTGTTTCCAACTTTCCATTTCATAGTACTGGAACATACCATCTGTAGTTGGTCACTGAACTGCCTGAGATAATTTTGAAGTTTCAGCCTCTTCTCATGCACTATAGAAGGAAATCCAATGTCAAATATGTTGTCCTGGCTTCCTCTTGGCAAGCTAGTTCCACATCTGATACGTTTGCTTTTTTATTGGATTTAGACTACAAATCTCTTTTAAGGTTTGCATTTAAAGTGACTTAAATTTTACCTTCCAATCCACCTAATATCAACAGGAGTCACCAAAACAGTGGTTGTGAAAAACTGATACTCTTCTTTTTATTAAGTGACATTTTTCAGACTAAATGTGAATAAAGTACAACGACTGCATTAATCAGCTTATTCTTGTTATCCTGGCTGAGGTAATGAACTCAGACAAAGAACCGTTATATCACTAATACTACCTTTTCTCCTAAAAAAAGGAAAGGTGTTTTTTTAGTAGCTTTGGCAGATCTTCTAGTTAACAAATCAGTATTAAACACTATGTAATGAAAAAAAAATCTCCTTTTTCAGTGAAGAGTCACGTATTTTCTCTCTGAAACTCACTGAAGTGTATATGTCAAAAGATACGTCACAAAGAAGGAAAACTAGGGCTGGGATTGAAATATTTGATCCAAAGACAAAATTTCTGACATTTGTTAGGAAGAAAATTTAGGTTGTTTTCTAGTTCCAAAATCAGAACGAACAACAGCTGTTACAAAGGGAACACAGGGATGTTTCTTCAGGAATAAAGAGCTTCTCTGTTACTTCAGGGGATGTAAGTTTGCTTGGTTTTGATACAGGGGTATCTGTGGAGCTAATACTTTGCATTAACTCGTACAAACAATTCCTGAAATTTGGTGTGTCATTGGAGACTATGTGCAAAATGACAGAATTACAACAGTTGGGTCAAACCCCATACTTCTGTTAAAGATACCCTAAATTCAAAGGCACTGCAGCTGACCTAATTAAATGTTGACAACAGTGGAAGTACCAAACTTTCACTCAAAGTTATTTTTAGCTCAGCAATTCAGAAATATATGATTTATAGGAAAAATTCCAAAACACTTGCCCCCCACCAAATGTACATTAATGAATCTTCTATCTTTTGATATTTAAGTCTGTCCAACATATGTAGACAGAAACACTTCAAATTATGAACATACCTCTAGGACCAGAAATACAGTGAACTATACTTTCTAAACTATGATAAGAGCATTTTTTACTTGGTCTGATCAGAGAGACAGTTAAGAGCAACAGTTAGTATTGCAATCTATGACTGAACCAAAAACATGGAAAAAGAAATGTAGCTTTCACTGTGTTATTTAAGATTTCTTGAAAGAGATAGTTAAGGAAAGGAATGTAACACACTGAAGAGGAAAAGCCCCTTTGGGGATTGTAATTCCCTAAAGTAAGCAGGGTCATTACAAGCCTTAAAGAGAGAACTGGAACAGAGAATCTGTAAAAACGTGGAAACAGAGACAGCTGACTCAAACTCTGCAACATACCAACCCCAGGTTCCCAAATCTTCTGGATGTCTGATCAGCAGATTTTTTGAGGTCTTGTTAAGCAGCACTACATGCCTTTGCACTTTTTTTTTTTTTTTAATGGCTGAATATATATCCAATCAAGCTTATCTGTTAGAAGGCAGACAGTTTATCTTGGTTATTGCCTGCTTACCTGCTTACCATAGGGGCTTAGACTGTAGCAACAACACAGTTGCAGGATTTGTAAAGCAGTATGGACATATTCAGATGTATACCATGCTATTTGCATCTGTAAACACTCATCTGCCTATGAAACCACAGCATATGGTACCATAAGAATTGGGTATGAATGAACTATGTTCAGTCTTGCATTATCAATCAGGTTAAAAAAATCAAGCTATGTGTGTTCAAGAAATACAAGTGCTTTGTACCTAAATCATACTTCCTATGACATTTTTATAGTGATAATGAATAAGCTGAGAAGTCAAATTACCTTATTTATATGTTTGGCAAATATATTGTCCAAAGCTGTAAGTTATTTGGCCCTCTATTACCAAAAATTGCAGAATACTTCAGACATTCTGGTGATAAGCAGGATATAAGAGCTGAAAACGCATGTGCTAATCAAATTTGTCATGCCCATTCGTATTCCATCCATATGGGATCATTAATCTCTGTTCTCATATCTGGTAATATAAACAGTGGTGAAACAAAATAGAAATGTTATTTCTGCTGACTTGACTTTGTGTAATCCATCTTTCATTTTAGGACTTTGTTCATTCATTAAGCTCCACCAATGCATATTCTTCAAGGCTAGGCTTTGCCTTTGTCTTTGCCTTTGCCTTTGCCTAGGCTTTTGGAGCTCTGGTTTAGCAGAAAGGTGTATTGCTTCTTGTGTGCTTGGTAGGCTTCTCTGGATAAAATGCCACAGGCATTTCAAAAGAGATAAATGATTTATTCTGACTAAGTTTTGCATGTTCTGTTGGTTTCATTCTTTCTTTTTCCATCCAAACTCGTTTCCCTTCTAAACTCTTGCCATATACATGCGTGATGCAGATCCTGAAGATCTTCGCACTTTGGATGGCAGCGGAATGTTATTAGTTCTTTTAATTCTTTTCATTCCCCTCTCCAGCAGGAAGATATGCTGGCTGGCTGACAGCTGGGACCTATCAGGCTATCTATAGTACCATGCTAACACTTCTAGACACAAGATAGTGCCAGTTGAGGAATGCTTCAAATCTACTTAATTTTGCCTAGAGAATGGAATTTAGTAGAAACATTTAAAAACATGGATCTTGTTATCCTCAGCTTAAAATTATTTTAATCCTATTGATATGGGTTCTGCATATATAAAGCTTAAGGATAATTCTATCAAGGTCTTTGTCTTGCAGTATTCTGTCACTCGTTTTTGTCCTACTGTCTTGTTCCTTTTTCTAACTTGTTCATGACACTCTTCTTAGGAACTGCCTCTACTCTTTTTTGCATGAGGTCTCCCAAAAGAACCTGATACAACGCTTTTGCATACAAGGGCTTAAAATAACCCAGTTTAGAGTCTTAAGCACTCAAAATAGACAATCTTTAGATGTAGAAAATTGAAAACATTGTCAGACTGAAAGGACTCCATGATAACCTTTGTCTCACATACTTTTGAATTACTTGGTTTGTTTTGCCAGCAAATGTGTGGTTTAGTGGTAGCAAAAGAAGGAATAGTTACCATAGTAACTGTCATACAATCCAGTGTGGTGCTTATGTTACTGTACCTCTGAGACAATACAAAGCTGCCTTCTTAATCCCTTTAGTGTTCCTGGTTGAATGGTGTATGCCTAGTAAAGTGGCACTTGTAGGTCCCTTGGCTGTACACTCTATTTTCCATCTCCTCCTCAGTAAAGTAATGGACCTCCTATAAGTAGTATGAGATAAAAAAACAAGCCCAACATTCAAAGACAGAGCTCTGCTTGAAAAACACACAGCTTTCCCCCAGACTATAATGATTGTGATTTTATGAGCTTTTTGTACATCATCCTAAAATCTTTAAACACTAACTGATGTCAATAGAGACACAATGAACCTTGTTCAAAGCACAGGAGATGCCTCAGTACGGTTTAATTTTCCTAACATAATTTTATATATTTATTTTGTTGCTCACTAGAATCAGTGAACATTGGGGACAAAATAAGACAAACATAAAATGAAGGCTGAGGTGATTGTTTAGTCATAGATTTTGACACTTTTAACATCTGCTAGATTTTGTCTAACACCATGGAATGACTGAAAGTTGTGGTCCCAATGGAGTGGACAGCTTCAAATGAATACAGTATTTTGTAGCAGCTTTGTCCTTATTTTTGTTATGTCAATGCTATTTCATCAGTGCTTTGTATATTACCATTTGAATTTTCACTAGAGTGGAGAATGGTATCCATACCACAGGAAAATTCTCCGACAATTCAGGTGTAGGGAATTTTGTGGAAGGGTTTAATAAATGCCTGTTGTTATTGCATGTTGGATAACACATTTAAATATTCATTCAGAAAGAGGATAGATTGAAAATTAATTAAGCCTAGAAATTATGACACTTGCCTGAAATGTGGGGAATGGGAATATTTGCTCTACTGAAAATCCAATTGATCTCTAGGAAGCGAAACAACATTAATTATAAACGCCTCCATGTTTTAAATGTTCTCATGGGATGCATTGGTTCAAAACAGTTACATCTTTTGACTGCACTTTTTTTAAGGTTTCTGAAAAAAAACAAAAACAAAACCCAAATATTATCTATTAGTTCAGGAATTGTCGTTTTTCTTCTATGTCTGAATCATGATATGTGTTACTTTCTCAACTGCCTTTTCTCTCAGGATTTCTTTTCTTTTTATTTTGCTTGCATCTTAATTTAGGAAGATACTGTAGCAGAAACAAATTCTCTTGAATGTCTTAAATTGAAGCTTGATCTTGAAAAGTTTCAGTTTCCAACAGTCTAAACTGAGAATTTTCTCCTCTTGCCCAAATGTCTCTGTAGTGCTGAACAGTTGTAGATCATATACGACTTGTAGATAGCTATGAAAATGCTTCTGCAAAACCTAGATTGATGCATCTCTAAGCAGTAGCACAAGTGAAGTTACACTGGTAGTATTTCAATGTTAGTGTAAGTTATAGATAATACCTTTATGACTCTAGATCATATAAACTAAAATGATTTAAAATTTTGAACTGTCATATATGCATACACAAGTTGAGTTTTAAAGGCAAAATGTGACATTCTTGCATCATCAACAGTGCCTCAAAACCAGGTCCAACAAATACTGCTTTGTTCTTGTACAGCTTTCAGCATGTCCTTTTGTTTATGAGTGTGAGACAATTGCTTTGACTTACAGAGAAAAAACATTTGAACGAATCCATGGAGTTCTATTAGGAACCATAAGTAACTTTCAAAGTTAATTGGGAAAAAATATGAGGTATATATTACAATTTTATACCGTTTTAGTTCAATATTATAGTTTGCGTGACTGTTCTTTATGAAAATTACTGTGAGAACGAAGGGAGGCAAGTGCCTTCCTCCAACCCAGGGCTGTTGCACTGCTCCCAGCCAAGGAGCAGGGAAGGTCACAGAGAAACTTCTAACCCTGGCTGGGCTGAAATGGGGTCCTGGGCCAAAGGCAGGCATGGGGAGAGGCCCTGGGGGCTGTGCAGGCACAGTCAAGCCTATTATTGCCCTCAGGGGCTTGATATGTATATTAATTTAATGTGCAGCTACAAATAGTATTGCTTATTAAACACATCTTTCTTTGGTATTGTTAGTATAGTTAGTTAATGATCTAAAGCCATCATTTTAAATAAGCAAATCTGATAGCATTAATTCTAAATTTGAAATATTATTTTATTCACAGGTGCTTCATGGACACCAAAATGTAAGTTTATGTATTTCTCCAAAGACATTTTTTTTTTTTCCTTTTAATAAATCATAAAGTTTTAATAAATCTTATATCTATACCCAAATAAATGTAATACCTTTAATTATCAGTTTGCCAATATGAAATTGTGAGCATAATATTTTATATACCTGAAGTGAATTTACTTTGAGGTCATATGTAATGTTTAGCACAAAATAGTAACTGTTTTAAATGTACAATGATGTAACAGTTTTTATTCATGAATACAGCCTTTTTTCATGTGTGCTTTTCCAATGAAGAAAGACAATTAAAAGCATAATGTACATCCCACAGTTGAGTTCTAAACATTTTTTATCAAAGGTCTTCTGTTCATCTATCTGAGTTAATAAAAGTCAAGAAGGAATCTGAGCTGTTTATTTATTTCTTGCTTCCTCAAAGCTGATTGACTGCATCAATGCTGATACCAGCATATGGCTATCATTGTAAAAGCTCTACATGCCACTATACTGTGAAGTGATTGTAGCTTCTTCAGCTATGGCAAAGTTTTTGACATACCCAAGATTTAAAAAAAAGTAATATAAGAGAAGAGGGAGTGTGTGTGAGCAGAAATAGTGAGAATTCTCCACCACCATAATACAGCACCTCTAGGAAGACAAACACAAGTATTAACAGCACACACAAAACACTATAAAGGTCTTTCAGTGAGGAAGATTATCTTGTTTTATAATCTTGAGACTTTTAATGAATAATATGAAAGCAGAATGGATTTAAATTTGAAAGAAGATTTCTTTTTAGCGCTCTAAAAAAAAAGAAAGCTCTTCTAATAATCATAAGCAGTGGGATTTAAATTTCAGATCTCATTTGAAAAAGCATATCTCCCAGAGTGTAAGGCCACTAACAACATGTTAGTTTTCATGAGCACTAGCCCAATGGAAAAAATTCTAACTTTTTCATAATCATACCGCTTAGTGCAACATCTGGTGTTTATCCAAAAGTGTTTTATATGGGTGTGAGTTGAACCCCTTTTTTCAGCATGTTAAAAAACTTATTAATATATTGCTAGTCAAAATCACCGAATCACAGAATGGTCAGGGTTGGAAGGGACCTCTGGAGATCATCTAGTCCAGTCCCCCTGCCAGAGCAGGGTCACCTACAGCAGGTTGCACACGACAGCGTCCAGGTGGGTTTTGAATGTCTCCAGAGTGGGAGACTCCACAACCTCTCCGGGGAGCCCGTTCCAGTGCTCGGCCACCCTCAAAGTAAAGAAATTCCTCATGTTT
Source organism: Ibidorhyncha struthersii (assembly GCA_013398815.1). Taxonomy (NCBI): domain Eukaryota; kingdom Metazoa; phylum Chordata; class Aves; order Charadriiformes; family Charadriidae; genus Ibidorhyncha; species Ibidorhyncha struthersii. Next base: position 168,966 of record VZSZ01010259.1, on the reverse strand, counting down.
AGATGGAACTTTTTTCTGTTCAAGTTTGTGCCCATTACCTCTTGTTCTGTTACTGGGCACAACTGAAAAAAGACTGGTCCCACCTACCTGCCACCCTCCCTTTAAGTATTTATAGGCATTGATAAGATCCCCTCTCAGTCTTCTTTTCTCTAGACTGAAAAGACCCAAGTCCCTCAGCCTTTCCTCGTAAGAAAGATGCTTCAATCCCCTAATCATCTTTGTGACCCTTTGCTGGACCCTCTCCAGCAGTTCCCTGTCCTTCTTGAACTGGGGAGCCCAGAACTGGACACAGTACTCCAGATGTGGCCTCACCAGGGGGGGAGGATGACCTCCCTCGGCCTGATGGCCACACTCTTCTTGATGCACCCCAGGATGCCATTGGCCTTCTTGGCCACTGAGGCACATTGCTGGCTCATGGTCCTCCTGTTGTCCACCAGGGCTCCCAGGTCCCTCTCTTCAGAGCTGCTCTCCAGGAGGTCGGCCCCCAACCTGTACTGATGCATGGGGTTATTCCTCCCCAGGTGCAGTACCCTACACTTGCCCTTGTTGAATTTCATTAGGTTCCTCTCTGCCCAACTCTCCAGCCTGTCCAGGTCTCTCTGTATGGTGGCACAGCCTTCTGGCGTGTCAGCCACCCCTCCCAGTTTAGCGTCATCAGCAAACTTGCTGATGGTACACTCTATTCCTTCATCCAGGTCATTGATAAATATACTGAACAGGACTGGACCCAGTACTGCCCCCAAGGAACACTACTTGTTATTGACCTCCAACTAGACTGCACCACTATCCACAACCCTCTGAGCTCTATGAGCTCTAAAATATAATGATTCACTTTCATTTAGTGCATTACTACTGAAATTTTATAACCCTGAAATAAAATTTAATTGAATTTATATAGGGCTAATCATGGAAACTATGAATAAATTCATAGATGCATGATCATGAAGATTTATATTTTATCCCCAAAAAACTGTTTTATTTGAAAAAGTTTCATGGAAGTCTAATTAATAATCTTCAAAAATAAGTTTTGAAATATCACCAAAAATATGATATATATTGTTATCTTATATTTCCTGTATCAGAGCTTCATGAGTATGGGGTTTTTTTAACTCTTTTGCACTGCTTCTTTCTGGGGGAATTTCAATTTTTGATAAACTGTTTAAGATTCTCCAAACATATTTTTTTGGCATAATAAAGGAAAAAAAAATTTTATCAAAAATCAGAATGATTTAAATGAGGTACTTGAAAATTTATGTTTCATATAACATTATGTGCTCACAAATTTTCTTGAAATTATTCACTTAGAGAAGAAAAAGTTGGAAGAAGCAGAAAATCTATAAACATTACAAATATTTAAATGAAATAGTCTTTGATTGTTAACAGAATATGAAACTTCCTACCAATGTTCCATTTCTTTCTCTTAAAGAGTGATTTTTATGTTGTTATGCCTTTCTAAATGTTTTTACATGTTAGTTTGCATTGCTATGTTCATTTTCTGCTTAGATTGTAATTTCTAGTAGTTTCTTACTCATAATAAATTTTGCTGATGAGGCTGTACATAAATAATAGCATTATGCTAGTAGAATCTATAAGATACCAATACCAAGTGAATCAACAGTAAATTTATTGAAATTAATGTAATTACATTAATGTAGAAGTTGAGTGAGACTATAATAAGTTATTTTTCTGTTATGGAATTAGCTGTTTCAGTTAGTAATATTTCATGAACTTGTTTGGTTTGACTGCGTTTCATTGTGCTTTCAAACTGATGTAATTTTTAGAAAACATCATGTCTTTACATCTCCTTTGATGAACATTTTAATTGTAATATACTAAAATTATAACCATAATTGCTGTTGCAATAGAGGAGAGGTGTAATGCAAGACATAGGTGATAAAGGAAATTTTGAGTTACTTCTTTAAAAAGGATACCTTCTTAAATATTTAACGTAATTTTAAAACCCATAAAAATGAAAAATAATTTAATTTATTTTATAAAAATGAAAACAAAAAAGGCCTTCACTGCAATTTTAATTAATTTCATGTTTTTTCATAATAAAATAATCTAATATTTTTACTTTTTGCCAATCATATTAAATATTAAGAGTCTATGTAAATTAGAAAAACTATTCAATCCTTCAGCACATAACGCAATAGTCACAGATGTAACTAGAAGCAACCATCTCCCCCTATTTCTCTAAGTTAATATCCTTTGAAAAAAAGTGATTAGAATACTCTCAAGCATTTATTTCACAAACAAGTTAACAAGTGGTATGGAAGGACAGAAAATGACAGGACTCTTCATTCCACAAAGAAACATCCAGATAATTTTACAGTGCTAGTGCAAGTTTATAGTATAGTGCAGTTTACAAGCAATTTCAAAGCCACCTGAAGACAATAGTAAGACTTGTCATAGAAGTTGTAAACAGTGCAGCATTTAACCTTAATACGTCTTGTTTAGAAGGAGAAATCAAACCCTGGGACTAATTGCCTTGGACAGTAGGATCCCCAAAAACAAGAACCTGTGACGGATACTCTAACAACTCCAATATCTACTCTCTTAGGAAGTTTTTTGTGCATTTAGTTAGGTCAATGTGGGACATACTTGTCTTACTATTTACAATCCTTTAAAATAATTAACCCACAAGAGAACAAAATAGTTTTTATCTTAGACAACTACAAGTCAGTAAAAGATTGCAAAAGAATAAAATATTTTTTCATTCCTAGTAATATACGAAAAGTTACCTTGTATTATTAAGGAGAAGAAATGTGAAAATAATTCACAAAATAAAGATACAAATAAAGATAAAGCTGGCTAATACTCAAGGACCACCTCTTCCAAGCTCGAGAGTGATGCATACCGACAAAGAGGAAGTCAGGCAAAAATGCCAAGAGGCTTGTGTGGATGAACAAGGAACTCCTGGACAATCTCAAACAGAAAAAGAAAGCCTACAAAGAGTGGAAACAAGGACAGGTAGCCTGGGAGGTATACAGACAAATTGTCTGAGCAGGCAGGGATCAGATTAGGAAAGTTAAAGCCTAGATAGAGACAAATCCAGCCAGGGGCATCAGGGACAACAAGAAAACCTTCTATAGGTATATGAGTGACAAAAGGAAGACTAGGGAAAATGTGGGCCCACCCAGGAAGGAAACGGGAGACCTGGTCACCTGGGATGTGGACAAGGCTGAGATACTCAATGACTTCTTTGCCTCAGTCTTCCCTGGGCAGGGCTCTAACCACACCACCCAAGTTGCAGAAAGCAAAGGCAGGGACTGGAAGAATGAGGAACTGCCCACTGTAGGAGAAGACCACATTTGAGACCAGCTGAGGAACCTGAAGGTGAACAAGTACATGGGACCTGATGAGATTCATCCACAGGTCCTGAGGGAACTGGCAGATGAAGTTGCCAAGCCACTATCCATCATATTTGAGAAGCTGTGGCAGTCCAGTGAAGTTCCCACTGACTGGAAAAGGGGAAACATACCCCCCATTTTTAAAAAGGTTACAAAAGAAGACCCAGGGAACTACAGGCCAGTCAGTCTTACCTCTGTGCCTGGGAAGATCATGGAGCAGATCCTCCTGGAAACCGTGCTAAGGCACATGGAAAATAAGGAGGTGATTGGTGACAGTGAACACGGCTTCACTAAGGGAAAATCATGCCTGACAAATTTGTTAGCTTTCTACAATGGCATTACAGCATTGGTGGATAAGGCAAGAGCAACAGATGTCATCTACCTTGACTTGTGTAAAGCATTTGACACTGTCCCATATGATATTCTGGTCTCTAAATTGGAAAGACATGAATTTGACCAATGGACCACTCAATGGATAAGGGACTGGCTGGACGGTCGCACTCAAACAGATGTGATCAACAGCTCGATGTCCGATGTCCAAGTGGCAACCAATGACAAGTAGCATTCCTCAGGGGTTGGTACTGGGGCCAGTGCTGTATAATATCTTAGTTGGAGAAATGGATGTTGAGATGGAGTGCATCCTCAGCAAGTCTGACGATGACACCAAGCTGTATGGAGCGGTTGACACGCTGGAGAGAAGGGATGCCATCCAAAGGGACCTGGACAGGCTTGAAAAGATGGCCCACGTCAACCTCATGAAGTTCAACGGGGCCAAATGCAAGGTCCTGCATGTGGGCTGGGGCAACCCCCCCCACAAAAAAAGGCTGGGTGGAGAACGGATTGAGAGCAACCCTGAGGAGAAGGACTTGGGGTTGTTGATGCATGAGAAACTCAACATGAGCCAGCAATGCGCACTCGCAGCCCAAATAGCCAATCACGTCCTGGGCTGCATCAAAGGAAGCGTGGCCAGCAGGTCGAGTGAAATGATTCTGACAGCACCTGGAACATTGTGTCCAGCTCTGGAGCCCTCAACATGAGAAGGACATGGACTTGTTGGAACGGGTCCAGAGGAAGGCCACAAAGGTGATAAGAGGGCTGGAGCACCTCTCCTATGAAGACAGGCTGAGAGAGTTGGGGTTGTTCAGCCTGCAGAAGAGAAGGCTCTGGGTAGACCCTATAGCAGCCTTTCAGTACCTAAAGGGCACCTACAAGAAAGCTGGAGAGGGACATTTTACAAGGGCATGTAGTGATAGGATGAGGGGTAATGTCTTCAAACTGGAAGAGAGTAGATTTAGAATAGATATTAGGAAGAAATTTTTCACTGTGAGGGTAGTGAGACACTGGAACGAGTTGCCCAGGGAAGTTGTGGAGGCCCCATCCCTGGAAGTGTTCAAGGCCAGGTTGGATGAGGCTTTGATCAACCTGGTTCAGTGGAAGGTGTCCCTGCCCATGGCAGGGGGCTTGGAGCTAGATGATCTTTAAGGTCCCTTCCACCCTAAACCATTCTACGATTCTGTGATTCTATAAAATTATAGATAAACCGTGTGACCATGAGGAATTAGAGAAAACTAAAATCTGTGAGCCGCAACCTGGAAAATTACAAGCATGGAACTAACATAAATCAGACCAGTTTATCCATACAGCCATATTTTACCTGGAAAATTAACTGTTTAAGGATGCAGATGGCACTTTTTCTTTTGAATTTGAAGCTTGCATAATTTGGACTAGAAAATGCTAAAAATATGTTCTTTTCAAATAATAGAATTATTACGTATTAATATATGTTATATGTTTTTACCCATATAATATTTATTTGCAATAAAATAGAAAGTTAACACGTTCAATCTATTTTTGGCTACCCATGTTCAAGGCCAGCTCTGACACTGTGCAGCCATTGTGTCAGACTTCCGTGTAAGCAGCTAAGTTGTGAGAGAGAGCTGTGTGAGGACCCAGCTGGGTGCCTATCCTGCACCCTCCAGCCAGTGACTGGGGAGCCATATTTATGCTCATTCCCAGCCTCAGTACCAGCCGTGACTGTGCCCAATCTGGTACACCTGGCATCCCTGGCTCTCATTAAAATGCAGCCTTTCTTTTGGCCCTTATCCTCATGGTGAAGGAGAGAAATTAATAGTAAAAGTATTTCTTCAAAAAGTTTTTTTTTTTTTTTAAAGTGCTCTGATATATCTGCCTGCTTCAGAAGGTCTCCTGTCTGTGAACACAATCAATGTCTGTAAAAGCAGTTCTGATTACTTACTGTGTTTGGACTACGAGGATCACCAGAATTGTTCTTACCACTGATTTTTGAGATCTCAAAGAAGTCATCACTGGATATATGCATAACCCTTCTATCCCCACAGCTGGGTAGATCATTCATCTGTTCTACCCATAGTGCTTAGTGGAAGCCTAATCACTTTACCCAGTGCAAAGCCAGCTTGGTATTATGCCTTTTCAACTTAAGTTCAGAAACTAAGTGGAGTATTCAATATTTGAAAACATGCAAAACCAAGTATGTCTTCTACAGCTGGGCAAATGCTTCATCAGGGAAAGCATAAGTAAGTTGAAGTAACTGAGTAGTATGACTGAAGTTCATGTAAATACAAATATATTTGCATTAGGAGCATGACTTAGAGATAGATCTTGCTGGCCAAAAACAATTGAAGGAATAATTTTTTCAAACCTAAAATAAGTTGAAGGACTCAATCTCAGTAAGGAGTAATTGCAACGTGCTTGTAAAATAACTTTGATAGAATCATCATCTTTCCATATATTTGTGAATGATATATAGAATTAACATACTGTATTTATAACTTATTCTAATTTCTACAGACGTATTTGCCACGGTGCATATATGTAAATATTTAGATACATCTTCCAGTTTTTACACAAATACTTTTGAATGTATCTTTAATTTCTACCTTTTATACATGTAAAAAATGAGAATTTTTTCAGTAGAGTACATTCATTTTTTTAACTTAGGGAATGAGTTTCTGTACATAACCATGTTACTTTACGTCAGTTGTTAATTCATGGACACTAAGTGATGAGGGACAGTTTTGTATTTGCGACTAATGAGCTATATGTTCTCAATCAAAATGTTATTTTAAGTTTTCAATTCCAATAATTTGAATAGATGAATTTAGAAATCCTGTGACCGAGTACAAGAAACTGAGTACCATCTTCTCCCAGATAACTTAGAGACTTCAGCATTTAGGTGTTAAGAAAATGAGACTAGCCATATTGATTTTGTGTGGCTAAAAACATACCCCATTATCCTGTCTCCCACAAAGAATCTAGATAGATTCACATTGATGGATACTTGTATTAAAGCAAGAACATGACAGGCATATATAATATTCCTTCCTAACATTCTCCCAGTCTCCAGCTATTTTGAACTATTTTCTGAGCCTCTTGAGGTTTGTGTATTTGCAAAGCCCTTCAATCTCTCTGCCAACTATTCATCAGTGGCCCAAGAAAACACTTAAGATTCTTCTTGCACCAAAAGAAGTCCTTTAGCAATGACTTCTGTAGGAGTACTTCCTGTTGAAAGAATAACCCCCTTTTTCTTTTTTTTTTTTTTGTTCAGAATGTTCTTGTAAGTAGAGCCAAATATTTAGGTGCTTTGTCTGCACATTTGTTCACCTCCACTTCAGCAAATGCTTAATTGCTTCTCGCAGTTTGGTTTTACGTTTCAGTTTTCTGTCACTGAAAAAATAGGGACTCTATAGTAAATTGAGTAATAGTAGTATAGTAAATTGAGTAGACAAGGGGTCTGAGATAATCTTATACGACAAAAAAAAAGCTGAGTGTGAGCTGAAATACATTCCCTTCAGTAAAATCAGTGCTCTTACTGAATCATAGAATCACAGAATCCTTTAGGTTTGAAAAGACCTTTAAGATCATTGAGTCTAACCATAAACATAATGCTGCCAAGTCCACCATTAAACCATGTCCCTAGACACCACATCTACACGTCTTTTAAATACCTCCAGGGATGGTGACTTAACCATTTCCGTGGGCAGCCTGTTCCAATGTTTGATAACCTTTGCATTTAAGAATTTTTTCCTAATATCCAATCTAAACCTCCCCTGGAAAAACTTGAGGTATTGAAGCACTTTCTAAACATACAATAACATCTCACAGTTAATAATACTTATTTGAAATGGTGTGCCTAGAACAACTTCATTTTTAATATCTAGAGCTAAGATGACCCTGACCGGAGCTGTATTTTAAGTATGTATGAAAGGTGTGTCACCTTGCTTTGTGCACGCAGTGAGGTTTTATTTCCTACTGGTCCGGTGAGTCTAAGGGACCCGATGTTGTTTGACCAGGGCCAGACAGAAATCAGGGTTTCAAGATGAATTTCCAGTCTGAGCCAAATTTCACCGATCGAGCAAAATACAGTGTGTGGCAAAGACACCCATCCGCATGAATCTTAGGGATGGTGATGTGTATGGTGGTGGTTGAAGTATTTACTCTGCTGAGTGAGGCAGGTGCACACCATCCCCACTCCAAACCTTTCCAGGTGTCTGAGTGTGGCAACATGGCTGGTGAAATGAGGGACTTTCTCACTGGCAAAGATTTCATACATTGAGTTTCAATGTTAATGTACGTATCACTCATTAAGTCATGTTTATTATGTCCTGTAATCTATTAAGAAGGAATATGCTGTCCATCGGAAATGTAGAGGAAATTCTAGAAAGTGGGATGATATTTACACTGCATCATATTGTATGAAGGTTGCCGTTTCTAGGATTGTGATGTCCCAGTTTGCCATCCTGCCAGAATTTACAGATTCACTTTTACAAATTCAGATAAACACTATGTTATTATGGGATCCAGAGCAAGAGATCTTAGAGGTAGGATTAACCAAGTGTGGAAAGATTGTTCTGATTTCTGAAGTTACATAAACATACATTAGGTCACTGTGAAGGCTGGCAGCTTCCTGTGGGCTGGTGCACTGGGGGCTCCCCATGGAGGTGTCGGGGCAGGTTCTGGCAGCCAGGGACCATCCCAGCATCCCAGCCAGGACCAGGGCAGCCGGGGGGCACCGGGGCACCCCCAGCCCCAGGCATTGGGCACCCTGTGGGGAGTGAGGATGGGACGAGGCCAGACCAGGATGTGGCTTCATGTATGGACCCAGGTGGGCAGGGCTGTGGGGAGCTGGAGACTGTCCCTGTTTGCAGCATCACTGACGCTGAGGCTGATGGCTCCGGGGGGCTGACATGGGGTTCTGAGCCATGGGCAGTTAGGGGGAGCCCCAGGAGGGGCTGTGGGCAGGGACAGTCAGGACTAACAATGTGCTAATAAGCCTGACAACGTACACCTCTCTATGTATTCAACACACAACTCTAAGGTCTTCTCTAGATCTTTTTTATCTGTACCGATCTTTGATTACTAACTGCACTCTGGAATAGGGCGGGGCCTGAAAAATGCTGACACAGCTGAATTAGAGGACAGCGTGCTCTGGTTTTTCTTAGCTTTTCACACTCAAGTAAGTAATCTAGGCCTTTAATTTATGTTTTCTTTTAGAAATTTAAGTGGTTGGATTTTTGGTGGTTTGGGGTTTTTTTGTTTGTTGGTTTCCTGAACTTGAACTTACCAAAAGGAAGGAATGGTCTCTGTAACATGAAGACAAAATGGTGTCCCATTGTTTTACAGCTGATAAGAAAGTTTCACTATCATCACTGTCTAGCACACCTACCGCAACAGGAGATTTTTACTGTTTAAAACATTTGCCAACTATTAGATTAGTGTCAGATCTGTGGCATTCCCAATGATTGGCTCAAAATAGAGCTGGTAAAAAAAAAGCTGGTATCTAATAAATATTTATAGGGGTTTTCTTCATTCTTTTCTTCTTCAGTTAATAAATGACTGAGAAGAGAATATTATTTGCCTGTTGCCCTTGAGTTAAGCTGTAGAAGTACAACTTAATTAAAAAAGACTTTTGGCAGTAGGACTGATTTACATAAGGGTTAGATAGGTTGGAAAGCCAGAAATAACAGCTGATAAAGAATAGAAAATGAGCTGGCTTATAAAGAAAATGTACACCATTACAAAATGTGCCAGTATTACAGTATATTAGGAGAAAATAAAAGTACTGGACTATACACTGCAAGGAAAGAGGGTTTTTCCTAAATAAGTAGGAAGGATGTTCAGTGAAACAGCCATGAAGGACAACAGTAAATGAAATCTATGAAAAGAGAAATACCTCATACAACAAGGACTCAGATTATATTATTACCAGAAAATAATGGGAAAATTAAAATACTGCCATATATTTATTCTTTTCACAACTGTTAATTTCAGAAATCGTAAGGGTGTTTTAAAAATTATTTATTTATTCCACCTCTTTTTCCTCTCAAGTAGAGGATAAAGATATTTATTTAAATTTCGATGAAAAAAAATCTGTCAAAAAGAAAAGAACAGTTTTTATCCTAGTTGGGATATACATTCATTTTCCTGTAAGCAGAAGATGAAAATATAAGTTAAAAAAAATGAAAATAAAATGAAAAAAGACATTGAAAATCTTTACTCTTTCTTAGTAACAAGGTGGCTACTAATATCAAATAATCTAAAAGTGCTAATGCACAAATTTAAAATGAGTAAAAAAACCCTGCAAAGCACATTTCTGTAGCCAGACAGCATACAGAGAAAAGTGTTAGAATGATTGTTTATCTGAAAGCAAATTGGCCCTAGAGTGAGACAGAAGAGTTTCAAATAGCAAAATGTACTTGTGGTGTTATGACTTTAAATTGTAATAACATCTTCAGAAAAAGTACTATGACCCATCATTGTTAAAAATTTTACAGAAGACACCTCAATGCTATCAAGTTTTTGAGGCTGTATTGACAATGTTTGCAAGCTTAAATCTCAAAGTCAGTCTTAGTCTGCTTTACTACTGTATTTGGAACATCTTCCTGTAGAAGAAGATATTGATAAACTGTACACATAACCTGGAAGAGATCCAATTAAAAAAGCTTATTTTAATACAGTGATGAAAAACCACAGGAGTGTTGTAAATAGGAAGCACAAAGAAATCCTTCCATTCTTTTCAGCTGGAGGGATTTCCAAGGGGATTTACCAGCCAAAGCTGAATACTGTGCTGAAGTGGCTAAGTGATTCCCAAGTGAGTCTAGGAAGAGCCAGCTCTGATATGTCTGCAATTGTCTGCACAGATATAGCTATAATAGAGACCTATGACATTGCTTCTAGAAGGCTCATTATATCATACACAAAAGACTGTACAACTAGATTGCCATAGTGATTTATGTGGGTAGCACTAGGCTAGGAAAAAACAACTATAAATGTAATAAGCCACCCCTTGTAAAAGTAGATATGATTAAGGATCACGCTTAAAAACCTTCCTTTTTTATAATTCTGATCAGCGTAATTCAGGGTTCTAATGAAGAAGATCTTTGATTTTCCTGAAAACATTATATTGTGCTGCCAAGGTAATCTGGAAAGAATTACATAGCCATAACTCAAATACTGAGGAGCACTGTCTCCTAATTATGCTATTCACATAAAAGTTATCTTGGAAGACAAACTTGCCCAGCCTAATAATCAACCTAAGTTTCTCCTTGCCCTTCCATCTTCCCTGGTTCATGTCTATTACTGAGCCTTCTGCCCATAGCAACAATTTCTTCTTTAGCAACTTGCAGAAAGCAGAAATTAAAATGCAGTTGTTATGTCATATACACAAACCACTTTTTTCCCATAGCTAGATATGTAAGACTTGAGATGGTAAATAGCAGCTTATTGTCTTGTCACTGAGCTGATGGGTAGATCTACATATCATGCCCACAGAAACTGGACACGTACAACCCACAGTGTACTTCTTTGTTTAAAGTGCTCTCTGCTACCTATGTATCACTAATGATTACTGCCCACACAAAAGAAGTCTAATACACATAGCAACAGGATACAGTTTATGAAAATTTAATCAGAAAATACTCAGAATTAATTAAATGGATAGGAAATCAAGCAGCATATAGTAATCACGGAGATCTTTTCTCTGCTAACTGGCAGAGATAGCATTGATTGGCTGTATGTAGCATAACACAGGAAATGTCAATGAGATACGGAATTACTACCCACATTAGAAAATTATCTAATCTGCAGGCAGCCTCAGTAAAAAAAATTGTAAGGCATAGATGTAAATTTAAACCTTTTCTAGAGAGAAATGCACATGTGTGATTACACATCAGTTGGGAGATCAAGTACTGCACATTTGCATAAAGGGTCTTCAGATGACAAGTGGCAGTCTAGTTTAATTCTCCATTTCCTGGCTATTTTCTGTTTGTATAGTATCTTGACCTAGGACCTGGACCTAGGAAAATTTGTTTCAAAAAATAACAAGCTTTCAAGCAACTATTCATAGTAAAGTTGCAAGCAGAATTGTCATGAAAGTGTGGTATTTGTTTAAGTTCCACCTTGAAGATTGTGAAGAGTGAAGACAAAATATTAGAGTAAAATCAAAGAAATGTGGGAATTTCAAAAGCTAATAAATAGCATATTCTAGTTGGTTTTTTGACGAACATCTCTGCTTAATCAGTGTATCACCAATACTTTAAACTTCTTGCAATTTGTGTCTACCTTGTGAATTACTGTTTGTGACAGAAATAATTAATAGTAGGAGAAAACAGAGTGTAAAAAAGAGAGAAAAGGACAAAGCAGCTGACTTAAAGACAAGCTGTTCTTTAGAAGCAGTTCTTTAGAAGTTTTGATCAAAACTTAGGTTATGAAAATAGTTGCAACATTCTTGTATCTCTATGTAAAAAAAAAAAAAAGAACCTTAGTACAGTGATACAGATTAGTAAAATTTATCAAGAGACCTTCATGATTTCCTTCAGAACTGAATTTAAACTGTTTCAGGAAGTGGCTCCAAATTTTTAAATATTCTTTTGTTTCAATAATTCTGTTGACAACTGCAATTCTGAAAGACAGAATTGCAGCACTGGGGTTGGATAACCAAAGCACTGATATTGGTAAGGAAAAACATTAGACAGAACTGTAAAGTCTTTTAAAATGGGGAAATAAGTGAAAAGTTTTGAGGTGTAAAAGGCATCAATTTTTGTGAAAAAAAATACAGTTTAAAAAAAATATTTAGTCATGATTAAGAATCTTAACCATACACCCAATACTGCTCCAAACTCTAATATATTTCTTAGTTTGGGAGATTGATGTTTGGAGATGTTTTCTTTTTATAATGACTTTTTTTTTTTCTTTTTCAAGTGTTATACATCCCAAGCTTGTTCACTGCTTTTGTAAATGATATGAATACTGAGAAACTGAGAAAACAGGCATTTTGAAATGTTTTTGCCCAGACATACTTTGTCTGAGAAGTGCCACCTAACTTTTCTATTCCTGTGAAATATTGAAAGAAAAAAATGTTGAAAAGTTCTGCCTGCATCTAAATATTTTTTTTTATATTAAAGTGTTTCAGTTTATGTTTTGTTTTCATCAAACTTAAATAAAGATAGGCATCCAAATTTGGAGGTGTGAATCTGCTGCATTAAAATATCTACTGTGATTATAATTTGAATCTTGAGATTTATTGCCTGCATTTACTGTCTTTCCATACCATACATATTGTCTCACTTGTCACATTTCAAAGTTAAGTTCTTTGTGCTGAATAAATCTTCTAAACAGTCTTCTAACTATTCTAAGATAAAATTTCACAAAATTCTTGAGTTGTAGGGAAGCTTTAGAGCCTGGTCAGACACTGCAGGATGGATAACTCTCCTCTACATCATTCTTCAGAGCTTATCACCCCATATGCCTTTTTAGACAAAATATAGCCAGTAAAAGAAAAAAATTAGCAAGAAGATTAGATTGTATTTTGAAGCTCCCTTTATTTTCTTTTTGCTTTATATTTTTGTGATGACATTGTTTCAATGTCTGAAAGAACAATGTTTGAATGGTCAGTAAGTTATATGAGTGTATGAGTAAATGGAATTTCCTTTGAAAAGGGAAGATGTGATAGACTTTTCAGCAAAGCATTCACATTTAAAGATGTAACAAAGGAGTGCTTGTGTTGTCTGACTTTGTGTTCGATTTACTAACCTAGTGATTTCTTACATGTATTGTTTAGTGAAGATACAAGCAACACATGCTGGACCTGCAATTAGAGTCATATTATGATTTATCCCTGAATTTATATTCCACCTGGTGGTACAAATTCTTTTCCTCTACACTGAGGTATAACACCAGAATGTCCATATAATTTCATACTAGAAAGCTGGGAATCTCACAGAATTTCAGTTCTTTGGTTATGTATCTCTTGTACATAACAAAAGCATACTAATGTTATTGTTCAGTTTTACACTTAATGATTAGTTTACCATGATTAGCCCTAGGAAAATAGATAGTTTGGAGGGAATCATCCTTCACAATGCTTCCCATTTAAACAGTTGTTAGAGGAAACAATTTTAAAAAGTAGTTATAAAACATTTTTCTTCCAGTGTGTAAAAATTCTAAGGTTGTCACTTGACTGATTCTTCATTGTCTTTAACAGGAAAGATTAGGAGGACACAAATATCTTTGTTGGTGACATGAATGTTGAGATGGACTGCACTCTCAGCAGGTTTGCCAATGACACGAACTTGTGTAGAGCGGTCGACACGCTGGAGAGAAGGGATGCCATCCAGAGGGGCGTGGACAGGCTGGAGAAGTAGGCCCATGCAAACCTCATGAAGTTCAACAAGGCAAAGTGCAAGGTCTTGCATGTAGGCTGGGGCAATCCCATGCACAAACACAGGCTGAACGGGGCTTTGAGCAACCTGGTGTAGTGGGAGGTGTCCCTGCCCATGGGAGGGGGGTTGGAACCAGATGATCTTTAAGGTCCCTTCCACCCTAAACCATTCTATGATTCTATGATTCTATGAAATATGGTTTGACAGTAAGAATTGAGAATATCACAGGGTATTCCTGTGTCATGAATGAATTCTGCTGAGGTTGAATTCTTTTTCAAGCTTGCTGCACAAAATTGCTAAAGGTCATCCTCCCCCTCTACTCTGCCCTCGTGAGGCTGCATCTGGAGTACTGTGTCCAGTTCTGGGCTCCCCAGTTCAAGAAGGACAGGGAACTGCTGAAGAGGGTCCAGCAAAGGGTCACAAAGATGATTAGGGGATTGGAGCATCTTTCTTACGAGGAAAGGCTGAGGGACTTGGGTCTTTTCAGTCTAGAGAAAAGAAGACTGAGGGGGGATCTTATCAATGCTTATAAATATTTAAAGGGACGGTGCCAGGGGGATAGGACCAGTCTTTTTTTCGGTGGTGCCCAATGATAGAACAAGAGGTAATGAGTACAAACTTGAACAGAAAAAGTTCCATCTAAATATGAGGAGGAACTTCTTTACTTTGAGAGCGGCCGAGCACTGGAACGGGCTCCCCAGAGAGGTTGTGGAGTCTCCCACTCTGGAGATATTCAAAACCCACCTGGACGCTGTCGTGTGCAACCTGCTGTAGGTGACCCTGCTCTGGCAGGGGGACTGGACTAGATGATCTCCAGAGGTCCTTTCCAACCTGACCATTCTGTGATTCTGTGAATTCTCTGATGGCATTGGCTGCTGCTTTTCCTTCTTTCTTCCCTGATTGATGTGCCAGCTCTTGAAATCTTGTATCAGGTTAAATATTTCTCTTAAGAAAAACTGTTTCCTTTAGTGAAGGAGTTCTGTCTGCCTTTATGAGGTGACCTGCATGTAGCTTCTCTGCTCTTTGGCTGGATATTGTTTTCTTTGTCTTCTTAATGCCGGTATTTTGTTTACCCATAACCCATATGATATTTCCATGAGGTTGTTCAGAAATGTTTTGCTAAATTCATTCTTCTGTCATTGATTTTCTAAGTCTTCTGGTTGACTAGCCTTCCCTTTCCCTACCCAGAAGCTTCTCTTGCAGAAAATTTCTCAAGGGACGGACTTTTACAGTTTTCTAAAAACCTTTCACCCAAAGTTCCTTACAAGTAAATTTCAAAGGACCCTCTACCATAGCTCCCTATTTTTCAAAGTCCTCCAGTTAGAAAAAGGAATAACAAATAACACACATAAAACAGAGAAGACCTGATTTTTAAAGATAACCATAGTATGACTGTTCTTTTTCTTTATACTGCCATAACCCTTAGAGAATTCATTAAGAAACTTTCAGTTTCTGAGAAACTATTCTGGTTTAATGTTGTGCTCCTATATATTCAAGTAAGAAATTGTAAATGGAATACAATGGTTTCTCCTAATTCCTAACGCTTAATGGAAGGCAAAAAATAAAAATCTGTATTTTCAGAATGCTAAAATAAAAGAAGCTAAAACTTAAATTATTAAAATGCTTTCAAAATTTTTTTTATGCCTGCATGGGAAGATACTTTTTGGATGCATAAAATGGTCTGCAAATAGGCATAGGC
The DNA here is from genome assembly GCA_013398815.1 of Ibidorhyncha struthersii. Taxonomy (NCBI): domain Eukaryota; kingdom Metazoa; phylum Chordata; class Aves; order Charadriiformes; family Charadriidae; genus Ibidorhyncha; species Ibidorhyncha struthersii. The sequence continues at coordinate 153,220 of VZSZ01010259.1, read as the reverse complement.
AAAGGATAATTAAAACAGATTCTTGTATACTACTCTGAAGTTCAAGTATTTGTATGCATAATGGTATAGTCTGTCAGGAAGTTGCAAAAGCTACAAAATAGTCAGGGAACTAGCCTCCCAAAATGAGTAAACAGATTTTAAAAGCACATTTAATTGAGAGTTATTGTTTATACAATGTCCAGTATTTAATCAAAATTTAAAATGAAAGAAAAACTATTAAAAATCTTGAAATTCTTTTAAGAACTTCACAGAATGCTAGATTCAAGAGATGTTTTATTCTGATTCTGGACATGGGTGACTCATGGCTGAGCTTCATCTCTTGCTAGCCAACTCTCAGCTAGAGACAGACTGTTGAAATCAGCTCAGGAATATCTTTGCTTACTTAGTCTAACCTAATTTTAGCTGTTTTGTGAGGTAATGAAGTAGCGGAAAATTATATTAGTGGTACTGGGAAGAGATTTTGTACAATGAGTGTGTTTTTGTTATTTTTATTAAAACATGGTTTCAAACCACAATGGAACAATCACATTTCTCTGGTGTGTGAGTTCATACTCAGGAACAGAAATGCTGGCTTAAAATTACAGATATTGCAGAAGAACCAATTGCAAGAAGTCCATAATGAAGTCAGTTATTTCTGGATCAGTTCCCGTTTTCAGAGGCATTTTTTTTCTTATGTCTAAAAAAGGTAATTCTCAAATTGATTAAGTGGGTTAATATTTGGAGTTCCAATAAGATGTGTTGCATGTCTAGATGCAGGATAAGATAGCAAAAGGAAGTTAAAGTATTTTTACACTCTACTTATTCTTTGTTCATTTGAAGGCCAATGCAGTCCTTGGGATAAAACAGTCTGCCTACATTCCCTATAGCCCTGGTCTAGTACAGAAACAGCAGGTCTGACACTTCGAGTTTTTCACTCTCTCACAACTCCAGACCAGCTCTATTCTTACATTTCTTTCACCTACCTATATCTGACCCACACAGCCTACTCTGGGAAGAGACTGATGTGAGAATATACTTGGGGAAATGCTGAAGTCTCACCCAGGCTGTTGTAGCAGGATAAAATTCATAAAATATATATAAATCTTTCTAAAAATAAATGATTTTGTTGCTCAGAAAAAAGGAGAGAGATTTGCAGCAGAACAGAGGAAAGGAGCAATAGTTCCTTCTGAGGAACTACTTGGAAATGGTTTCACATTTTCTGAATGCAAGCATAGGTCATCCATGGTATTCAGTTACTGTAACTGAAGGGCCATTTTGCTGCTGGAGCGAGGACAGGGTTTGTGTTGCAGTCCTCAATATTGTTATAGTAAGAATAATTTGTTTTATTTCTTATGTTTGGTATCTTCAAAAGATGATGTACAATCATTCAATAGAAATTCAAGTGCTGGCTTATTTCAGATTCCAAGTAATTTACTTTCTTATGAGTAAAATAGCCCAATAAGTAAAATAGTCTAACCTCATATTCTTTAAATTAGCTAGGGGTTATTAAGGCTGTTTTGAAGGTAGTGCACTAGCTAACGATTCATTACTTGGGAACAATGCTCGTGACAGTATGTCTCACTATGAGCAGGACATGATATACAACCAGTATCTGAAAGAAATCTGAATTTCAGTGTATATAAATTATTGAACAAGGTTGATCCTTTCTGGTTTTGTTCTGGTGTCTGTGATTCATATGCAGCCCAACTCAGTAATCAAATTTATTTCAGTCCCATCAGTATTTTTTTCTTGAAGTTGAGGAAAAAGCCTTCAGTAAATAAATCCTCACCCTGTGAAATTAAAATTTAAATGTACAGCATGGCTTCTTTTGCTAGAATATCTGACTTCAATAACCAGTGTTACTGTTTGTATTAAATAATAGCATGTGAATAAGTGTTCATACATTTTTATTAATTTTAATATATTATCTCCATAGACTTCAAATAGTGTTAAAGTAACAAGAATGAAGGAGGAATACTTAAAACAAAAGCAAAAGCTCGGGAAGACCTATTGGAGAAAGACTGTCTGTCCCCAGCATTCCCTGGAAGCAGGATTTAACCCCCAAATATTCCTCTGAGAGCTGAAGAACCACATTGCTAGTAATTTACCAGCCAAACCTGCTTATTAAGCAGGTGAGTACTTGTGGGTATTTTATGTGTGACAATGGATGCTTAGTAATTGACACTTTTCCTCTTCCTCTCTATTGTCAAAAAGTGTCTGGCTTTCTTTTGGCTTAAAGCAGCAGTGCTACTAGTGTTTTGTTTTCTCTATGGGATCCTGAGACTCAGTGTTACAGACAAGTGAATTATTTTGCTTTTAGACATTCACATATTTCTCCCTTTCAAAAGTTATGTATATAAAATGTTACAAGATATAAATTATCTTCTCAGAACATTTACTTAAGTATGTAACAGTATTTTTAATACTCAAAGTACTTGAGCAATATGTGGTGACAACATATGATTAAAATCTTTTAGACCTACAGACACAAGGTGGTAGTATCAGCCTTTAATAATAATTGTTTGGGGTGGCATTGCTTTTAGTTAATAGCCTTCATGGCCTCTTCCCTCCAAACAAGGGCTAAAGAAAATGCTCATTTTTTGATTTTGGTCCTGCTAACTTTCAGCATATATCTCAAACTACTCGTGCATCGATCAGATAGTAAACTGGTAAATCACAGAAATGTGAATGAAATCAAAGTGAGCACCCTCATCTTTCCCAGCAACTTAGAGAAATTTTGTATTTTTCTGGTTTATCACACTTCCTTATGAATTCTGAGATTACTGAAGAGTGGGACAAAAAAAAAAAAAAAGAGAGAGAGGGTTAGGAAGAGTTTTAGACAAACAGATTGTCTTAAAGATACTATGTTTACCACGAAATATTAATCCCATCTCTCTAGCATTCTTACAAATTATAAAGTCCTGTATAATTTGTTAGGAATCTGCAGGCATTTTACTCTATAGAAGTCTCACAAAGAACAGTGATCCTGACTATTAGATATTGTTAACCACTCTCTTTTGCTAACCATCCTCTTAAGGTGAAAAAAAAAATGTTCCAGTGTTCAATCATGTTATCAGGAAAAAAAAGGTTCTTCCTTCTTTTTAAATGATTTTTCCTGTGTTTCAGTTTACACTTGTTGCTTCTTGCCCTACAGTGGGCATCACCGAGAAGACTCTGGCTCCCTTTTTTTTCACTCCCACCATCAGGTATTTATACACATAGATAAGATTCCAGAAAGCCTTTTCTGGTCCAGGCTGAAAAGTTCCAGCTCTCCTAGCCTCTCCATCAGACAGATGTTCCAAGTCCTTAATCTTCTTTGTGGTGCTTCCCTGGACTTGCTGGAGTGCACATCTTTGTCTTTTACTGGGGACCCCAGCACTGAACCCAACATCCAGATGTGTTTCTCCAGGGCTAAGTAGAGGAGAAGCATCACCTCCCTTGACCTACCCTGCAGGGCTCTACCTAATGCAGCCCAAGATGCTGCTGGGTCTCTGCCACAAGGGCCCATTGCTGGCTCGCGGTCAAGTTGCTGGGACCCACCCCAAATCCTTGTCTGTAAACTTGCTTTCCATCCAGTCAGCCCCCAGCCTGTGCTGGTGCCTGAGGTTATTCTTCCCCAGGTGCAAGACTTTGCATTTTGAACTTCTTAATGTTCTTGTCTGTCTATTTCTCTAGCCTGTCAATGACCCTCCTAAGGTCAATACATCCACCTGGTCTATCAAACAGTCCTTGTTCATCCATGCAGTAATGCTGCTCCTCTTGCTTGTTTTCCTGGCATGGCATATTGTTGTGCTCAGAGCAGGTAATCTTTGAAAATCAACCAGATCTCCTTGTTCCCTCTTCTCCCCAGGGCCATATCCCATGGGATTCTTCCAAGCAGGTCCCTGAACAGGCCTGCTTTCTTGAAGTCCAGGTCTGAAATATTCTTTTTTTGCCTTATTTACTTCTATGAGGATGCCGTATTACATCACCACTGCAGCCAAGGCTGCTTCCAACCTTCTCATCCTCAGCCAGTTCTTCCTTGTTGATAAGAATTAGGTCTAACAAAACCCTTGCTCTTGTTGGCTTCCTGATCACTTGTGTTAGGAAGTTATTGTCAATGTACTCCAGAAAACTCCTTCTCACTTTTTTTACAGTTCCGTCTCTTTCAGATGCCTACACACCTATCCCATCTGTGCTGTACTCTTGTGTAGCACTCCTGATAATGAAGATCATACAAGGAAAAAATATCTGTTTTTCAGTGGACAGTATTTGCTTTTAGCACTTGAAATACCAGGACTACAAGATACAACTTGAGAGTAAATGATATATATGGAAATTAGTCTTTGATTCTGAAGGTGGTCTTTTATGCTAGGGCTTATCTTTCATTATTGAACTCGTGTTTCCAGTATTTTGACTTTATATGAAGACACATAGTCTAATAAATACAATGCAAAATAAAGGTTATCTGGTCTGTATTTCAATTATTTATCCATATATTGATGATGCAGGTAATGCTTAGCCTGCCACTCACCGTGTGTGTATATGTAACATGTAATACTATGGTCTAATTACTTTACTGGCATGAGCTCAGAATTCCTTCATTACTCGTATGACAAGACTGCAAATCAGAAGTGCCAGGTTCTCCCAAATGAATGCCAATAAAAACCTGTTATGAGTCTCAAGGATGGATTATCTGTGACAGGATGACTGAGCAATGGCCAGAGAATGGCTGAATAAGAATAGCTCCTGGAAAATCAGCCCATCAGTTTGACGACTGTATTTTAATTAGGAAGCCTGTGTGTTTTCTCTAGGACTTTGTTTGAACTATGTATAACTTCTATGACCTGATTCAATTAGATGAGAATTATAAAGAAGTCTTATTTATCTCTAGGTTAATTTTAGTTTTATTAGAGATGAATTATGAGTATTAGAATGGTGACTATCAAATCTATGCCCTCCATTGATACAGAGTCTGAAGAAGGAATTGGATCTGAGGATTATAGCATTTCAGTAGTTTTTGTGAAAGTTTATTTCTTAAATGGGGAAAATTCTGCTATCAGACTTTTTCATGCATTCACACCATGTGGGTCAAAACTAGATTTTAAGATGCTTGCAAAATAAAATTAATTCCTTCTAAGTGTGAAACACAATGAGACTTAGAAATTCCAGAAAGCTGTACAGATGTGGAGATGTAGGTCTGAATCCAAGCTTCGTGAAATCTAGATCCAAGCCTTTTGATTTAAACCATTTCTGAGCAAATCAAAGTAACAACAGCTTTACCTTGAAGCTCTAATAATATGAGATGAAAAAAATGCTAAGATTATAGGCAGGCATTTTTTCTCTCCATTCAGACTTAACTGGATCAATACTTCTTTCTTAAATTACATTTTCACTCTGAGAGGGAGACTGCCACTTTTCATCAGTTGCATTAATACTAAGTGCTCCCAAATTTCAGAATGAAATAATTGTGTTAAAACTAATGTGTGATCGAAAATAGTTACAGTTATATTGATTTATGCTGTAGCTCTGAGAATGGAATTTGCAAGTTTGGCAGGTTTGTAAAATAGAACCTTTTAATAAATCTAGAAATATTAGTTATTCTATAGAGCTGAGCATTTAACTATTCCATACTGCATTTAGTTATTAGAGAAACAGAAGCACTGGCAATTTAAAAATGCTCAGAATTTATAAGGATATATTTCTTCTTTTCCAGTTTATATCCTCTATGTGCAGGAATATATTTCTAGGATAAAATTAGAAACAGTTAAGAGATTTACTTTAGATCTGATGTAGCAACTATATTGAATGTGAGAAGAAAAAACAAGTAATGAATCCTGGAATATACATACCACTCTGAATAGATAGGATATGGGCATAGAAGAGTGGGCCCACACCTGGATTTTACTCTCCAGCACCAGCCATTAAGATCACATGTAAGAGAAATGCTTTTGAACTACAAAAATTGCCCCAAAGAGCTTTTTTTCTTCAATTTCCCTCCTCCTCTTCTTTTCTCATAACATGGTCTGAAAAGGTTTAAGGTCTAGCGTTTCAGGTTTTTTTCAGTTGTGCTTTTGTTTTCTTTTCCATTAAAATGTACTGTGGATCTCAGAATACAGTTGCTCCACTCCTGTTTCATGATTTGGCCATCCCACACTGTAAGAAATAGTAAAAATCTAAGGTCAAGACTTTCCAGTACTGACATTTCAGGTGATTAGGGAGAAAATAAGTGTCCAGTCTCAGATTTATATAGATCTGAAAGACATCTCTTGTATCATTGCATTATATAAACTTATTATGCTCCCCCATAAAAGCAATTGTGTAGCGTAGTTCTTGTTTCTCATGCTATTTATTCTTTAGCTTCACGTATAACCATAGCTTTACATATAACATCCTTTGTGCTGTCCTCAAAAGAATATTTGCTCAGGGAAGATTTTCTTCTCATGATAATCCCAGGGGCCTGATGGTTTCAAACTCAATAGGGAGAAAGTTCTAAGATTAAAATTCAGAGATCAGAGAAGTAAATATCTGATTGTAAAATTAAATGTATAGCTATTCAACGTCACTGTTATGGTTTTAAGGACAAAAAGGCAGTAATCATTTCTTCAAAATAAATAATTCCATGTCATATATCACACCATTTTTAAAGAGGAGGAGTCAAAGTATTGGTATCTTTGCTATTTGCTACAGTTTCACCTCTTGATTTTCTAGTCTATACTTCATAAGCAAGGGAAGCAGTAGAATATTTTTTTCTAACTGAACTACATTCACAATAGACAGATTTTTTCTCTTTCACTGTTAAGGCAAGAAAGGATCCTAACCTTAGATAATTAAAGGTGAGGTCTTTTAAAGAGACAAAATGATGATTATTTGCAACCTCTCCAAAAGCCCAAGATATTCTTCCCTACTAATAGTGTTAAGTAGTGGAAATATGGCATGAGATTAGCTTGTCTTATGGTTTTATTCAGAGAGAAAACTTGTATTCCTTCTTTATTGAAATTGCATTTAGATGGAAATTTAAATGGAGGAATAGTTCTGCATTTGACTTGCCTTTTTCTCCCTATTTAAAATGCTTCTAACAGTTATAATACTGAGCAATTTAAATGATATTAAAAGTACAAACAAAACCACACCCGTTTTTCTTAGGAACAGACAAGTGGTTTTAAACAAATGCTGGTCATACTCCTGATTGCCGATCATGCCAAGCCATAGAAAAGGACATCCCTGCAACGGGTAAGAAAGAATAGGAAATTAACAGCACACTCGCTCATTTGCTGTCTTATAGCAGTGGATCAATGCAAAAATATTGGGAATTCACAGAAAAAAATATTCTAGATGTCTTTTTCATTTGATGTTTTCTGTTTGTCTGCATTGTTTTACACCTAAGGAAAAAATCATATCCTCTGCATGTGGACAGATACTCTGTGCAGAACCATTTTAAATGCTTGGTACAGTTCAGCCCAACGCGTATGAACAGAAGGTAAATATGATCCATTATACTTATGTAGAATGGGATCAATTTACACACAGTCCAGTATTGTACAATTTAACAACCTAGTCTTGATATTTTAAAAATTATTATCTGGAAATGTGAGAATAATGTCTATTATGCTATCACATAGTACATGAAGTATTAGACAGAAAGATAAATGTGCAGACGTTGGAATAGATCAGAACTGAACAAATACACGGCATGAACAGAGTATTGGCAAAAACCTGCTGGTAAAGTGAGACTTGAATGGAGGGCTCTACGATACACACGTGACTGTCTAAGCCTAATAACCATTTATCTTTTATAATAATGGAATCCACATCTGGAGCTCTTACATGTATTTATTTCCCTACAGAAGCAGCCTAAAAGTTACTCCTCTGTCAAACAGTTGGCAGAATACTAGTCTTCATTGCATGCTATGTTTTAACCAAACAAGAAGTCCTGTGTTCTAAAAAAAACAGCAACCCTGTCAGCCCTGCTTAACCTCCATTAGAGTTTTCAGCAATTTGGCTGTCTGTCTTCTCTGAAACTTAAAAGCTGTTACCTGTTTCTCAGAAACTGGAATGGCTGGTGGTCATAGCTACTGCAGTGAATAAAGGCTGGAGCTGAGAGGAAAGGAGAATTAAAAAACCTTGCTGCTTGTTTTGTGTGTGCTGTATATAACGCTATACTGCAGATGAATTCTAAGGTTTCGCATACAGAATTGTCATTCTGTCAGTTTTCACACATATCCCTTAATAAAATTTAAGAAAGGAAAGCTGATTAAAAAAAATCAGTCGAAGTTCTTCAAAACATTAAGTATGTTGCTATTAACAACATACAATTATATTTCCCCTCTATTTTATAGAAGAAAGTGTTTAAATTATCTATTTTTTTTTAAGGAAAGGAATGTCATGAAAAACACATAATAACTTGCTGAAAAGTGCTAGAAGAATAACGATTTTAAGTGATTTCAGTGAACTCAAGTGAACTGGTCCTAATTACATGTATTCAGTTTGCATTTCAAATGTGGAAAACCACAGGAAATCAGGACTATATTTTGGAATGTATTTGGTACATTAGAGAACAGAGAGAATAAAAGTCTGAGGTAAACGTAGGCTACTAAAATATTAACCAGAGTGAGAAGTATAAAACTGTCAGGCAAAGAAACTCTCCCCTCTCCCTGCCATTGCTCTTGAGGTCTGTTTTAAAAAGCATTATACCAGAAATCATATGCTTAAAAGAAATAATTCTAAACATTTTAAATTTGGTTTAGTCTGAGACTAGGATAAAGGTACAAGGAAGGCAAAAGAAAATTGTACTTGAATGCCTGATTTTAGGAATATAATAGCAAAACGTGCTAAAAATTGCATTGAAATATGATGGGAAAATGCTCAGCCCTCCTCTTGCTGGCCAAATAAGGATTTTTTTGTTACATTTCCCCCTTTTAAAGGGAAATTTGTATCACTCCTAGCTACTGTGCCCTTCAAAGGATTTAGTGTCCTGCCTTCACCTCTCCATCCAGGAGAGAAATGGGATGTTGCACTTATTTTATTCACAAAGGGGAATGCCCCAGCCCTTACTTTCTCAACAGCAAACGAGATGCAATGCTCTACCCTGCTGTGTAGAGCAAACAGTCTTTTTCCATTTAAGCCAAGCACCCTGGTCTAATTATTTTCCTGTCTAAGTGGAATCAAGAACAAAGAGAAGAGTTAAAACAACAATCATTCCTCTTGTGCTCACTCTTACTTTCTCTTTTAATGGCACACGGACACATGCACACAGTTTTCTTGCAGCGACATGGACAAACATGGAGCTCTGAAACTCTAAATTGAATACTTTTCTTTCCAATCCGTTCTCCATACTACGCACCACCACAAAGTGGGGTAGATCACCATGTCCGATTCCAGGGCCACAGCAGTACATAGTTGCAGAACAGAAATATTCACCGGATGCCCCACAATCTCTAACTGTTGAAATAGTCTATGGGGCCAGATGCTAAAAGAAATCAGGACTGTAAGTGGTCAGAACTGTTTTGAAACAACCATTTTTCAGGGATTTCGTAGTTTTCACTTGCCCAGGTCTTTCTAATACTTGGAAAAGAGACATGGGAAGGAAAGGGTTAAGCCTGTTCTGACACTATTCTAATCTCATGTAACTACTGGAAAATGTCCTTATTCCAATGTGGGATTAAAGCTATTTTGGTACTCAAAACTCCGTTATCCAGATGTAGTTCTGATCCAGTCCCCTCAGAACAGATAGAAGGAAAAAGAGTAATATCAGGTTTTGTTTTTAAAGTGTATATTATTTTGAAACAAATAAATGAATTCTCATAACCATTTCAGGTTAAGGAGCCAGATAGAGTTATAGACTAAGTAAAATCTAAATTAACAACTCAGCAGTAACATCCATGCTCCCATTTCAGATGTGGTTGTTTTCTTTTGTTATGATTTATGTTCTCTGCAGCTACTTTAAAAGTGGATAGTTGATGAGAGCTGTATTAATCACTTTTACTTCTTTGAAGTTGGTCATTGAGGAGGTGGAAATAAGAAAAGCTTACTGGGAGTTTTTAAGGGAAATATATCCTCTATAGTAAAAAACTATTCTATTTTTGTTGTTGCCTCTTCCCCAACACATTAAAGTTGAGCTCTAAAAAACTTAGTAAAACAAGTACTTACCTTCTAACAAACACTGAATTTATTGCATTAGGGATCAGTGGCAGTTTGTCCTTGATACATCTTTAGATAGAATCTTAACTTATAAATTGCATAAAACAAATTGCTTTTATTTCCCAGAATATAATACAGCATTTTACTTTCTCAGTACAAAGATTTCAGCCCTTTTATGATAGGCAAATGTCATGGTTTTAGCTGGGATGGAGTTAACTTTCTCGCTAGCAGCTGGTGTAATGCTATGTTTTGGATTTGGGATGAGAAATACTTTTGATAACACACCGGTGTTTTTAGATTGCTAGGCAGTCAGGGCCTTTTCTGCTCCTCATACTGCCCCACCAGCTAGTGGGCTGGAGGGCACAAGAAGCTGGAAGGAGACACAGCTGAGATAGCTGACCCCAATTGACCAAAGGAATATTCCATGCCATCATGCTCAGTATTTAAAGCTAGGGGAAGAAGAAGGAAGGGAGAACATTTGGAGTTATGGTGTTTTTCTTCCCAAGTAACCGTTACGCATGATGGAGCCCTGCTTTCCTGGAGGTGGCTGACAATCTGCTTGCCAATGTGAAGCAATGAATAAATTCCTTGTTTTGCTCCACTTGCATGCACAGCTTTTGCTTTACTTATTCAACTGTCTTTTCCTCAACCCACAAGTTTTTCTTCTCATTTTTACTTTTTCCGATTCTGTCCCCCATCCAAACCAGGGTGGTGAATATGCGGCTGCGTGGTCCAATTGCCAGCTGGGGTTAAACCAGGACAACATTGCCAGATTATATGTATAAATGATATTAATTAACGGTTAACGGTTCAATAGTTTTTATTTTATTTTTTTGTCTAAAAAAATGTGACTTAAATCCAAAATAATGTATAGAAGCTATTCTTCTGCTAACATATAGATATTATGTGCAATTAACTAATTACTAGCTCATAAATGTGCTGAAAACTTCAGAATTTCCTTGCACTGCTAGTTTAAAGGGCCTTTCACGAGGCAAAGTGCTATATAGCATCTTGTCTTTCAACATACTTTTGCTACTAATACAAAAATGTTCATTTTGAGATAGCTTTTTTTTTCTTGGTGGATCTCAAGAATTCCAATTATGAGATGTTATATTAAGATACAGAATTCCAATTCCGCGTATGGTGTTAATCCAAATTAATAAAATGCAGCTGAGTGAAATCACTGGCTAAATATAGGAATCTATGTAACTGGAGATACTTTAATGAAGATAATTTTTAAATGCAGCTATGCGAATTTGGAAAAGGAATGTACCTCAAGCACAATAAATAGAAGGAAAACTACTGGTAGTTTATGCATCAAAGCTGGTCATGATTTAAGGTTTTTTTTTCAAAAACATTTAGCTGCCTCATACATTAGCATAAATATTATTAGTAAATTTTCTCTTTTGGACTTCACATGACATTGCAGCAATGTAAGTTTTGCATATAACCACATGTTAAACAAAAACCCAAACCAAAAAAAAAACCCCAAACCAACCAACCAAACAAACAAAAAACAGTCTTCGTCCTGTACTAATATATGCCAGTTCATTTGTTTGTTTTCATTGTGTTAGTTTGCATTTACTCCCCATTCAGAGATGCTGTACCATGGGTCCGCTACAAACAGGAGGTAATCGTTATGCACAGAATCACTGTTCACATGCAGAGGAACGAATTCTGTCCTTAGACTGGAATAATAAACTGAAACAGTGACAAAAGAGAAAACACCAAATGGCAAAGCATGAACCTGTGACAGTCCACACTCATAGCGGAGGTACCGAGTTCATTCAAAACATGGAAGAAAGGCAGAAGACTAGCATTTCAGTGGAGTTTAGGAATGGGCTTCTGCTGTGAGGATGTTGTCTTGGAAGATTTGGAGGGAAGAAAATTGTTGTCCCAGCTGACTGCTGCTCTCTGCGGTCATAGAGATGAAATGCATTTACTTCATTCACTGGAGCCTCTATTTAAGATATTGCCACATTCAGAGAATATTTGATGAAAGTATACTAAACATAAAATTTGATAAAATACACATTATAAGTAACAAAGACAAATGAATATATGGGAGTATAAAGATTAAAAACCAAGAGTATGTTGTCAGCTAGCGTAATATATGCTGGCAGCTGTTTTAACTGATGTAAGTTTCAAATTTAGCTACAGTACCTGTTAGAAGACAACTAAAGACATAATTCAAAATGACAGCACTAAACAAACTTTTTTTTTTTTTTTAATTCATGAAGCTTCTTGAATACAACAAAAACATAATGTGAGGTCTACATCTCGATCAGTTTTTGGGTAATAAGATTCCATCACTATTACTTAAATTAATGAAACTATACCGATATTTCTTTTTATTCTCCTAGTCATAAGAAAATATTCTTAAGATTTTGAGGATGGTGTTTGATAGTGTTTTGAGATGCAACATGATTTACATCACCAAAACTAACAATTAATGTAAAATTACTGGTTACTCTTAATTGTTTTTCGGAAAAAATCCATAAATTGATACGACATTATTTTCTAGTTCTTGTGGCACTGAATGCACTGTGTAGATGCATCTCTTTACAGATGATTATTTAACATTTGCAAAATGATGCTTGCAGTCCCTGATTCTAAGTCAATCATGTTATACATCAGTTTCCTGAAAAATGCAGTACTAGGTATTGTTCTCCTTATAGCTACAGTTCTAAACACCAGATATAAACATCCTGTGGTAAATAAGAAATTAAGAACGTCAAGTCAATAGAAAATGTGTAAATGCTAATTTTAACAGCCATAGTTTGGTTAGGAGAGAATGATGATGACCAATATCTTGCATTAGAAATTTTATTATTATTGCCTGAAATTATTTATTTATTAATCAAGAAGCCAACACAGCTTCACATTCGATATAGTTAAGGGACAGACTCAATGAACTCGGGCTGAAAAGCTGACTGAAATGGTGATGGAAGAATGTAAAAAAATCAAGTTTTCTTAGAATCTGGACTTCTTATCACAGACTTTCTGTACTGGGCACACAGGACCTGCAGGAACATACAGCTGGCAAGAAATTTGAAACTTACAACCACGGGAAGAGTTTAAATTCAGACATCAGCTTACAACCTACTGATCTTGTAAGGAGTTATACAGATGTTATTCATTATTAAAAATATACAAGACACCAACATACTTTTCTATATCTGACAGTTCGGTATGAGAGAATTTGGTTGATACCTCTTGTTTCACAGTTAGCACCAGTTACAATGCAACTTGCAAAACAGGAAAATGTATGACATGACTCACCTATAGAAATTTCATTTGATATCTGAGATCAATGGTGTACTAAATGCATCTAGGACCATAGATAACATCATTTTAATTAAAAATGCTAGCAGAGCAATTACTTTTTAAGCATATGGTCACAGATAAGAAAATTAGATGACACTTAAATTGGGTTTGTAAGAATGAATTTGCATTAAAAAGTAGCTATTAGCCATTTCAGTGTCAATGTGGGAGATCAAGGCTATGGATCTTTGCTCCTCAGGTTGGGAAATGTGTTTGATGAGAGGTGATATATTTGGGCTTTAAGGCAAATGAGGTCTCAGTGATTTTTCTCATCTCAGTTTCAGTTAAATTAGTGTCATCACACAGAGTAGCATTTGTCCCTTTTTTGGAGTAGCAGACAAAGGACCACTTCTAAAATGACAGGAAAATGCCATAGCTCTGTAATTGAAGCAAGTGGACAGTCAAGATTGGAGGTGAAGGGATTGTTTAATTTGGTTTCTGCATTTTTTTTTTAAATGCAATATTAATCTAGTTAAACTTTCAGTATAGTAAGGTCTGAAGGAGTATAAAATAAGCAAGGAAGCACAAGCAACTCTTACTGATGTCTCATTACAACCTTTCTGACTCAAGGCATTTTTTTTTCCAAGTGACAGCTGGCCTATGAATGTCCTTAACAATTACTTTGATTAATGTTTACCATATTCAAAAATAGATTATTCAATTTATTTTATCCATTCTTTGCTCAGCTTATGTCTAAATTTTCAAACCAATTGTATAAATTCTTATGAGGACACCAAGAAGAGAATGGGATGTTACTTTTCAAAACCAGCAACTTCTATTAATTTCTGCTTTCAGGGATTACTTTTTAATATATAGTCTGACAACAGTAAGTGAGTGTGAGCTGAAAGTGTTTACTGTCTGCCCAAAATGTTTTTTCTTGGTAGCTTTTCTTAGCATTGAATTATTTAAAAGTCTGAATTATTCTGAAGAATGTTTTTCAGCATAATTTCTGGGCTCATTTTAGTTCATAGCTACATGTTGTGTGATAAGTCCTATCTCATACCCTTTGGCAATGAAAAATAGTGCTGTCACTGTCCATTCTCAAAAAAAAAAGCAAAAACAAAAACAAAAAACCCAAAATACCAACAAAAAAAAAAACCCAAACAAACAAAAAAAAAAGCCAGCTTTTAAAAAGTAGCAAAATATCCCAGTTCCATATATGGATGAAGGGTACTTTCCCAAAAGATGATTTTTGGACATTATTGAGCCTCTGACATGCTCATTTCATTGGGCTTTGCTTTAATGGAAAGCATTGCCAAGTGAAAGTTTATTCAAAGCTTGTATGACAGCTGAACATCCCAGCTGGAAGACAAAGTTGTCAGGTGAGAAAAGTATGAATGTTTCAACATTCACTGACATGTTAAGCTCCAAGCTATTTAGCTAGAAGACTGTTCTTGGAGAAATAGTGAATGCTATGTTGAGATTAGAACTGAAGTAATGCAGAACAGGGCAAGATACTTCTTATTGCAGGAAAGGTGGCAAGAGAACTAAGACAATGAAAGAAAGCAAACAATATTCTGGCTTAAAATTACAGATCTTGTGACCACTGAATCTATCTATAGTGTTGCTGTACATCTGTACAGCCCAAAAGATGCTCCTGAAGTGCTGGCAGATTTGGCTTGCGTTATGAATGTGGCTGAGGGGAGAAGAGCCATTCTAATGGCAAATTTAAATGCCTGCATGTGTTTCCGTATCTTCTTACTACACCCAAAACTGAAAAAAAACAACCAACCAACCAAATCTTATTGCATATGCTTAATTGCATATTGCTTCTTAGAGTCATTAGCAACAAGTCATAGGAATCTGTGAATAAGATTAAATGACTTCTTTTTTTCTTTTTTTTTTTTCAACTTTTTTCCCTATTGTAACTTGTGGCAATTACCACAAGTACTTTAAGCTTCTTGAAAACATTTTCTCTCTCCTGTTACCCTTTTAGCTGCTTACTTTTTGTTCAAATTTGCTTTGCCAATTTGCCCAGGTCTTCTGCAATTCTTCCTTCAATCCAGGTGACACACAGCCTATATGATTGCATGGGGTTATTAGATTATGGATGCATGATTTAACATCGCCTTACTTCTTTGAACTTCATGGGCTTCATGTGAACCCATTTCTTCAGTCTGTCAAGGTCCCAAGTGTAACAGCTCTGCCCTTACACTCCTCAGTTTAGTACTGTCAGATAAAGAATGTGCTCTGGACATCTCTAGCAACTGGCTTCCAGTTGGATTTTTTTACTGCTGATTGCAACTTTTTGAGGCTGGCAGTCCAGGTAAATTCATATATTGTCCACTAACCCAGTTCATATCTGTTCATTTGGTTTATAATGCTACTGTAAGAGCCAGTGCTAAGGTCTTGCTTCTGTAAACAGTATTCACTGTTCTCTGTCTCCCTACACCAAGTCATTCATCTCACCATAGAAAACCATCAGACTGGTGAGGTATGCTTTGCGTCTTAAAGTGCATGCTTTGTCTTTCTTTAGTGCAAGGATTTGGAATTTCTTTTACCTAGTTGATATAACTACAGAAAAATAGCGAAAAAATGTTCTGAGACTTCTCGCCAGAGGATCCTCCTTGAAATCTTTCTATACCGCAAAGAGGGTTTCCTTTGCAACACACACATGAGAGCTTATCTCAGGTTACTGGAATAAAGTACAAGTACTCCAAACTCAGCTTCCGTACTACGTGAAAAATCTCAAATGAGCATGGATGTGTTTAAAACAAGTTTAAAAATATTGTCATCATGCATCATAGATCATGACATGAATGTTCAAACCTGCTACTGTAATTGCTCCACATGGCTCAAGCATCCTTCCTTCTGACCCAGCAAATTCAAAAGGAATCCAACACTGCAGTAAATACAGTTTTAGTCACTTAGGGCAGAACTGATGACAGGTCTACCAACTTACAAAAAAAGCATGCAATGAGCATGCCTTTTTGCCTATACAAAACAGCAAATCACGACAACTGGAAGGTATTGAATTTCCCCTTGGGGAAGATTTCACTTCTCTTTGCGTGAATTATTCACTCACATTACACAGGATTCCAGCTCAGCACTCTTCTGTGCAATCATGTTGTGTAATGGCTTTTACTTAAATGGGACAAATAATAGATGGTCTAATCCCTAAGTATTGTTTTTCGGTAGCATTGCTATCATTTAATGTATTTTTATCACAGATAGAAGAATGCAACTGTAGTAGAAATCTCTATTCAAGGTTCCCTTTCTTCTTATACTTCTCCATCCCCATGCTCACCCCCTTTCTTTTTTTTTCCATTTTAGTTGCAAATGAAAGATAGATATTGTACCCCTTGGATAGATGAGTCACATGTTATACCATGAAATTATGGCTGAATGCTATTAAGCATCCCAAAATAACCATTTCTCAATTGAATTAGCCAGTGGTGCAGATTACTTCTAGAAAAGACAAGACAAGACAGTTTTAGCGTATAGGTGTGGTTCATTTGGTTTTGGAGGGAGGAGTTGTAATACCTGTAATAAACTTGTTGTTCCAGCAGTGTTCTCTCTTTTTTAATCTGCTTTCTGTAGAAAGATCCATCTATGTTGATCTTTCTTAGCTGAAAGTTCATGTGTTATAAAAGTATGTATTTTAAATAACATGATTATAGAAAATGCTGTGAGGCACTGGGAGTATGTCGCAAATGGTACTATTGAAAAATGTGAAGGACCATTATTGAGTAAACAATATTTTTTTCTAATTTTTATACTTTGATTTAAATTTAACACAGTAAAGAGAAGTTTTGATATTGGCTGTTACATCTGCCTCTAATATTCTTGAGTTTAAAATAGCATCAGAGGTTAAGGTATGAAATAGTTTTAAAAATGAGTACACAAAGATTTGCCATTTCATTTCCACATCAAGTGCAGTGAAAATCATATACAGAATGTTTTGGGCAAAAGACAAAACTAAGTTATGATGTTGCCTTTTTTAAAATGAGTTCTGTAGCTCAAGTGTGAAGCTAGATAGATCTGCTACTGGTTTTGGAAATTTATTCAGAACTATTGTTTTGCTGACAGCTGTGAATTTGGCTTTATTGTTTGAAGTACAGTTTTCTAAGCCCGGAATAGACAAGGACATAGGTATTTGCATGTGTTGGAAATCAGCTTCGTATTTTTTTGCTAAAATATTTCACCATAATTAAGTATAGAGAGTTTTTAATAATAGTCTAGAAAAGATATAACCTAAGTTGTAGCAAAAATATGTCTGGGTATCAAAGAGCAATTAATATCAAGTATTGGTGATTAAAGACTTTCTAAACCCTAAGAAAAGGTTTTCTAAGTGGCATTTGTAGATGATTTATTAACTAGAAGTTAAATAAGCTTTCTAAACCACGATTCCTAAAGGCTGATCTCTTGCTGAATGAAACCATTAAAGTGAAGTTCAAATTATCTTCCAAAAAAGGATGCCAAACCTGTTGGGTGCTTGTAACAGCATTAGAGTTCCAAGATGGAGCATAGGTCAGGCAGAGGGCAGGCACAAGATCTTGAGCATTTCTTTGCAAGGCATGTTCCTAAGGGTTTTGTTTATTTTCTTCCCAGATAAAAAATCAAGAGAGCTTTTAGCAGGAGCTACATTGGCTGGAGTATGTTTCTTTTCAATGGAAACTAGAAATCAAAACATTGAAGAACTTAATTTTTTTTTCTTTTTTTTTTTTTTGTAAACTGGAATTATTCACAGGGACTAAGTAATTAGTTGATAAAGTTTCCAAGAATAAAGATAATCAATAATAATCTTCTCCTCCTTCCCCAAAGTGACGTTAATTGATTGCTCTGTTTTCTGTAAAGGCCTGGTCTTTTATCATTGACGCTTACTCCTACAGAAAAGGTGGATTTTTTCAGTGTGGAAAAATAATTCTGTGTATGTTTCAGTGACTAGTGATGCTGTACTTGTTTTCCTATAGGAAAGGTATCCAGAGGTTTGCTCAGAAATGGAACCCCTGAGAAAGGTGGTTGGAGACAAGATTTTAAGGCAGAGGCAAGACAGATCCTACCCATCTCTCAAGTTTTTCTCAAACCTCAGGAGTCAAGTGGAGTAATTCTAGAATTATTGAGTGAGGGGGAAAAATTGCACTTTTTTATGTGACAAAATGTATCCTGGGTATAGTTCCCTCTCTTTTCTTTGAAGCTGCTGGTAAATTTTCGTGGGAGAAGAGGTGACTTTCACCTCTGTTACTGTGCTGAATTTTTTCCACAGTAAATTGGCATAATTTTTGATCTCATGTCTTCTCTAGTTTACTGCAGAGTATGTTCCTTTGTTCTGTAGAAAGCGGGAATCCGTTAACTGTGAAATTCACTTTAGCTTTATTGACTTCCATGAATTTCTTTTAATATTTAACAGCTGTCTTTTTGGTCAATAATATACATATACATTCCTGGACTTTTTTAAAAAAAAGAAATCTAACTGAGCATTAAATTAATAGGATTTTAAATTGTACTTTCTGAATATTTTACGAAACTTTACAGAAATAATTATTTCCATTCTTCTCTTTAGTATTTTTTTCTCTTTCAAACAGTAGCTACAATCAACTAAACTTGTTACAAATTCTCTCTGAAAAGTTTCATACAATTATTTGGTGATTTTTATAAAAAAAAAAAAATAGAGCAAAGCAATATTTGGAATTTCTCTAATGTGCAATCATATTCACTGCCCAGAGCAACCATTTTGTAGTTCTTTACACTAGGGAAAATATCTAATCATTAGTTTCTTTAGCTAATTCAGACACATTTAGCATTTCCTAAAATATAATTATTAAGTAGGTTAAGATTTATCTCATTAAAATATCCACTATTTCTTTCATATACTATACTATATTTTTGAAAGTAAGATACTTGCTTTAAATATTTTCAGCCACTGTCACCTCGTTCTTTTTATTAGTCACTATTTGGCCAATGTTTTTTGTGATTTAGTTGAGGTTTGAGTCAGAGGTTATAACTGAATTTAAAGTTCTTGGTCTTAAATTTCATGTTTTAATATTCCACTGTTTGACTTATTTTTTAATAATATAAGAGCCTTGGTATATATGGCCCCTTCTCCATGTTCCAGCAGACACTTTCCTCAAGTGTCACTGTAAGTGTAGGGTTTAACAGTTCTAAAAGAGCTCAGTGCGGAAAGCTGTCAAATTCAGCAACTTTATCAGCAGACGGAAGCATAATGGTAGCTATATGGTCTGTTGCCTTTAGAACATTTTCTTGCTTTGCAGAAAGTTGTGGGAAGTTACCAGTTTATTGATTTCAGTTTTGTAAGTAAGTAGGTAGACCAGATTGAAGACAAGCCTTTATGTTTTTGAGTTTTTTTCTGTTTTGTTTTTTTTCCTTCATTCTTTTTACTTATTTTTTTAAGTAGTATTTTGCTCTTCTAGAGGTTTTTTTTTTAATCTTTCTTTTTGTCCTCAGTGTAGCACTTCTGTCTGGTCTTAAAAATGTCAAAAAGTGTTACATATAATACCAAGGTTTTGGAGGTATTTGTTGGTTACAATTTTATTAATGAGGTATTTAATACTTTCTGTCTCTAGGAATTTTGTTTCTTTGTTAGTCATCACGCAAATTAATCTCTTCTGTTGCTGACAGAATGTGGCTTAATGTGCCTTGCCTGTGGTCTATGGACTTGCAGTTTTGCTTTTTATGACTTGCAGTCAAACATTACCAATTTTTGAATGTTTTTCACTGTGTGCCATAGTGCAGCTGGACAATATAAATTACTAACAATAGCCAGCCTTCTGTTTTTGTTTTGTATCTTGCAGACACATTGATTAAGATTTTCAGTGATTATGTGACTCTCCACACCTATCACACCCGTTAAATATACTTACTCTTATCTTTTGGCTTCACCTGACCACTGAGTTTGTCACTTTTATTAGAATCATAGACTCACAGAATTATCAAATACTTTGGGTTGGAAGGGAGCTTTGAAGGTCATGTAGTCCAATCCCCCTGCAATTAACTGAGAAGTCTTCAACCAGATCAGGTTGCTCAGAGCCCCGTTCAACCTGACCTTAAATGTTTCCAGGGATGGGGCATCTACCACCTCTCTGGGCAACCTGTGCCAGTGTTTCACCACCCTCACAGTAAAAAATGTCTTCCTTCTATCTAGTCTGAATCTACCCTCTTTTAATTTAAAACCATTACCCTGTGTCCTATTGCAACAGCCCCTGCTAAAAAGTCTGTCCCCATCTTTTTTATAATCCCCCTTTAAATATTGAAAGGCTGCAATAAGGTGTCCCTGGAGCCTTCTCTTCTCCAGGCTGAACAAGCCCCAACTGTCTCAGCCTGTCCTTGTAGGAAAGGTGTTCCACCCATCTAATCATTTTTGTGGTACTCTGGATCTGCTCCAGTAAGTCCATGTCTTTCCAGTGCTGAGGGCTCCAGAGCTGGATGCAGTACTCCAGGTGAGGTCTTACCAGAGTGGAGTTGACCTGCTGGTCACACCTCTTTTGATTCAGTCCAGGGTACAGTTGGCCTTCTGGGCTGTGAGTGCACATTGTTGGCTCATGTCCAGCTTTTTGTCCACCAATACCCCCAAGTCCTTCTTGGCAGGGATGCTCTCAATCCCTTCATCTCCCAGCCTATATTGATACAGGGGGTTTCCCCAACCCAGGTGCAGGACCCTTCACTTGGCCTTTTTGAACCTCATGAGGATCACACAGGCCCACTTCTTGAGCTTGTCTAGGTCCCTCTGGATGGCATTCCATTCCTCAGGCATGTCAGTCCACCACTCAGCTTGGTGTCATCTGCAAACTTGCTGAGGGTGAACTCCATTCCATTATGTTATTGATGAAGATATTGAACACTACTGGTCCCAATACACATCCCTGACAGACAGCACTTCACACTGAGCTCCATCTGGATATTGAGCCATTTACCACTACCCTCTGGATGTGACCATCCAACCAATTCCTCATACACCAAACAGTCCACCCATCAAATCTGTCTTTCTCCAATTTAGACAAAAGGATGAGGTCAGGGACTGTGTCAAAGGCCTTACAGAAGTCCAGATATACAACATCCGTAGCTCTTCCCTTGTCCGCTGATGTAGTCACTCCGTCATAGAAGGCCACTAGGTTGGTCAGGCAAGACTTGATTGNCCCTCTGGATGTGACCATCCAACCAATTCCTCATACACCAAACAGTCCACCCATCAAATCTGTCTTTCTCCAATTTAGACAAAAGGATGAGGTCAGGGACTGTGTCAAAGGCCTTACAGAAGTCCAGATATACAACATCCGTAGCTCTTCCCTTGTCCGCTGATGTAGTCACTCCGTCATAGAAGGCCACTAGGTTGGTCAGGCAAGACTTGCCCTTGGTGAAGCCATGCTGGCTGTCTTGAATCACCTCCCTGTCCTCCATGTGCCTTAGCATAGGTTCTAGGAGGATCTGTTCCATGATCTTCCCAGGCACAGAGGTGAGGCTGACAGGTCAGTAGTTCCCAGGGTCCTCCTTTCTACCCTTTTTAAAAATGGGTGCAATGTTTCCCTTTTTCCGGTCACCAGGGACTTCACCTGACTGCCATAACTTTTCAAATATCACAGAGAGTGGATTGACAACTACATCAGCCAATTATCTCAGGACTCTGGGATGCATCATGTTAGGTCCCATAGACTTCTGTATATTCAGGTTCCTCAGGTGGTCACGAACCTGATCTTCTCTTACAGCGGGAGGGACTTTGCTCCCCCAGTGCCTGCGTTGTGGTCCATCCATTCAAGAGGTGTGGGAAGAGGTTGTNTTCCCTTTTTCCGGTCACCAGGGACTTCACCTGACTGCCATAACTTTTCAAATATCACAGAGAGTGGATTGACAACTACATCAGCCAATTATCTCAGGACTCTGGGATGCATCATGTTAGGTCCCATAGACTTCTGTATATTCAGGTTCCTCAGGTGGTCACGAACCTGATCTTCTCTTACAGCGGGAGGGACTTTGCTCCCCCAGTGCCTGCGTTGTGGTCCATCCATTCAAGAGGTGTGGGAAGAGGTTGTCAGTGAAGACTGAGGCAAAAAAGTTGTTGAGTACCTCAACCTTCTCCTCGTCTGTTGTTACCAGTTTTCTAATCGTTCTCATCAAGGGGTGTATGCTTTCTTTGACCTTCCTTTTCTGGCCGACACACCTGTAGAAACCCTTCTTTGTGTCCCTTGTCCCTACAAAACCAGGCAGCGTCCCTGTATTCTTCCCAGAATACCTGTCCTTGGTTCCACTGCCTGTGCATTTCCTTCTTGCCCTTTGGTTT
>VZSZ01010259.1:83915-130531 GCA_013398815.1 Ibidorhyncha struthersii | reverse complement strand
CCCCCCCCTCCCCCCCATTTCAACCCCCCCAGAAGGGTGGGGTGAAGAGGGAAAAAAAGAAGGGAAAAGGGGAAAAAAAACCCACTCATGGGCTGAGATAAAACAGTTTAATAGAAACAATAACAGAAATAATAAATAAAAAAGAAATTAAAATAAATGGTAACAACAATAACCATAATGATAGAGGTCACACTCACTGACTGGTGAATTGGCAACATCCCAAGCAGAGATTGTGGATTCCGGCCCCTGGCTAACCCCCATTTATAGACTGAGCATGTTGTCTATGGTATAGAATATTTCATTGGCCATTCCATCCTTCTGTCTATGTTTCTATGGGAAGCTGAAAAAAGTCCTTCAATAGTGTAAACATCACTTAGCAACAACTAAAACCAATAGGTATTATTGACACTCCTTTCACAGCAATCACTAGAAAGAAAATTAACTCTTTCCCAGCTGAAGCCAGAACACCTTCCTTTCCTGATTTCTTACACCTGGGGATGAAGAGCTCTTGCACTCTGGAAAACGTCCTTAAAGATCTGCCAGCTCTGTTCTGCTCCCTTGTCCCTGAGGGCAGTTTCATAGGGAATCCTATTGACTAACTCCCTGAAGAGCTGGAATTTTTGTTTCCTGAAATTCAGGGTCCTGACTTTACTCTTTGCCTGACATATCTGTCAGGACTGTGAACTCCACCAGTGTATGATCACTGCAGCCCAGGCTGCCTCCAGTCTGGACATCACTGATTAGCTCACTTGCATCGGTGACCAATAGGCCCAATATTGGATCCCCTCTGGTAGGGTGTCTATTACCTGGCTTAAGAAGTTATTCTCGGTGCACTTCTTTCCTACTGTAGGAAGAAATATTGTGCATTATCATGATGTCACCTTGCATGATCCCAGGTACATACAGTAAATTTCTTCTGTTATTGAATTCAAGATACAGTGGGTTTGTGTTCTGTTTTTTTTTTTTTATTGTGTTTTATTTTATTTTATTGTACTTTGTTTCTCCAGAGTGTCCGAGAGTTGAAGAAATAATGTGAGCCCCAGTTACTGAGTAACTACTGAAACAAAGCATAACTTAACTGTTTTGGGAAAAGAGAGAAGCTGTGAGGGTGTGGCTGATCATATATCTTGGTTGTTCCTGTATCTGTCATAAACAGATAGAAGAGCCTTTGGTATAAACATATATTTTAAAAAGATAGTTGTACATCAGAGTGGAATAGTGAATGTACCATTCACTTAGCAATACTGCTTGTCGTGCCCTTTTAAGCATCTTGGAGTGTTGCCTGGAGACTTAGGATCTTGCCAGTGTGCTAAAAGGGCCCAATACAAAACCCATTAATGTCAGTGGAACAATCCCCATAGACTTAAATGAACTTTAAATCAGGATAAGCAAGTGCTCATGTCAGTATTTTATCTCAGTCATATATGGGCCCACAAAGGAGAGGAGAGGTTCGCAAGGCAGAATAAAGCACTTTCAGGTCCCAACAGTAAATCTCACTAGGTATGATTTGACGGTCCTAAAATGGCACTGGGCTTTGTTTTATACCGGCATTAATGAACAATATGAGCTGATAACTTCTAGCAGGCGTGAAGAAGCTTGTGTGGACAGAAAGAACCCTGAGTATCAAAATAAAGTAACTTGCAGGAGTTACAAAAACTGTTTCCTTTCTAGCAGCTTTATTGTTTTCCTGGTCTGAGAAACTCTCCTATATCAGAATTTTGTCCTGTTCTAGAGTTGAGGCAGATTTTATTAATTCCTTTTCACAGTGAAAATGCTAACGGTGTAAGACATGACTGAATCCATATTTTCATATGGTAATGAGCAGTACTTTTCAGATACAATTACAACCATTATTAATCTCTGGCTAGATCTTGAATTTTTACTTTAGCACAATTCAGTGGTGTAGTGATAGACAAATAAATAGGATAACCTACAGTTTTGAAGGGGGAAAAATTACATGCTGCTGAAAACAGATGTGTTAAACTTAATTTACTTGTGTTTACCCTTGACAAGATCGCAGATATGGCTGAAACAGCAGTAGTAGTGTGTGGTTTCTTTTTAAACCAAGCAAATATGAACTTTTATTTTGGAGGGTTGGGGGTGTGTGGGGGGGTGGAATACCACTGTAAATGTAGGCGTAAAAATTCCTGTGGACTAAGAAAGCTCATTGGACGTTCAGAAAACATTTGCTATGGGTCAGTA
This sequence comes from Ibidorhyncha struthersii, assembly GCA_013398815.1. Taxonomy (NCBI): domain Eukaryota; kingdom Metazoa; phylum Chordata; class Aves; order Charadriiformes; family Charadriidae; genus Ibidorhyncha; species Ibidorhyncha struthersii. Next base: position 128,329 of record VZSZ01010259.1, on the reverse strand, counting down.
ACAAGAACACTTGATGTTCAAGTGGCAGCGACCTCTCACCTGGTAGCAAAAATTACATACTTCTGCGAAGGAGATAAATATACAATTGAACAGACAATGCAAACTACAACTGGTTTTGACAGATTGCCCTTAGTGCTGCAGAAAGTATGTGTATCTACCCTGACTTGATATAATTTTTTCCTCTGGTCTTCTCATTATCTAGTTCTCATTTGTATAGATTTTGGAACCTCTAAAGATAGGCCTTAGATATAGTTGGCAATTTAGCGTCTGAGCAGCTGTCATGCAACAGGAGTTACTGTCATATAAGAAGTCCCATCAAATGTGCAGTTTTTCAGTATAGGGTGGAGAGTAAGAAGATGGAGAGAGGTCATGGGAAACAGTGTATGTCTTTGATTTACTGATTGATTTACTGTTGAAATTCTTTGTTGTACTGAGGACTGGAAGTTTATTGGCAGCTTAATCTAGCCTATAAACCCTTGTTTTTTCCAAACATTTTCTGAAAACTGAAATCTTGAACAGATGAAACAAATGTCCTTAGCAAAATCACAGTCAGTGTGTGAAATGGAGTTTTAAGATGCTCACAAAACAGAATATTATTGCCTTACAGAAGATCTCCGAAACTGAATTGATACTTGTGATGTAATCTAATACATGAAGCGTACATAATTGGCTCAGTTTTAAGACTAATTGCACATCACATTGCGTTGCCAGATCTGCCAGTGTCCATCATGTTTGTGTGTTATTACTGACAAAGGAAGTGCCAATGAATGAATAATGTGCCTTACATTGGCATAAGTAATTAGGTTTGTCTACTTAGAGGAGATCAGAACACTTTTCAACATCAAGAAGATTAATTCAGGAGCTAAAACATACAGCGAGATCAAGAACAACTCAAATAAATTTCTACCTCTTCTACTTATTTAGACTGAGATGTGAAATTTAACAGTGGGTGCCATATAATAGTGCATGTCGTCTTCCATGTCCCAAATGAACTCCACTGTCACCAGCTGAGGTGAAGATTCATTCTCTTTTATTGCAAATGTTCTGTTTTGGAGAGCTCCTTCATTATACAATGAGCTGGAGGAAAAGTGCATTTACATTGGAAACGAGTACCAAAAAGACCTGATTATGACTGGTCAATTTGCTCCCAACAAACTTATCCAGCCTTATGATATTGAAAAAAAAACAAGCAAGCAACCAACCAAATGAAAAAACAACCCACAGAAAACAACATCAGAAAAGAAAAAAAAAAAAAAAGGAACGGGTTTTCCTTGACCATCAAGTCCAATAATGTGCTACTGGAAATTACTCATGACATAATCTTGTTCATATACTCACATCTCACTTTATTAGGGCTAGTCCATGTCTGCAGGGTTTCTTTTTACTCTTCACAGCTTCATTTTCTCATGGTGAGAAATCATCTTCTAATTTACAGTGCAATTTTCAGGCCAAATTACATACCTTTGTTCTAGTGCTGATATAGTCTTTTAGCTTTAATAGCCATTCCGTATCCCTTGTGTTTGTTCCCAGATGTACTTAGAGAGAACAATCATCTACCCTCTTATCTTATGTTTTGCTAGGCTAAACAAGCCAAGCTCTTTCAGTCAGTTCATGTGAGATAGACTTACCCTCCTTTGTTTGCTATGCAGTAATTTTCTTTCAAAAAAATTATCAGAAGACACACTTATTGGAACAAAAAGTTGCAGTGTATGCTACAGAGCATTCAGAAAAGCCTTCAAAACTTATTTCAGATATAAGCCTAAAAGCTTGCACAAGAAACAGTTTTTAAGCTACAGCTAATTAAATCTGTAAGTCAAAATTGCACATAATCTAAGTTCGCTAATAATGATGTTATTCTATCTACAGAAATTTCAGGAAAATTAGACCAGTCCAATTTACTGTACAGCACAAACTAAGCAAGGAAGACTTTATTTTCCTCGTAGAACTGGAAAGGAACTGAATTAAGAAAAATTAAATCCAAGAAAATACCATTACCTCAACAAAAAAGCCCTCCTTTTCCTAAAAAAAAAAAAAAGCCTATCAAAATGAAATCTAATATATTTGCTTGTGTTTGAAATTTTATGTTTGAACCGTGTATTGAGCATACCCGGCAATGTTTGGGTGGCAGGGGGCTGTTGAGGGAGTCCATGAAGTGCCCTGGGCTAGCTCAGCAACCAGTGGAAACAGTCCAGTGGGCCAGAGCACTGCAACAGGCAGGGCAGCCTGTGTTACTGCTGCTCGAACATGTTTAAGAAAAGGCAGTAGCAATGAGGGGCATGAGATGCAACAAGGAGACACAGGAGAGAACAGAAAGACAAATAAAAGGAGACATCTGAGGAGGCATGTGAGGAGATGTATGTGAGGAAAAGGAAGGAGAAAAGAAGACACATGTAAAGGCATACTCTTAGGGGAGTGGCTGGAGATACAATCCTGGAAGGAGGTGCTCCATGGCAGAGGAGGTATCTCTGAGGGATCATGGCCTATGCAGGAGACTACACCAGGATGTGGATGACCCTGAATGGACCGTGGACCATAGAGGAGTCCATGCTGGGGTGTGGAAGCCCCAAAAGGATGGCGGCTCACAGGGGAAATTACACTGTGTTGGGTGTGCCTCCAAAAGGATGTTAGGCCACAGAGGAGCCCGCACTGGTTCAGGGTTACCTCTGAGAGACCATGGCCCATGGAGGAGCCCATGTTGGTACAAAGGGAACAAATAAGAAACACAAAGCAGTAAAGGAAAACAAGTATGAAACAGGGAGCAGTGGAAATAAACTATTACTAACCTCAACCTCCTGCACTACTAGATGACTAACCAAAAGGATTGGGAGAGACTGCATGTAACCCCCAGGAAAAACAAAGGAAGCTGAACCTAGAAAGGAGGAAGAAGAGGTATCGAACTGGAGTTGAGCCTGGGAAAGGGGAAAGAAAGGTGTTTCCCTAGGTGTTTGTTGAGACTGCTTTGTCCATGACAATCCAACAAATCCTTGAGGCTGGTATTCGGGATCGAATTCCTAATTTAAACACAAAATTATTATATTTAGATCCTTAGAATCTAGGCTTATCCTGCAGTGACCTAATATCAGCTGTCACCTCAGTTTCTGATAGTATATAAGCCTCCTGGCTTCTGAAGGGCTTATCCATGAGGACCTCAGGCAGCCCCACCTCTGTACACGAGGCTCAAGGGCTGCAGCAGTTACAAAGAACATAAAATCATAGTTCAATTCTATCCTCTGAATGAAGTTTGAAGAAAATCTGAGCTGATTTCATTCATTTGTTAATTCATCTGATTAACTTTAAAGCTCTGCTTCTGTGTGTGTCTTATCCTAGTTAAGCAAATGAATAGAAACTGGTGATTCTGGATTACAGACCATCCAGACTATTTAGATTTTTGCTATAAGAAGGCTTTGTTCTTATTTGTTGAAACTGATAGTGATGAGGTGGGTAGGACCAGATGTAGAAATCTACACCTTAAAAGTCTACTTCTGAAGTATGCTAAGGATTAAAATCAGTGTATTTACCACATGTTATAAAGCTTATACAGAACTTTGTGATAACTACTAGTAGTAGTTCCTACATTTTTAAAGTGTTTTTCATGATTGCAAAAAGAGCATACTCTTAAATCTATTCTTTGTGGCAGTTTTTAATCCATCTGTGTGTGTGCATACTTACTAGTACTGTTTTACTGACTCTCAAAATTTTATCATGTCTTACAATATTTGATGATACATTTTTATTTAGCACAAAAATAGCTGAGCTGAAACCAGTGGAGTCATGATAATTTATTGTAGCAAGGATCTTAAAACCCAGCTCACTGAGCCACGTGGTTATATGAGAATGTCTTTTTTTAGTGTTATTGTACTTTTCTAGACATCAGTGATGTTTATGAGGACAGTTTTTTTTTTCTTTGAATTCTAATGAAATCAGCTTACTAACAAAATATAGCCAAGGGTCTAAATTATGAATCTGACTTCAGAAAGTGATTATATCATTATCAAAGTCAGAACACAGTTTTAATCACTTCTCAGCTAAATCATAGATTTTCTGCGGCGTATATCATTATATGTATATTCACAGACTTATATAAGCATACATACAGCTTTTACTCCAAATGTGTAAGCTGATAGAAAATAGAATTTTCTTCTAATAGTGTCCCTTTTATTTTGGATTAAGTCACTCATTTTGTGTAGCTAAATAGGAGAACTCTGGATTAATGAAGAAATTTTCATCACTACAATGAGATACCTGCAGATGCCTCTGCAAAGCTTTTAACTGATTTCATGTCCCATAATGCACCTTATTAAAGACACAGAGATGTTATGCTTTTTTAATGCCATATTTATCTAAAATAATGGATTTATGGTTTACCTCTTTATTAAGATTTAGTTCGATTTCCAATACCCAACAGTTCTTAGACTAGGTGAGGCCCCTTAGTTGTCTGCAGTCTTGTATTTCTGTTTATCATCACATCTCAAGAGAGGAACAGAACAAAGCAAAAAATGAAAGAAGAATGAGTGAGAAAAGATAAAAGGAAAAGATATCTTTAAAAGTGTAAAAACATTTAAAATTTAAACAGTCATGATTCCAAAATCAATTTAATCAAGTATACACTTGTCATCTGAACGGGATCTTTAAAAACAAAAAAAATATAAATTAGTATAAAGTTATAAACAAAAATTATAGCTAAACATTGATAACAAACCTCTATGTAAGATATTGAAACCTACTTACTGTTCACTGTTCAGTCAGAGGGCAAGCTGTTTGCTACAGAGTTGATGCCTGCCTCAGTATACTCTGCTATTGAAGTAGAAAACTAAAGCTATCCAGGAAAAGGTGCAGAGATAAGAGCTAAACTCTTTTTTTGTTTTTTCAGGATGACTTACTACTGTTTGTCTAGCAAGCAAATATACTGTACTGTAGGCTCAATTCAGTAGCCAGCCAAAACTGGCAATAACCATTCTCACTTGACTTATTTTTTTGTTTCTAGCCCAGTACCTAGTTGAAGTTGTCACCTGAAGTCACATACCAGTTGACTACTTCAATAGTAAATCTTATACAGAGATTGTCTTGATCCAAGAGAAACAAAGCATGTAAGTACATAATTTTGCCTGTCATTTCCTCTTTGGTACCCTCAACACACAGGGAAGTTAGTACATGAGGCAATTATGTTATCTCCCTCACCGCCACAGCTTTCCTTCTCAACGTTGAGACAAAGAGGGGGAGCTAATATTGCGAGCAGTTCAGCATCTGCCTTCCTCACTGAACAAGAAGAGTTTTCAGTCTGCAAAGCAGTCAGTGTATTACCTTGTATAATGTTAAAGCTGTATAACTTTGTATGCATTAATTTCTTTTTAACTTTATGCTTTGGCGAGAGGAAGTATATCAAGTATATCAAGAAACAGAATGCAAAAAGAGGGTAAGTCTGAATGAAGAGCTGAAAGATCAATGAGGTTAGATCACAACTAATTCGTCCTCCTTTCCTACTGCAGCCAAGTTGGAATCCCCTACCTTGACAAAACAAAATTTAAGATCTGCCTGACTTACCAGACTTACTTGCATTTTATCACCTACTGGTGTTGACCAGCTGATAATAAAGCTTCAGAGTTAATGAAGGTGCAGTAGACATCTAAAGTGATCCTCTTGTTACTTTCTTCATGAATAGAAGAAATGTCAGCTTAAAACACTTCCAAAGTCTTTTCAAAATATCTGAAAATTCTTCTACTGGTTATGTATATAAAGATAATATGAAGACTCTTGAAATTTCCTGCTAAAGCAGAGAATACAATTGTTTAGGATTTTCAGTTGAAATATTTATTCCTCTACTAAATATGTCACATTTTGACAAAATTAGGTTTATTACTTATGAAGTTGTTTAAGAACTATAATGATTTTTAACCTAAAAATGTAAAACACTTAGAAGAAAATGGAGGGGGGAGTGTGTGTTTATTTTTTTGTTTTTATTTTAGGAAACCATGCTCAAATTGCAATCTAAAAATACTTTAAAAACATGTTGTAGCAAAAGAAAGGTATTTTAGAGAGAAAGTTAATTTTTATTTTTGTAACTAATAGCTGGACATAGTGAAATTCAATGGAATTCTTAAAGTTAAGCATATGGTAAACTTTGATGAAACTTACAGGGTGGACATAAAGTTAGAGACAAATGCAGGAGTTGAAATCTTTCACAGAAGTAGAGAGTGGAGAAGTAAGTGATATTAAATCTTAGATGGTGCCATAAAAATGATATAGTAACACAGATTCAAAGATAAATTGTGGTAAGAGGTGCAAAATGGAATTCTTTACACACAGGACTTGACAAATCATCTTACCTTTGATTACCAATCAAAGACATTCATCAGATTGGACACAAGTTGGAAAATGTCTAAATGAATATCAGAAGTAGCTTTGCTAATGTAAAGAACACCGTGCAACACTTGTTGCAGAAAATGTTACAAAAGAAACATTTAATAGTGAGCAAGGACAAACAGGAAAAACAAATATGACTGCCAAAGGATATATTTCTCTTGAGGGGACTAAATTCATGCAACAGAAAAAAAGAAACAATAAAAAAGAATGTAAATAGAAAAACAAAACAAAACAAGACAATGACAACAACAAAAAAATCACTAAAAAACCCACAAGAGATCCTGAGATGTAATGGGATGTTAGCTATTTCTGCAGGTTTAATTCTGTTCAGGGAATCTATAAAAGCAAATCACGAGGAGTTTTGATCAGTGTCAATAAACAGGAACAGAAATAGCTTCTGAAGTTTTTCAGCACCTCTAAAGCAGAACTATCTTTAAACCAACAAACAGCTGTTTTTCAAACAAAGCCGTTATTGATGATCTAATTGTTAGATATATGAAGCAAATAGACAAATTTTGCACTGTAAAATGTACTTATACATCTGTAGACTGACAGGTAATTGGTAGTGACAGGAGTTAGATTAAATGTTAAAACATTATGCTCATCAGGGTAAGAATTTATGCCAAATTACAGGACAGTTTAATGCTTCCATTATCTTCTAACAAATATAGATAATAGGAACCTAACTTTTGTCACCTTGTGCAGAGGAACATTTTAGTCAATGTATTAAGGAGCAGAAAAATAAATGCTAATATTAATCTGCCCAAATATATGTCTGACACATTCATCTAGTCTCGCTTTGCTGGGTGGAAAGGGAAGGGGACAGAGGGAAAGGTACTTTGGGGGCATGGTACTCTACATCCTAAGGTAATTAAAACAGGGCAGGTGAATGACCTTTTTAAGTGGATGCTACATTGCTGACTGAGGTGTTCATTGTGTCTTCTCTTACAAACAAAAATTAGGTGAGATCAATAGTGACTCCACTGCCCCGTCACTTTCCGGGATAACACCCCTGCCTGAAGGCTACAGTACAGGTTCCGTGTACTCCTGTTTCCTGTCTGGACCCTTCTAGTGTGCTGCAGGGCCAGGCGTAGCATCTATATGCTGCTGCGTGTAGCGCAGGGGAGATGCTAGACTCAGAAAGAGTCAGAATGCTATAAAGTTCTGGCAAAGGTGGACTTCGTTGTCTTCAGTGTGAATGTTGCCATGAAAGATTAAAATCGTCCCAGTGATATCACAGCTGGTTGTCTAAAATAAGGACTAGGTTTGAATAAGAAGGCTGTTTTAAGGAATTGCTTCTGAATGTTTAGGGCCTGCTCTTCTGGAAGCTTGGAACTGGGAACAGTTCAGTGAAATTAGAGTAAAAAAAGGTTACAACTTTGTGGATACAAGAAGAAAGTAACTGCAATATTCACTTCAGTTGGGGTTTTTTTTGTTTGTTTTTTTCTTTTTTTTTTTTTTAGTAAAAACATCAATATCACTGCCTTTCATTCCAATTCATGTGCTCCTGAATCCAGTTCTTGAATCCAGTTCTTGAATCCAGTTCCTATCTGCCACTGAGTCCAGTCCCAGTGCTGGCCAGTGACATGGTCATCATCCTGGGAGCTCAACACTGGTTTTGTATATATTTGTATATATTTCATTGTTTTCTTATTAATATTATTATCCTCTCTTTTTATTGTTAATTTTATTTAAGCTGTTGGTTTGGTTTTTTGTTTTTTTTTTTTTTTCTCAAATCATAAGTCTTTCTCCTTTATTCTCTCTCCCTTCCCAGGAGGGGAAGGGAGAGAGAATAAGGGACAAAGACTTCTGGGAAGGGAGAGATGTTAGTAGAAAACATCTGTCATTTGTTTAGCGGCCAACCCAGCCTAAAACTTGACAATCATGCACATCTTATTCTTTGAAGAAAACTAAATGTCCTAAATACTGCACTTCAGGATTAAAGAGAAAGGATTATATTTAAAATCAGAAGAACTGAGAAATGAAGTACAAACAAGCATGTACAACTGTTCTTTTTTTTTTTTTTTTTTTTAAAAAGGAAGTATATTGTTCTTCTTGCGTGAGATTTAAGTTCAGTTCTTGCTTTGGTACAGAAAATGTAGGAGGTGTTGCACTTAGTCCAAGAGTGAATCAGCATGTACTCTAGCAGATTTTCCAAAAATAGTACTATCAGTAGCATCTGCACAATGCTGCAGAAAAAAAAAAGAAAAAAAAAGTCTGATGAATCATCCTTGCCAAATACATGGAAAATAGCTTAGACAACAGAAGGATGGAGAGGAGGCAACATCAGAAAAAAAAAACATAATGCTCATATCTCTGCAAGTTGCATTTCATCGATGTCCAAATGTGTGTTAGGTGTCTGTTAAATACACTGGATCTTCTATACTATACATTGCACGTGTCTTTGAGTGTATGTATAAATACATAAATAAAGAAAGTTTCTAAAACTTCCAATTGCTCTATCTTTCCAATTAAGTACCAAACACAGTTGGATAGGGGAATCTTTTTCCTGCTTTTGTCCTGTTAATATGTTAATTTCACTGTCGCAAAAAAAAGGTGGCAACGGAGCAACAGGAGAGACTGGAGAACCAGGGAGAGAAAAGTATTGATTTTTGTGGAAAAGCCCTGCTGCAATTCCTTCTTCTTCCTTACCCTGCAGTCACCTGTGTGTTTACTCAATCTCCTTTTATTGAGATAACTCAGGCGGTTACAGTGTGTCAGCTAGCAAGTGTGTTTCCAGCTTTTGTGGGATCAGGAATTAATGACTGCATAGTCAGTAGGACAGCTAGCAAGCTTGTTACACAGCTGTGTTCAAGTCCCAGTGAATTGGAAGTGACTGAAAATGAAACTAATCTGCAAAGATGCCTCCCCTTTTCAAAAGGAAAACAATACTGTTTGCACACTGAAAGTAGATGGATTTTCTGTGGTACCAGTAAACGGCTGCTATTCAAAAAGCACATTAGAAGAAATGTAATTCAGTTTGGCAAAAATTGTTTTTTATGTAGTGAAAGTCAAATTATATTAAGAGCATTCAGACACCATTGAAGTTATCCCTTTATTTGAGCAATTTGATAATGCCTGTGTGTTTTTATCTACACAGTCAGAAATGATATAGTTTAAAATCCAATGAAGAATGAAATAATGCACCCTAAGGTTTAAAAAAAAACAGTCTATTGAAATAAAAAAGGATAATTCATACTTATTTGATTGTTTGTATAATACCAGAGACATTGTGTCTGAAACATAACACATTAAGGAAATTTGATCTTAATAAAAATGTCTACATGCAAGCAGTTAAATGAACAGATATTAATGCAATTTCAGAGCCATTCAGATCTTTTTTTCCATCTGTAGCCTTGAAGTTGGACTCCTTTACACAAAAACTTACTTTCCTAAATAAAGGCTAGATGCATGAGTAGGGTTTGTGATAATTTCGGATAAATAATGTGTCTGACAGCTAAGTAAAATCTCAGGTTTTTTTATACACGTAATTGGGCTTTGATTTTGCAGATTATGTGCTTTTGCTGTTTATGCTGTATCAGTAAGAATTCTCACAGTGAAAGTTTGGAACATACATAGTGTTAGGACCACATAAGAAAAATAAAACCTTTTTCTCTCTGTATGTTCTGTACCCACTTGAGTCAGACTCTGTACAACACCCTAATAGCTTGTGTGCAGCAACTATTTTAGATGGAACAAAAAGACTCTTTTTCTTACGTTGTGCTTTCTTTGCATCTGTCCTCTCTGAAGTGTAGAGAGCTTGGCACAAGCTTTTTTTAGAGTGCATACAGAAAAGGTGAATATATTATTAACTATTCCTTTACACACTCACACCAGATGGTAGCTCAATTATTGTAGCTTTTGGTCATTTTCCATAATTAATTTCCATGTGCAAGTATTTATTGTCAGATGGTATTGCCAGTTAGTGGGGGAAGAAATAGATGAACTCATTTGTGATAGATGGAAACTTGGCATTCACACAAACATTAGGTTGCCAGGAGATTGGTGCTTTTTCATTAAAAATAGACACCAAAATAACTTTGGGTTAGTTAAAAGAAATGTTCTGTCATTTCAATCAGTAAAAGTGTTGTACAAATTCCTAATAGTAGCATGTAATTTAGTTGTAAAGTATATTTACAAAAGAGCAACAGTGTTCTGTGTAAGATACTTTCAATGAACAGTGTAATAGAGAAGTTTGTTATAAAATGGATAAGCTGGCTTAAAGGCATTGCAGAATTTTTCTTTTTGCATTTGAGTGTATGATCTTCAAACCATGCCAGGCCTTCCTGGGGACTCACTATAATTGCTTCCAAGATTTCTTATCGTTTTTTCCACGCTTTACTAATGTTGCAAGCTACCTGTGCAATAGTACATCATGCTTGCTTTCAGAGCCTAGATTGTATATTCAAGCTTTTGAATAGGATGTTATAAAATGAGAGAAGGCAAGACTCAAAGGGACTACAAGAATGCATACAGCCACCTGAATTATCTAAAAGCTTTATCAGCTGTGCTCATTCTTAACTGGTGTTTCTCTAATCTGTTCTTAAAAGACCTCCAGTGACAAAAGCCCTATCCAATCTCCAACCAACCTACTCCATGGTTTCCCTGTCTCTCTAATGCCTAGCTTGACTCTTCCCTGCTGCAAGTGAAAACTCTTAAAAGACGGACAAGGAAACAGAGAGAAGATGTTTGTTCAATTTACAGATAACATCACGGTAAGAAATTATGAAAATACAGTTAAGCAGGGGATTAGAATTCACAGCAGCTGGTGAAATGGTTTGGGAAAAAATGACATGAAGTATTATAAGGAGAAAAGTATAGTAGCACAAAGAACTATGAGCAATAGCATTATGGCACTATTCAATATTTTGCAGTCATCCCGTAGTATTTTCATCATGTCTGTGTTCCCTACCTTATTCCTGAGAATAATGCACAAGTCTTCTAGGAATTTTCAAAACTTGCACTTGCCTTCTGGGAAAGACAGGTTCCTATGCACAGAATCACAAGCAGTGATGTTGACTACAAAGAGCCTGACGTGCCCCAAAAGAAGTAGGAATTCTGCTGTAGGCTCTGAAAAGCCGTCTACATCATCATTTCAAACAGTAAGAATACATAAACATGGAATAAATTTCCTTGAATCTCATTATATTGTTCACTCTAAGAGCAATTTTCCTCGAATGCTTCAAGAGAAAAGTGTCAATAACAACACAAAATTTTACGTGTTTTTGTACAGAATTATATTCCTGAGGTAAAAATCAAACTTATTTTCCATTGCGCCAAATGAGAAACTCACTCATTCTGTGGGTCTATGCATTATGACACAGAAGGTTAACAACTTCACTACATATTCGCGGGTGCCTGAAATGAAAGGCTGCTGTGTAAGAAAACGCAATCTCCAGTGCTTACACCTTTTTCTACTTGTTTTTAAATATTCTGTTAACATAGTTAACTGAATTTTTGTGAATTAATACTGTATCCATACAAACGTTGCACTATGGCAAGCTATAAGGTTGGACTTTTTTATCTGAAGCCAATGAGCCTACTGAGATCACTACCATTCTTAAAAGCACACTGTGACTATACACACTTTATATGTATCATATCATATATCTGTCAAAGGCTTAATCATTTGACATCATATTCTAATCATCTTGTCAGTAAATGTGTATAACTTTTATTTCTGTGTTTCATATGGATAGAATGGAGAAGAGACTAGTTGTCACTGTCTCATTTCTTATTTTCCTTGGTCTGTGTGCTTCAGGTTTTACTTGTTCACACCTCTTAAGAGTCTGAAAAGATAACATCCCAGTTACTGGCCTAGAAAATGATTATGCTCAAATATAATGGTTTCTTGAGTATGATAAAAGAAAAGAGGAGATGCAAATGTATTTTCCAATAATGTTATTAATTTTTAAAAGGAAAAACTGTGAAGTATATTAAGTTAATGATATATGAAATTAATCATAAAATCATAGAACAGTTTAGGGTGGAAGGGACCTTTAAGATCATCTAGTTCTAAGCCCCCTGCCATATGCAGGGACACCTCCCACTAGACCAGGTTGCTCAAAGACCCATCCAGCCTGGCCTTAAACACCTCCAAGGATGGAGCTTCCACAACTTCCCTGGGCAACCTCTTCCAGTGCCCTACCACCCTCAAAGTGAAAACTTTCTTCCTATTAGCTAATATAAATCCACCCTCTTCCAGTTTGAAGCCATTCCCCCTTGTCCTGTCACTACGTGCCCTTATAAAAAGTCCCTCTCCAGCTCTCTCGTAGGCCCCTTTAAGTCCTAGAAGGCCACTATAAGGTCTCCCTGAAGCCTTCTTTTCTCCAGGCTGAACAACCCCAATTTTCTCAGCCTGCCCTCAAAGGAGAGGTGCTCCAGCCCTCCAGTCATCTTCATGTCCCTCCTCTGCACATGCTCCAACAGGTCTATGTCTTTCCTATGTTGGAGGCTCCAGAGCTGGGTGCAGTACTCCAGGTGGGTCTCACTAGAGCAGAGTAAAGGGGCAGAATCACCTCTCTTGACCTGCTGGCCACACTTCTGATGCAGCCTAGTATATGGTTGGTCTTCTGGGTTGTGATTGCATATTGCCAGCTCATGTTGAGTTTCTCATCAATCAGCACCCCCACATCTTTCTCCTCAGGGCTGCTCTCGATCCGTTCTCTGCCCAGCTTGTATTTGTGCTTAGGATTGCTCTAATCCACGTGCAGGACCTTGCACTTGGCTTTGTTGAACTTCATGAGGTTGGCATAGGCCTACCTTTCAAGCCCATCCAGGTCCTTCTGGATGGCATCCCTCCCTGCATCCCTCCCAACCGCTCCACAAAGCTGAGTATATGTTAATATATCACATACGTTTTAGTTGCCGCTCATCTTTACCCTAAATTTCTCAAGGTCTCACTAGAAAATTGTGGATGAAATTATCTCTCTATCAAAAGAAGTGAATAGAATTTTTCCCTTGGTAGAAGTTGTAGGTTAATTAATAGGCTAATAAAGGGAAATTTTACTTACTAAAAATAAGAAGGGAATGTCTTCATATTAACAAGACGTTAAACATCACTATTAGTTTTAGTCACCATCACATTACAAAAGAATTTCTGAATGCATTTTAAAAGAAATGTACAATTTTAACTCAATTTACAATAAATAAATAAGGGACTGCCTTACCTATTATGCAATGAAAAAGCCCAGCAATTGATGTGATGTTGTAACTGGTTTTCTGAGAGAGATTTTATTATGTTAAGAGTTGTTATTACAGAATACAGTATGACACAGAAAGGTTTATTTATGAAAACATAGTTAGAAGGTCAAAAAGTAAGGGACTAGATACATCTAAAATTACAATTTTTTGCTCTAAGTGATTGTAACAAACAAAACCAAAGTTTGACAGTTCACCCCTTGCCACTTAGAATCTAACTGAAAACCATTATATTAAAATCTATAAATTACTTAGCTTTTTTCATAAAAGATACTTCAAATATGAAACATATGTATTGAATGGAATTAGCTGCAATAATAGTAACCTTTTGAAAAAAAACTTGTTTAATGTATTTGCAACTCTACTGCTTTGATGGTCTTTTGTTGATAGCCTTAAACTTCTCTGAAGTCTTTGTATGAAATGTCAGTTGAAACAGAAGTCTATTAGAAATTAATTCTCTCTGATCTTTACATTTGCTTGTATTTTATTTTTACCCCACACAACTTAAAATCATTTCATTTTCAAAATATAAAATGATAATGATAAATTATAGCATCAAAGAAATAATTGTGTATGTGAAGTACAAGGAATTACCAACTAGAATGCACAACATAGTTAAGTTGAAGGCATTCACACTTTAATCTGTAATGATTGTTTCAAATTTTAAAGTAGATAGAAATACGTTGACAATCTCAAATAATTTTGGAATCATTGGGGAGTTTATGATGAAAAAATATAATTAACTAATGGATTACACTTTATAAGAAATTGTTGAAATAGTTAACTTTTTTCTCCATCTAAACAAGTGTCACGAAAAATACTGACATTTTTTAACCACATGTATGAGCTATGTAGAACAATGAATTTAAATATTAAATCCTACTGCAAAAGCCAAACTGGAGTTACATTGGTACTAGATACTTCAGAAATTGTTGGGGAAAAACGGCTGAGTATTTACAGTGGGCTACAACTGCTTAATGTTTACAACAAAAGACAATACGTATGTACAGAAAGGGTGTGTAAGTGAGCTAGACATGGGCTCAGAAAAATAGTATTCATGACACATGTGGAAAATGGGTTTTGTTATGAAATACGTATTTAATTTGATAAAGTATATTTCAAAATCAGCTGAAGTATGATTTTAGGTTCAGATTTCAAGTACTGATTATTTTCTTCAAAAGAATAAATTTGACCTATTTTGTTGACTTCTATAAAGAGATTTTTAGATTTGTATACTTTATATAACCTGCATAGAGGAAACAAATTGATTTCTTATTGTGTGAAGAGATGAAAAGGATGCTTTAATATTCCAATGAAATCACATTATAGAGATTTTACTAATGTGGGCAGTCTTGCTAATCTCTGTGGTACTCAAATGTTTAAGGTTAATCATAAGAGTAAAAGACAACATATTTTAATTGAAAAAAAATCTTAGAAAAATATCAGATTTTCTACATGATATAGATTGAATTCTTATTATTGTATCCAAATCAAATGCATAAAATATTTCCATATAAAACCATTCTGGTTTGGGATGTGCATGCTGATTTATGCAGTATGTCCATATCTGGGTGCTCCACAACGAGAGCATGAGCTGCTTACAAATACAGTGTGTCTTTCCAGAAGCTACTAGTCAAGCAAGTTTATTTGCATGACATTATGATATTTGGGCTACAAAGGCTACTTCCTCAGGGACTCTTCAGTCATGGTTCACACCATTTTGAAGCTAAAGATGTGGTATCCTGTTTTATTTTTCCAGGGAATTTTCAATTTGTGTACTGTAATGAAGTCTTAAGACATTCTTTAGAAGACTCTACATTGAAGCCCACATATCTGTAATGTTTTCCTAATGATTGGCACTTGACAACTCTAAGTTGTGTTTTATTGTTTTTTAGGTTTGAGGTATAAATTTAATTGAGCTGGATATTATTTAATATACATCAATGTATTAAAACAATATCGCATGATTTTCCCCTGAAATTGGTATGAGTCTGATTGCCAAAAAATATGTTGCCCTATCCCACTAACATTAGTTATGTATAGAAGCAGCACAATGGACTTGATGCTGTCAGGATAGATGTGTTACCTTACAGCTCTTAGGAGAAAGTTTTCCATTGGCTCAAATTACTCTTCAACTCTGGAATAGCACAGATTATTTTTATCCAATCTTATTAAACCCACCAACAGCTAACATATTCAGTGTAGGTTCAATTTGAAGTTAATTTTCTACTATCTCAAGCATGACTTTTTCACTGAAACATTAATGGAGGAAAATAGCTGCATAAATATAAATCCGTAACTGTCGTTGTTACAGTCTCTTAAATTAACTCTAAAAAAGTTTTAAAAAGTCAAAGAAAAGATTCATTAATTATGTAATACTATGAAATTAAATGTTGCTTCTTTCTTTCCAAACTTTCCAAAGATATTTTCACTTACCTGTCTGAAAAGATTCTCAGGGGAAAAAATATTTAATCTCTTTATGTTGTTTTGGGGTTTTATTTCAATGTTTATTTAAATGAAGTATTTATTTTTATGCAGTAGATCTAGATAGAAATTAAATTACACATTAGACTGTACACCTCTTTTCGTGAACAATACACAATCCAGACTGTTATATATATTTGCAGCATCAAAAGAAGTGTTGAAATATGTATAGTACTGATTCTTTACATTGAGATCCAAGAAGTACCACATTATTTACAAAAAGATTTCCCTTTTACTCCAGACCAGTTGGTTGCACTGCAGATGTGTGCTTTTACACACCTGGAAAAGCCTTTATCTTACTAGAAACTTGAGGGTAGGATATTAATGTATGAGAATGCCTTCAGTATGTGTGCTTTTGATCTGGAACACTTCATTGTTGAGCCAGAGCAAAAAGAAGGAGATTTTGATTCCATGAATTTCATTTCCTGGAAGTACAATCACATGTTTTCTTTACAGTATTAATATAATTGACAGTGAATAGAAAGGAAGTCCTAAATTTAGTAAAGCTTTGGGAAAAAGTACATTTTATACAGAATCCTTTTTAAATTTTAGAGAGAATATTTGTGTGATCTCCTGGGCTCTATCTCATTGTGACATTTCCTCAGTTTCTTAGAGTCACATTGCATTATCTTCTCTAATATTGCTTGGCAGAGTACAAGGAATACAACTTGATTTGACTTGTCACAGTGCAATGTGTCCTCAAGACAACTCTGAAAGCAAAAGAACAAAGTACCATAAAACAGACCATGGCTTTCCAGTGGGAAATTGGGTTGGTCTGTTTTTTGGGGTTTTTTTTTTAGTAAGCACTGGAAAGCAAAAATTAGAACAAGTTCTCCTCACTGTCTTCCTGAGTTGTATATATATATATATTTTTTTTTTTACATTAAACAGTGACAGTTCCCTTCAACTTCAATGAAACAGTAACTGCAGCCTAAAGTAGTATATGTAGTTCACAATATATTCTCGGGCAACCTCTTAAAATGGAGGAAAAAAAGAAATCTCAGCATGCGAATTTCTTGTTCTTTTTCGTTACCTGAAGAGTAGTGAGTATGTGGAGGTTTTGAAAGAGCTTAAATGCTGTTGACAGTCAATGGCAGCTGGGTGCCATATTCCCTACATGCCTTTTGAATTTTTTATTTATAATGATTATGGAAGCTATGAAACTGAGAAACCTTGAGGCTGAAGTCTCTCATTATCTCACAGAAGAGGTAAAGTAGGGGTCCAGGCAGTTCATTTTTCCCCATTTTATCTTCAGTGCTTCACAACTCTGGCATGGAAACCTTTCTCCACAGGTGAGAGCCTATTTTCTCCACTTTCACTCAAGTCTCCAGGGTCTGTACTAAGAAATCTTCCTTTTTGTAGACAACACAGGCATTTGGCTGCTCATCTTCAATGACTGGTACCTTGTAAAGTTTCATGCAGGGCATGCAATACTTACTCATCTTAATGCCTTTTTTGGTGAGTTGGTGAGACTTTAATATCCTTATATTGGTGTGCACAAGATGGTGTGAAGTCTAGTGAGAACAACTGCCAAATTGACAAATGTAATAAAATCTTTAGTTTCCTGTGTTCTTTTCTGATGTTTTCTGTTCAGTGTAGGAGCATTTTCTTTTCACATATGATTGTATCTTCTAAAAAAGTATTCTTAAAGAAAAAAGTACTGATTACTATGCATGATTACTACTTCCTCATGACATGTTCTGCAACTTCCTTTTCAACTTGCTATTCCTAAAGTATTTTACTTTTCAACCTTAAACAAATCAAAACCATAATCAAAATACAGTTTTTCATCTATGGCCTTCTGTCAGTTTTCAGATCATATGCTAAAATGAAAACCTTGTCAATTAAAATGTGCTATTTGTCAAAGAAATCTTTAATGAAGCAATGACTTCTGAGCTGCAAATAACTATCAAAGAAAATGTTGCCTCAAATAAAGTAATAATTATAGTATTTTGGTAAGTAAAATAGCAATTTATATGTGGTCAGAGACTCAGAACTTCAGAATGGACTTTATTATAGAATAAAGTAATAAAAACTATTTCAGGACTAACATAAAACCAAACATCAGTGTGGGAATGGCTGCATTTTTTTTCATAGAAAGATGCCACCAGAAAATATCTAGGTGGTCTCTCTAGATCTGTTAACCACTTCTTGATAGCTGTATCAGCCTAGGAAAGAGTATATTTTTTTCATGGAAGAAACTGTAATTTTGGAACACCTGTTACTTGGCCAGCATACGTAAGGATGCCTTACAGAGAAATTCCACCTGCAGAGCCTTACTACCATCCTCTGTTCTATATCTAACCTTTGTATGGCAGACTTCTGGGGAAATCAAGCCTGGAGTCTCTGCCATCCATGTTCTCTTAGAGGACCACTGTTCGGATGCAATCCCAGCTTCACATTTACAGGGAAGAAATGGAAAAAAGAGTCACAACATCCTTATTACACAACACATTTTGCTTTTCTATATATATAACTTCCTGACCATTTTAAAATCATGTAGGAATTCGGATTAATTTTGAGTTGTTCTTTATTGTTATTAATCGCAGCTATCTTCCAGCATTTAAAAAATCATTTTGATTCCTGTTGTAAAATTATTAAAATGCAACATATGCCATTTGCTGCAACTGGCTCTGAGGGGAAAAAAAAAAGACTTACAAAAGCCAGTGTTGTTTGTTTAGCACTTAAAGGTGAATTAGTCTAAGGTAGAAAATGTAAAATCCTAGTCAGTAGCACTGAAGAAAAGTGGCTACCATCCCAGTCTATAATTAAAATTGGAAAATGGATAAATAAAAAGTTTTTGTATGAAAGGCAGAAGAAAAAAGTAGACATTGTGCAAGAGGGAAAAAATAAACAGGCACTGAAAACCTAAAAACATCTAGAAGTCGGGTGAAGACAACTAAATGTCACTGCTTTTTTTAAACCTTAATATTTGAATTTACAACTTTTTGGTGAAGAAATTATACTATCGTTCAAGATCAAGAAGGACAGATAGAGACATTTCCATCACTAGTGGTTCTACTATGAGCCTGTGAAGGTACTTAAGATTGTAGATTTACTGGTCTAACACTTGTTCCTATTGAATTTGCTATGATTTTTATTACAAATATAATTTGTTTAATAGCCAACTTTTTAGTCACTGTTCATACTAGGAATAGCATTTGCTGCTTTTAAAGATCCTTTTCTCTTTCAATTAGAATTTTCTTATTCCTTGTCACATGTCATGTTACTTCCTCTTCTCAAATCACTTTGCCTCCTAAAGAATCACAAATAGGCTTAGTGCTAGGAAAAAAGCCTTTCAGTCCAAAGGATGACTACATGACTATCAGGTAAAAAAAAATGAATATGCTTCTGTCTTTTCACTGCCAACATTCATATTCTGGAGATGCCTTAGTTTCTTTAGGTTACTCACTAAGTGGTCACTCTCTCATGGCTGAGGGTTCTAATGAATTGTTATTACATTATGCTGTAATTTTGTTTCAGTACTGAGACTATTTGGCTCCGTATTCAAGAAGAAACACATTCCAAGAAGAAAGTTATTTTGCATGATCAGACATTTTTCATGCTTGCTAAACTGCAATGCATAACATTATTAGGAAAAGAAGAAAAATCATTATGATTTCCATAAAACCTCCTTCCCATTTCCTTAGTTCAATTTTCCCTTCTACAAATTATGGGATAAGATAACTAAATGGAATTTAACAAGAAACTTGTTTGGGAGTAGATCCTGTTCATCAAACTG
Source organism: Ibidorhyncha struthersii (assembly GCA_013398815.1). Taxonomy (NCBI): domain Eukaryota; kingdom Metazoa; phylum Chordata; class Aves; order Charadriiformes; family Charadriidae; genus Ibidorhyncha; species Ibidorhyncha struthersii. The sequence continues at coordinate 108,543 of VZSZ01010259.1, read as the reverse complement.
AATTTTAAGAAAATGTCAACTATACCATATATATAAGGACGGAGCTGCTGGTCAGAAAAAAATGTGTACTGAATTTGATGTTTTTTCTTCCAATACATGATTTTATGTACTCATCTTTTTCCTTTTGATGGTTAGAAAAAAAAAAAAAAAAGAAAAAAGAGTCAGCTCATATTGTGTTTAGCTAGTAATATTTTTTTTCATTCTGCCAGTTTTATATTTCTTTTGATCGTTTCTAAGGAGACATATCCCCAAAGAGATGTCCAAGTGTGACTTCTGTGTTTCAGGAGACAACAGACTAAAGCTCAGCTGTCAAAGAGTAGTCTTATTTAACAGAAGTAATGAATGAGATTTATTCAGCAATACCTCAAATATCCAAAGCAGTTACCCTTTTGATCAGCAGTTCTGTAGGTCTCACTGGTGCGTCCATCTTTGGGAACATATCTCCTTTCCGACCGTTTATTGTTGCCCATCTGGCAAAACAAACCTCATTGTATTTCACTGTGTGCTTACTGATTGTTAAGTTTGCTAACTTGGGCATAAATAATGACTAGGCATAAACTGTCGTTACTATTTCAAGAAGTTAAAAACCTTTCAAAAGTTTCAAGTAACTGGCCCTGTCTTATAACCCAGATTCTTCCACGCTCAAGGCCGGTCCCTCAATTACTCTTGTGGAGCATTCAGGAAAGCTGAATAGTGAATGATCCCATTCTGCTGCTCCATGGTTAGGGGTATGTGCGGCTCTTTGGTAAAGGTAAGAGGAAAGAGTCCTGTTTTTGTTAATTTAGAAATAGTTATTTCTCATGAAGATCCTCCATACTGAAGTAATTACAAAATCCCAGGTAAGATTGTTATTACGCCACTTTGCTGGGCTAATATTGTAAAACTGCCAACACAGCCATGGAGCGAAAACTGTTTCAGTCTATCTGTTTCAGCTTACTTGAAGCAAGTTTTTCACTGCAATGGAATGATCTCTCTTACAAGTCTGGGCTTGAGACAATAACAATATCTACAAGAATGCTATTTGTTTAGGTGCACTTTCTTTATGAAAGAAAGGGGTCACTTTCATATAGCGGAGACTTGTTGTTATTTTTTTTACTATAGGCAAACTGCTTTGAAACCATGTGTTGAAGGGTATACAACTTAGCATATGCTACATCTACAACAACAAAAATTATTTAGATGAGAAAACAAGAAATAACACAAAACTTAAAATTAACCTTTCTAATTGTTAGTTTGAAACTGCCACTAGAAGCTTTTCTTACAGAGAGAAGTAAAATTTGATTTCAAGAAGAAGAATGTATGCTTTAAGTCACCATTCCAAAATCTTTCCAAAACTGCTTGAACAAAGAACTTCTCCTTTTGATCACCTCAGCTACAAGGGGTCTATTTCACTCTTATCATGGAAATACAGATCCAATTGTTTCACAGTTTGAGCGTTTCTCAATTGCATTTGGGATGAGATAGCAAGAGCATGCACAAGATGTGATAAAATATGGTGGATAAGGGAAACAAGCACTTATTTCCTAAAAGTGGAGGAAGTGCCTCCTCTGTCTGATTGACTTAAACAAAACAAACAAACAAAAAAAGCAACCCCAAACCAAATAGGTTTTCCATAATTTTTTCTCTCTGTCTGACAGGATTTCTTCTTTCTATTTCAACATATTCTGAGCACTGCGGTCAGACCTTTGGAAATTCTTTCTAACTTGAAAGAAACTCCCCCAATGTTGCAAACAGTTGAGCATTCAAGATAAAGTGAGGAACTACTATTGTACCTGTTGAATTTCTTGGAGGTTATTTAAAAAATGATCTATGACTATATTTTGTTCCCATTGTCAAAAAAATGGTAAAAAATAAAGTAAATATATATAAATATATGTGTGTGTGTGTATAAGGATATTTGGAAGAATGATCAAAACAGGGTAACGTTACAGCCATGACACTTCAACTGGTAGGAGAAACAAGTCTTGAAACTTACATGATAACTATGACTGTGACAATCTCTCTTTGCTCATTTTCATAATTGAATCACAATGAAAGATTCTTTTAAGCTGATAATCATCTAGGAATCACATGATTTGTCAGAACCACTGTAAAAGCAACACTCTCTTTCCTTCATCAGTGTTTACTTCATTGAAAAGAACTATATTAAGCCATCCTACTCTTTTCTCATATATATTTTTCACTGAACATGAATCTTTTATAGGACTAATCTATTGGAGGATTTTTCATAGGATTTATTCGATAGTGTCTTTTAGGAAAAATTACCTTGAATTTTTTAAAAGTTTTTTTAGAGAATAACTGTGATTTTTTTTTTCTTGAAATAATCAAATGTTTATCCGTTTCGTTTAAGACTAAAAGAAATGATAGGCTTATGCACAATCCACTTTTCTATATGTGCCATATTTTTATTTATATCCAGAAAATGGATTTAGATTAAAAATGAAATTATAGTTTTACAGTGTTCATTTTTTCTTTGGGCAATTAAAAGCTGATGTCAATTATTCTAATTAAATCTTCCCAAAAAATTGGATTAAAAATAAAAAATGTAGACGTGGGACAATATTAAACTTAAATGGATTGGGACAGTCCAAAACTTTGTGCACATACCATATAGAAATCGACTGAAAAGATGGGTTTTTTTAATCCCAGATATAACATAACATATTTCTGCTCTTCAAGTATATACAGTAGTATATAAACAGTTACTGGAAATTTACAAGCAAATGAGTTAATTAGTAAAACTAATTTTTCTTTAGTTGTTCTGAATTAATGGTTGGATTCTCGGTTTTGTTTGAAGTGGGTTATCTTCAAATTAGTTAAAATTTTAGTCTTGTGAAACTCACACTCCAAAAAAAAAAAGTGTCAATTGTATAAAAGAGTTTTTAAAGCTTTTTCTTATTGTTTCCAAACTCATTGCTCTCTTCTCAAAACTGGCAGCCTCTTCTTCCTTTAAAACAGTTATTATCGTACTGTGTCTGAAAGAATGAATGAGGATCTTTATTACCAATATGTATTATTGAGTACTTTCTTTTTTATTAACAACATTCCCCAAATGGAAATTAATTCTATTAAAAATTGAAAAGAAAAAGAAAGAAGAAAAAGGTAAAGTCTCTAATTGACTGAGCTTGAAAACTCCAATTCAGGAACGCATGAAGCCTTTGTAATTTAAATGTTTGCTAAGAGTAAAGCAATTTCCAAAGCGGTTTTCCCTACTATGGAAGAGAGCCATATAAAAACCTTGATAGAAAGAGTACTGATATCAAGCTGAGTCTTTTGCACAGTTCAAATGCTTGTCTCAAAAGCCTGTGGTCAGAGATTTCAAGCTGCTTTCTTAAAGCTTTGCTACTCAGGTGCCTACATGATACTTTTTATAATTAAGGGGCCTAATGACCTAAAATAACTGTAACTCTATTATTGTTTCATGAACATAGACTGAAAGGTTCAACAAGCCTTATCCATTCAAAAGATCAGACCCCTAGTGGTATTTGACTTACAGATGCATTGTCCCTTGAAATATAACGTCTTTATGTCAAAACTTGATGGATTAAAATGACTTCAGAGAAGTTTTCATAGAAAAATCAACTTTATCTGGTTTCTCTCAACTTCTTTAGGATTTTAATGAGAGACAACCAGTGAATCTCTACATGGATAATCAGGTGAAACCTCTTTTCTCACATTTTTTTTTTAGCAATCAACACTGTGAAATGAGGCCCTCCCATTTCCTCATGGTTTGTTGAAATTAGAGCTGTTAATTACCAGACTGGTGGCAGTTATGTGTATTTGTATTATTTTTCCAATTTTAATTATAAGTTCATTACTGCCAATTATAAATTTACAGAATATGTTAAGAACACAAAGTAAATTATTCTAAAATGCATAAAAACATTAGTTACATTACTATTAATGAGAGTATAACGGTAGCTTTCATAATTTTTTGAGGGAAATAAATTTAGAAAGCTAAATGGTTTTCAGACTGTGATTCAAGAATGGAAATAGATGCGTACGCCAATTTTCAGATCCTTGACTCAAAACTAGGTTTGGATCAATAACACAATTCACCCATGTATAGCTTCTGCGGTTTTAAGGCCTTTGGGAGAACATTTGTTGAATTATGGTGGGAAGTAATGAAGGGATGTAAATGTCAGAGATGGATTAAGATCCTTGTTTATCTTTGATTACAGAACAAAACCGATAACAAATTTCATATTCATGTTTTAAAGAAGATGAGGTGGAAAGGGAGTGCAAGAGAAGGAACAGTTCTGAGAATGCATTTTCACAAACGTACTTTTGTTTGACTGGACTGCTGTAATTTTTTTAGAGTCTATTTGCCTATACTAGTCGCTACACTATAAATAAAAGCTGAATAGTCCTTTCACACCATTCAAAACATTTACATAAAATTTTTTAAAGAACTGCACTGACTTCATTTTATTTCCATTAGAAAACTATGGAAGGTTTTCTTCTTTTTTTCCCATTGAATTCAATGGGAGCAGGTAGTGAATATATTTAATACTTGCATCCCTTAAATGACAACTCAAGGACATTTCCAAGTATTGTATCTAATCCTTTGAATTGTTCTTGTCTATATATAAACACAACCAAAAAGAAGAAATAGTCTCTGTTTTAAAGACCTTTGACTACTTCAATCATTGCTCCAGGCAATCCACTCAGAATAAATTTCTTCCATGTTTTTCAGTGTGCGGTTTGGTTTGTATTTTCTTCCCATATCATAAATGATTTAGCAGGTAGTGTGTGCTCTGTTTTGTTTTTCAAATAGAAGGAATTTAATAGAACCAGGCCCCACATTTTCTAAGAGTTTTTGCAAACAATAGCATTTTTCAGAGACAGACTTTTTCAATAACCGTAGGATTTCTTTCTTACACTTTCTCTTGGAATACTCTGATAGTTTATGAATTAAGTGAAAAAAGTCATAAAACTGAATATGATTTCACAAGGTTTTATATCATGTTTGAAAAATCTTATCAGAAACCACAAACTCACATTGAAATATCCCAGGAAGAGTGCTTAGAGAAGATTTTTTTTTAGAAGTAATGTACTCTTTGTATGTTTTAGGTTTTGTAGATGCCTAGGAGATATAAACGCAAATATAAAAAACAGTTTCACTGTCTACATTTAGGAAGAAATCTTTCTAAGGCATAACTAGAAGGTGGCAAATAATTTATGATTTCACTGTAATTTTGTTAATTAATAGTAACTCTATTTCAATTAGTGGGAGAAGGAAACTGAGATCTTAGTCTCTGACCTTTATCTTTACCTACAAGGCTTGAGAAGCATTGGCAAAGTGAGTTAAACTGTTCACTTTCTTAAGCTGTAATGTCTGGAGGAAAGCTGAAGTGCGCTAGCAAGACATAATAATACATTCAAATTTTTCTTCTTTCTCTTGACATTTGAAATATCAAGAGTACTACATAATCATTTCCGTCTCATTTTCCTAGGAGTTCTTGACATATCTCCAAAGTATGAAAGGTGATAGTGCATGCAGTTGAAAACTGAAACAATCCCATTCCACTCCATGCCAGCTGAGTAAAAAATGGTTGCAGTTTGAACTGTAGTCCTTTGCTATATCATACTTTAGATTCTTGAGAGCCTTTAGTATTTTGCAGTAAAATAAAGGAGTTGAAAATTTATTTTGTTTGAATTACAAAAAATAGAAGAGTACAAGGAAAATTTCTGTCTTTTTGTCATGATACTAGCTGTTACTGCAAAAAGTCTACGTACAGTTTACTTGAATGACTTGCATGTTAATGTTCATGATTTCAATAATGGACAGCATCCTGGCTTGCCTAGGCTCTACCTTAACTTTCAGTATGCTTAAAGATAACAGAATTATAAAATGTTATCTTGAAATAAACCTATGAAAGCACAAACTTTTTTTGAATTATTTCCTGGGTAATAATAATGCTCTAGAGCAGTGCTTGCCTCACGCTTTTCAATTTCTACTACTTTTAGCTCTCTCTTTCTTTGCCTATGTTGGTGATGAAAACTCACAAAACTTTCGTGATCGATACACAGGGTGAAGTGTGCCAGATGGTAACATCAACTTGATTCAGGAAAAAAAAAGCCTTATTGGGAGTGTCAGGAGAAGGGTGGAAGAGTGATCTGAGTTAATTATAAAGTATTTTCCAGGGTAGAGCATAAATATTCTTTCTGTTCAGAAACATACATAGGGGACAAAAGAGGATTGAGGATTCCAGGGCACGTACCTTGGAAACTAAATGGGTTTATCTCGAAGGGATCACGCAACTAGTCTCAAAATGCTAAAGCACTGAATATGAAATGATCCTGCTTATGACAATGTTTCTTTTGAACTATTTTCTCTGCTTTCTTTTTTAGAACTACCAAGCATATGGAATTTTCAGCTGAAATGTTTTGAGCATCTGCAGTGTTCGAGATGGTTGTCTCAACTTGTTAGATATGTTCTGTAGACATATGATCATTTCTCTTAGTTTTTCTTGAGAGCCATAACCAAAATTTTAAAAATCACCCTATGACTCTGCAGAGCTGTGTCAAATTGTAAAGTCACTCTTACACTGCTTTAAATGAACAGTGAGTGGTGTGAGTGATAAGAAATCCAAAATCTCCTCCAAAACCAACTGTTTTCTTACCCTGGTCTAGATAGCCATAAATGTTGAGACTTGATACTTACAGATCATTTATTTAAAGAAAAACAAAACAAAACAAAGCAAAAAACTATGGATGGTCTATGTCACGACTTTCATAACAGTAGCCACAGTTCTGATGGGTGTAAAAGGATGCTAGGCAGTTCCCTGTTGTGTATAGCAAAAGGGAAAACACCTGGAAAGAAAAACAAACAAGCCTGCTACCATTATTTGAGATAATACTGGGAGTAAGCCAGTCACTTTAGATGACATTTTGGATGCCATAGTTGTAGACATCACATATGGTCTCATGTATTTTCTAAGCAAATAGTTTACTTTAAAACCACATTGTTTACAATAACAAGAGTATTTAATTTCCTGCCAGATATAGAATCATACCTTGTGTTTTTTCTCCACTGCCTTCCAGCTTAAACACAACGTATTCATTTTATGGATTTCTTAAAATAAATACATAAATAAAAACTTTGTGGTTAAAATAAATACATAAATAAAAACTCATATAATTTTTCTTTGCATTACGGATAGATCCATTTTTGTGTTGACGTCAGTGGAGAAACACTGAAGACAAGTTCAGTTCAGAACAACTAAGTGTGTCACTAAGTATGCAGTAGCAGATATGCCATCAGTAAGCTCACTCAAAAAGGTTAAATTAAATGATCATAAAATCAGTATCCTGTAGTAGAAGGATTGAAATAAAGGTGGAGTTGTAATGTATTTGTGAGATTATCATTTGTGATGGGAAATGGTATGAGCAGCTTCCATTTTGATTCAAGAAAACCCAAATAGATGAAAAGTCCTATAAAGTAATTATTAATATTACGTATGTACATAAATTAATGCATGAAAGTCTCAAATAATTTGTTTCAGATGGCAATAATGTATTTTGTGACTTTGGACTAGAAGTAAAAAGGGTTTTGGAAGTGTCTGGATGCAGCATCCCAAAAGGGAAAGAATATCTCTCAGAAGACACATGATTTTAGGGTGAAATTAGAGTGTCCAGTTCTGGGCTCCTCAGTGCAAGAGAGACGTGGACATACTGGAGAGAGTCCAACAAAGGACCCCAAAGATGATTAAGGGACTGAAGCATATGCAAAAACACTGAAACAGCCGGGACTACTTAGCTTGGAGAAAAGAAGGCTCAGGGAGATCTTATTAATGTGTATAAATACCTGAAATAACCAAATAGGACAGAGCCAGGCTCTTTTCAGTGATGTCCAGCAATGGGACAAGAGGCAATGGGCACAAAATGAAATACGGAAGACTCCATCTGAACATCAGGAAACACTTTTTTACTGTGAAGGTGATTGAGCACTGGAACAGGTTACCCAGAGAGTTTGTGGTCTCCATCCTTGGTGATATTCAAAAGTTGCCTGAACATGATCCTAGGCAACTGCCTGTAGGTGGCCCTGCTTGAGCAGGGTGGTTGGACCAGATGACCTCCAAAGGTCCTTTCCAAAAACGATTACTTGAGTTTGTACACTGTGAACCAAGTTCAGGTACAGTATTAACACAATAAATCATTATAACAAAAAAAGTTTCAATTTGAAGCAAATTTTTTTCCGTCTAAAAATACACAACACAAACGTATAGAAATGCATATTGTTCATACGTATTTTCTCTGCATTCTCTAAAACAGCCACCAACTCAGAACTTGCTGCTTTCCTATGGGACACACTTCTGTGCACAAGAGTCAGAGACTGAATTCCATTCATGATGCAAATTAATACCTAGCCTGTATAATTCACTCTGTAATACATTGCAATGAAGGCTGCCAACTCTCAAGAATGCTTAAATAAAACAAAGATGACAACATATTATTTATGTGCATAGAAATGATTGAGATAAAGACAACCATATATTTGTCTTCTGATAACACACAATAATGAAGATGAGTTCATAATTGTTGATAGTACATTTTCTTAACTGTGTGCCCAAAAGGCAAAGATTGATTTTCTAGATTACTGTGCACATCCTTACAATATTCTGAAATTCCAGAGTGTTACTGTAGCTTCATAAAATACATTAAAATAATTTTCAATTGAAGTACAATTTTTCAAATATGATGGCTAACAGAAACTTTCAAAGGCATAAGTTCAAGAATTCAAGCTCACCTTCATCACCCCTTGTAAAATTTAGATTGTTTTGTCAGCTGCAAGCAAACATAAAATCATATCTATCAACATTAGACATCTAAACAAATAGAAAAAATATGAAAGAAACAATAAGTCATTAATAAGATACCACAGCTCAATATTTTACATTAGCACCGACCAACAGTTACCTACCTTACTCATACTTACCCCTTACTTTTTTACATACTGAGAAAACAACATGACTATAGGAAATTATACTGTTACAATGTACTGCTACTGCCTACAATGTTCAGTCTACTTTTATCATTCTTATGGTACTACTGGTTTGAATTTACTTGCTTGCTTTATCTTCTTTTTGTAAAGAAGATCAATTGAATTAAGACAGAAACTGGTGCGCCTAAAAGTTTTCCCAAAATCCAGAGAGAAACCTTTTTGAAGATGGTTATTAATATTCTGATGTAAATCTGACAAAGCTTATATATTTTTCTTACTTTGCCTGTAGATCATTTTAGTGGGAAATATAAGTACTTACTAACTTCATTAAAGTATTAGTTTTCCATTGTCATAGCCTATCCATCCTCTTGTTCAGGGCAGCATGCAACTCTAACTTCAGGAAACCTTGCTTTTCTGGTCCCTCTACAGGTAACATTTTAGTGTTAAATTTAGGCATGGTGAATAAAAGTTATACTAATTTGCAACTATTCCTTATATGTAACAAAGAGTCATTAAATGAAATTATTATTTTTAAATAACAAAAAAATATATTGAGGAATTTATGTAACTTGAGGGAAAAGACAGACATGACTAAAGAGGATGTTTTGTTTTCTTTTGAAACTGATTTTCTGGGACTCACTTTGAAAAGTTAATGGTGTTTCCAGGCTTTTTCTTGTTGCTTCTTTGGTTGGATTTGATGCATACTCTCAATACATTTTAGCTAATATATAAAAAAATATTGGAAGATCACTACTTGTATAATTAAAGTTGCATTCATTTTATTATTCTTACTTCTTGTAAGTGATTATCTTCATGTTGCAAACCTCTTTGATGTTATGTTTTATTTTCTTCACGTTTTAACAATTTAATTAGTGTTTATAGATACTGATTGACTATGAATTCATTATGAAATACATAAAAAACTAAGAAGAATTCAATAAAAAGCTGAATGGAATATTTTTATCTTGATATCTATGGTAACATTCGTGTTTCCTCAGTGGATAAGCCTACCTAGTAGGTAAGTCATAATTCCTCATTGGACCAAAACACCACCTCCTCCTGAAGAGGACCTGGTTTCTGCTTCAACTATCTTACTTCTCATTCAGTCTAATTTGAATTTTTCTGTCAGAGCTACTGTAAATATTTGTTACAAATTCTGTATTTCTATAGAATTTGCTAAAAATTCTATATTCTATATACATGGCTCAGACATGATGCTGTAGTTCCAACAGTACAGAATTTGAGGGAAGATATTATCCCCATTCCATGCAGCACTGCTGAGGTTGCACTGGGGATGCTACATACAATTGGGCACATCTTGATCAACAGCATTCAGCTAAGAGCTACAAGATGGTCAAAGGCCTAGAACATTCCAGCCTTGAGAATGGGTGAAAGGATCTGGACTTATTTCCTCTGACAAAAAGCCTTACAGTCCTTTGAAGGAGAATTGCAAAGGTGATGGAGACAAACTCCTCTCAGTAGCAACAGACTCAGATGTAATGAGGGGGGCAGGGGCCATGAGCTGTGGTTTTGAAACTTCAAGACAGAAAAAAGCTTGTCACCAGAAGTACAGTGTAGTGCTGAATAGGTTGCCCACAGAAGTCGTGGCTCCTCCACCCTTGGACGTTTTCAGGACTTGGCTAGAACAACACAAAGATGACCTATCTAGTACAGGTCACAGTCCCCCTTTGTGTGAAATTGAGCTAGATGACCACAGAGATCCCTTCTAAACAACATTTTATGATGCTTTGATTCACTGATAAATAATATTGACTAGTGGAGACAATACTGGAATCATGTTGGTGACTGAAATAAATTTTAAACAGGTGTCAAAAGGGCTTTCACTTCCCAAATTTTTATAATATATACGTGCAACTTTTAGTTGCATTTGCTTTTTTTGTATGTTTTGGGGTGTTTTTATACGTCAAATTGAAAGTAGTTTAAAACACTTGTGAATAACTGCAAAGCAATATTAAAAACAAAATTCCCCGAAATCATGCAAAGAAGCATACATGCAATGGCTTTTTAGAAATAGGCTTACTGAGACTTAAAATTCCTGTTGCAGTTCCCAAGACCAGCATGTCCTATTCTGCTATGTTCAGTGACTTGTAACAATATTTTTAAGTACTGAAAGGGCCAGGAGAGAGAAGAAGGATGGCTCTCCCCTTGGATGAATCTGGTTGTACACAATGCATTAGCGGATGTAAAATTAGGCCTTGATATTCTCAGAAGTAGTAAGTGACTAATGCAAAGCAGAATTTTGGAAAATGGGATATCTGTCTTCTTGTCACATGGGATTTCCATGAGGTCTGTCTGTTAGTATGTGAATACAAGATGTGAAATAATCTGTATGGCTAAAACTTATCACAGAAACATGCTATCTTTTCATCAATTTAACTCTGTTCTGAAGAGCTCTAAAGAAGTTCTTCCCTAATGCAAGCAAATTAGAAACTATGCTGTCATTCCTTGCTAACTTTCTCAGGATAATTCTTTCATTATTTTGTTGCCTCTTAGATGCAAATGTTAATCCAATTACAACTTTTAACAAGAAGAAATGAGAAAGTGTAATATTAAAAACATCAATATAATCTGAAAATCACCGGGGAGAAAAAGAAAAGGAAGAACAGATGAGAGTCTTTCTTTGGGAGAAGCTGTTAAAGAAAATGGGAAGAATAAAATGGAAAAAGACAAGGGCAGAAGTGTGACATGGAAAGTGAAAAATTTAACAAATATTTAGCTAAATCAAAATTTAGTAGTTGGCTTCTAACTAATTAAAGTTTAATCACTGGTCATTTTCTGTTTTTATTTGCTATAACAGAATGAGAAATTGAAGTAATTGACATTATATGGTATTAGAGAGACTCATTGAGATAAGCTCTAAGGATTTGTCTTTATAGAGCTGTTCATTCAGGTTATCATATGGTTTGAAAATAAGTGCAATTAGAACTGCAGTACTTCATTAACTTCAGCTATGGTCACTTTCTTTCTTAAATGAAGCACTCATTACTTTATCTGATATTCTGTGAATTCAGACTCCTCCCAGTATCTGGAAATAGTTTGTATACCCATGTCTCTGATTCACTTTCAAACTGAAATAAAATAACTGACAACAAACCAGCCACAGCTCAGTCAATCTTTGCATGAAGAATTGATCCGGGTTAATGTCTTCTAGTCCTAAGTCAACTATTACACAAACTACTGTCATTTGATCTGGCTTATATCACACAAAAATTGGCTGCATAGGCTATTACCTAGAGAAGAAAAAGCATATTTCTTGAATATCTATATTTTCTGTTAAGAATCACCATTCATCTGTTTGGGTTTTGGGTTTGTTTGTTTGCTTGCTTGCTTTTTTGAGGAAAAGAGAGCTTGCTTACAGAAATTCAGTCCCTGCTTAATGTCTACTCACATTACAGAATTGAATTAGTCTGTAATACAGACTGAAAATTAGCACAAATTATCAAGTAAAGGTAAAAATGTATTAAAAAAATAATAAATCTGTTATCGTTCTTTAAAAATGCACTTGTATCTTGATGTAGAAAATGTAGACAGTGGCTTTCCTATACCTGGAAAGAAAATATGAGCAAGTAAAGTCAAGTAAGTGATTACTGTTTTTCAAAGAAGATATTCAGCAAATCTGTGACATCAGCTAGCTGGAAGTTTTCACAGAAGCAATATGAAAAAGGGGGATCCATGGTCAAACCGCAGTTCTCTAAACCCCAAATTAACTCCATTGGGCTTATTCACATATTGACAAGGTGCGTACTGTGGCAGGAGCACCCCCTACTCCTGCCCCCACCACGTGTCTAACAGTGCAATACAGGGGTGTGGTGGCACGTTTGGCAGGAAGTTTATGAGCTGCCGGTCATGCACACAAACAACCCCCAGCCACATACCCCAGGTACCGGAGCCCCAGAGACCACCTCAGCTAATGAGTCGACCTCGGAGATCCCTTGACCAATGAAAGCTCTGTGACCATGACCAATAGATGGCCACAGTGCAGATCCGACCTGCCTATAAAATGGGATCTCCAGCAGAGACCTTTTAAGTGGTTTTCCTTGGAGCAGCAGGTCTGTGATGGGAAGCCGTCCCTTCGGGTTGAGATGTTGACCTCAAACTAACTTCCCCAGGGATTAGGTGTCCTCACCTTCCAGGTTAGTGGTTTGTGCATTTTGAACTGTCATTCTAAGTTTAGAGTCAGTACATACAGTGTAGTAATGGTTCCCAACTGACATCTTGAACCTGTAAAAAGTTATGTCTGCCGAAGCGTTTGTAGTACAAGACCCCTGTTAATTGTTACTCTTCTACCTCTTTTGTGACACCATTGAAACCTGATTTTTTTTTTTTTAACATTTTTTGTAGGTCTTACACTTCTGTGGCACGTACATACATGATTTTTGCAAAACTGGAGCTTAGTTCATTAATATTGTAAAGGCTGTATGTTGCTAAACATCCTGAGCTCATTTCAAAATATTGTTTACATTTCTTTCTTTTTGTTTTAATCACTATTTTCTGACTAAATTATGTAACTGACTGTTGACAACACTTACACTATTTCAGTTTGTCTGGTGTAGAGTTGACCTAAGATGTCATTTCCGTACTACTTATTTTATTCAGTTTGCCTGAGGTTGCTTATGACTGAAAATGTCATTGCTTTAGAACATCCTCTAGACAATAAATGTAAGAGTATAAAATAAGAAAGAAATGTACCTACGTATAGGTGAGAGGATTTTTTCCTCTACTGCTGTCTGTAATGCTTTTTCCTGTGAAGGGAATTTTCAGAATTGTAGCATATTTCATTGTGTTCAGCTGAAACAAGTTGGATGAGAAACAATGCTTTTTATTTTTATATGACAGGTTTCTACAATCTTTCATGTATGCCAGATGTACAGATTTCTAAATAGTCTGGGTTCTTTTGAGGAAATAGAAGCAAGGAAGTGATTTTCTATGAAGACTTGAGGGTTGCACAAAATACAACCTGCGTCTGGTAATATGGAACTATAAATAAGATAAGTATTATTTTAAAGGGAATGTTGAGTCACAAGGTTGAAACTTTCTCCTTAAGTGCATTTAAATCAAAACAAACAGTTTTGGGCAGAATCCAGAAGTTGCGAAGACAATGATTGCAGTTTGTTTTAAAGAGAAGAAAAAAGTCAATGGAAAGTCAAAAGAAGCTACTGCTCAAGAGATTTCAAAACACTATTTGGTTTGCAAGGTTCAAGGTTTGATAGCTGCCCCAAGGTCAGAAAATGTAATCTGGATATCCAAATAAAAGAGAAAAGAGTGAGAATTCTGTCTTAACCTAGAGTATCTGTTCAATACCTACTTAATACATACGCTCATGTGGTTAGTTCAGATAAAATAGTTTTTTTCTTAGGCCCTAGACAGGAAGGGAAATGGGAATATAATTGGTTGGGGAGAGAAAATTAAGTATCTTATTAATGAATTACAATAACCTGGTGTATAAATGTCAGGTGTCACAACTACGTTATACTCTAGACTGTCCTGTCACAATTACCAATACGCACAGCTGCTGGCGAGTAAGCATTTATATCAACAATAAGTGAATCTTTAATTTCTTAGATGTCCTCTTAAGAAAAATATTGCCCTTGTATGATTGAGCAATCACTTCTTATTTACTGATACTGTGACACATTACATATGTTTTCAGGCATTCCTAATTCTGCACATAATATCATAGAATCATATAACAGCCCAGGTTAGAATAGACTTCGAAAGAGCCTCTAGTCCAACCAAACAGAGCCTAGACAGGATTATCTAGCACCCTGTCCAGTCACATCTTGAAAACCTTTAGTGATGGAGAGTTTACCACAACCCTGTGGAGGTTGTTCCAGTGTATGATAGTTTTCACTGTAAAAAATGTCTTTCTTGCATGGAGATGAAACCTCTCCTGAGGCAACTTGTACCTGTTGTGCCTTGTCTTCCCCGTGTGGTTCCCTGTGAAGAGAAAGCCTCCGTTGTCTTTGAAGCCACCCTTTAAGTACTGGAATACTGTGATGAGGTGTCCCTGAGCCTTCGCTTCTCCAGGGAGAAAAGATCTAATGCTTTCAGTCTTTCCTCATACAGCAGGTTCTCTGTTCCTTTGATCATCTTTATGGCCCTCCTTTGGTCCCTCTCCAGTCTGTCCTTGTCTTTTTTGAATTGCGGGGACCAGAACTGGACACAGTGCTCCAGCTGTGACCTGAGAAGTGCTGATTAGAATAGGATGATCTCATCTTTATCTCTGCTAGTAATGTCCCTGTGGAAGCAGCCCAGGATCCGATTTGCCTTTGTTGCTGCAGTGGCTCACTGCTGACCCATCTTCAGCTTGGTGTCTATCAGGATCCCCATGTGCCTTTCAGCAAGTCTGCCCCCTAGCCACACAGATCCTAGCTGTACTGGGCTGGCTGGTAATGTCATCCCAGGTGCAGGACTTCTCACTTATCTT
This sequence comes from Ibidorhyncha struthersii, assembly GCA_013398815.1. NCBI lineage: Eukaryota > Metazoa > Chordata > Aves > Charadriiformes > Charadriidae > Ibidorhyncha > Ibidorhyncha struthersii. The sequence continues at coordinate 93,148 of VZSZ01010259.1, read as the reverse complement.
TGTTAAACTTCATACTGTTCTTGCTAGCCCACTCTTCCAGCCCGTCCAGGTCTCTCAGTAAGATACCTCTCCCTTCTGAAATGTCCACCTCACCACTCAGTTTAATGTCACATGTAAACTTATGAGAGTGCTGTCAATCCCATTATCCAGATCATTTGGAGCCCAGTATTGATTCCTGAGGGACCCCACTTGTGACAGGATGCCAGCCTGAGTAAAAACCATTGATCACCACTCTCTGAGTGCGATCTGTTAGCCAATTTCCAACTCTTCTCACAGAGCATCAATCCAGTCTGTATCTTGTCAGTTTGTCTAGGAGAAGGTTGTGGGAAACAGTATCAAATGCTTTGCTGAAGTAGCTGTAACTTCTATAAAATAGAACTAACACTTCTCCTATAGTCTGCTAATTTATAGGATACCATTAAATTTACTCTCTTAGAGTAACTAGACTCCTTTCCTGACATTATAAGCCATATTTCTGCTCCCATATGCAGTTGTTATATTGATAATTAAACTTACTTGATTCAGGCTAAAATTAAGTGGAACTGACGAATGTTTTTTGCATAGCTTTTGATCTGCCCATCAAAGAGATGCTCATCTGTCATAAAGATTTAAGCAAAGAAATATATTAGTTCTTTAGGCCTTCAAATTACTGACGATGAAAGTCACCAAAGTGAGGATCTACAGTTCTGGAAGAGATTTTAGAAGGTATTCTAAAGAGATAAAGATCCTGCAGCTCTATCTCAGCAAGGAGTAAGTTTTCATTTATGTCCTGAGTAAAGTAATTAGGAAGGAATACATTGCTTACTGGAGCATGATGCTTGGAGTTAATGGCCTACCGAAAGCGGACCAGAGATCTAGTAAGCAATGAATCCTGCTGCAGAGCCATAGGGAGCACACCCTTTGCAAGGTCATAACTGATTTTTTTCTATGCAAGGTAATGAGAATTACATTGTTATTCTGAAGTTTACTTAATCTAAACTATTTTATTTTTCCCTGATTTAGATCAAATCTGTTAATGTCTTAACTGAGAAATGTTTACTTTTTGTGAACTCTCACATGAGGGCATAGTTGCCCGAACTCTGAAAATATATTCCCAGAATATACTATACTCAAATAAATAGGTAAGAAACCGTGATTAATATCCTCTTAATTTGAAGGAAAAATTTAAAGTGAGTTTTGAATTGTTGATTAAATAAAGATGACAGCAGCACCATTTTCAACAGAAAGTGTTACTTGCTTGGGGGAAAGATTTTTTATAACTAGATGCTCTTCCTCTGCAAATGTTACTTGTTGAAACTACTGAGTGATTTTTAACTGAGATGTGCTTTTGGATACTACATTCTAAGCCAGAAAATTCCTTCACTTCTGATGAACCTGTAGCTAGTAGACGAGCTGCGCATAGAGGAATCACACTGTTATCCAGCATATATGTTATACAGTCAGTGCTTTGTCTTTTCCAGGATCTTCAGAAGTTAATTAAATGATCTTTCCAAATTCCCTAAGAAGGGAGTAAATAATTTTATGCCACTTTATAGATTGGAAAATAAAGAAGATTATATGGCAAACCCCAAAACCTGTGCAACCATAGCAAAGAGGTCTACTCGGGGGGGGGAGGGGGGAAGAGCAATTACAAATTTTTATGTGCTATTTGCTAAAATGTGTTGGTTTATATTAATTACTTCCTTTATTATCTTAGATCTGTGAGTCTTCTTAAAATTTTTCTTGAACCTGAATTGGTCTGGAATTCCACATTATAAGCATTTCCTAGTTTAATTTTAAGATTTTACCAATTTTATTACAGATGAGATACTGTAAAATTATACCTCAGTATAATATTAGCTGACTGTAGAAGACTATGTCTTGAACATTTCCTATATTTATGGATCCGTGTGTATTTATATACTGGTCCAGCTTTTTCTTCAGTGGTTATAAATAGGCTTGGAGAAAGCACATATGAAGTCCACCATCATTGTGTGCCACTGAAAAAATACTTCCCATTGCAATGTGAAACTTTGCCTGCAGGCACTGAGCGACGTGTTTGAGTAGAGTGAATTATTCTCTCTGTCCGAGTTGCTACTAAGATTACCCTGTAAACATGTCCCACACAGAATCCTTTTAATAGTTCAATAGTTTGGTACACAGCGATTGAGTACATTTCTAGGCAGTGGTGCACTTATTCCCCCTTCGCCTTGTTCACTAGGTCAGTATTTAAGGAAATCCTATCTGGTGTCTAAAAGAGGCACCACGTTTGTGCCCTTGCCTAGCTAAGTCATATCTGGGGCCATGCCATAGAGAAAGAAACAGCATGAAGATGTTTTCTAATAATGCAGCATTCTCTTTGTGATAAATAGCTATTTCATGTACAAAGGTTTGTTCTAAGCGTAGAAACAAAATATTAGAAAGCCAAAAATTATTCCCAGTTCCCCTTCCCAGGTGGGGAGCGATTGTTGGGTGATAGAATAATTGTCTAAATGACAATAAATTGTTATGAGTTTCTCAAACCATAACACTGTTTTTAATAATAGTATTCATAAAGAAGTTTTAGCAATATAGTCACAAATATGGTAGATTTTAGTAAACTATTTTGAAGTTGCTAAACCATCTCTTTAGTACAAACATTTCTTCTGAGCAGATAATTAATAATTAGAATACCAAGAATCTACTAAAAAGAAATTAAGAATACATTACGTGTAGTAATTAAAGGAGGAGCAAACACAAGTGTCATCTAATACACATGGAAGCAGTGAGTTAAAAAGTACACAGCCTTGACTTTTCTGGGAACTACTTACCTTTGCAGTGCCAGTTTAAGCCTGAGATAGGGCAATTATGGATAGAACTCATAACAAAGTCAGGTTTTGCTATTCAGAAAGCTAATTGTATATTGCTCCTTTTTGTTACCTTTGTGTGTTCTTTTGGGGGTTATGATCAAAACAGAGATGCTTTTATGACTATTTGAGATGACAATTATTTACTGAGAGTAATTATATTAAATGACACTGAAAATTTATATGATTGGAATACAGAATGCTGCAAGCAAAAATAGATGTAAGTAAAAAACCTAGAGGCTCAGCTTTTATGCTGGAATAAAGATAATTAAGTATACAGCTTTGTAATAATAAGCAACAATAGAAAGAATATAATATACTTTATCTTAACTTCAGAAATGACATTTGACTTCTTATTAATGGCATGAAATAAACTCCCCGTTATTAATATCTGATAGCCTGTCCATATACAATGAACCAGTTTTCTGTTAACTCAAGCATCTCTCAAAATTCCAGCATAGTGAAAGGGCACCTAATAAGCACACAAGTCAAACTATTTCTCAACTCCACACACCCTGAGAAAAACCTCTGACTGAAAACAAAGTACCGTTTCAGTATGTGTGCTGAATGATTAAATTCAAAGTTGAACATCAGAGAAGTTAGGAATCCAGTTCATCCTTAAGTCCTTGCTCTCAAAGCACAGAAGCGGTAAAATACTGTCATTTATGTATTTAAATGTATAGCTTACAAATACTTGTGTGAGATGACACAAAAATGAATAATCAAGTGTATCTGAAGCACTTCACTTAATTCCTTAGAACTTCTTTCAATTTTGTTAATTTTGAGATGTATTTGACTATTATAGTTTCTATTATGTCTGATACTTACCAAACCATAGTTGAATCTGATGTTTAGGACTAGACTATACATGTATAAGCTCAAGGATCTACAGACACGTTGGAAAAGAATGAATATCAGGTTATCTGACCAACTGTTTGTCCTGGTTTGAGCGACACAGGATTAATTTCTCTTCTAATACTTGGGAAGACTGCACTTTTAGAAGATTCTAGTCTCTGAATTTGTGAAAATATTTACTTTATAGCCAGCTATGGTGTGTGGCTTTCAAGGTCTCAGCGTTTTCGAGCTTGCCTGGTGCAGGGATGAGGAGGAGCGAGACCGGAGCACTTGACCCAAGCTGGCCAACAGGATTATTTCATACCATGAATGGCACATTCACTATAAATTAGAACATTTTCTGTGAAGTTTGCTCTCTCACTTGATGGCTGCCATCCTGAGAACTTCTTGCTCCGCTGCTGGACCCCTGAGCCCTTCCCTTCCTCCCGCAGCCGTAGAGCTCTCAGTGTCTGACATTACTGTCCCTGGCTGGGAGTGCACAGCTAATCTTATTCTGTTAAATCTGTTTATGTTTCAATTTCCGGGTTTCCTTGTTTATTCCCAATTCCCCTTCCCAGGTGCGGAGCGATTGTTGGGTGATAGAATAGTCTAAATGACAATAAATTGTTATGAGTTTCTCAAACCATAACACTGTTTTTAATAATAGTATTCTTAAAGAAGTTTTAGCAATATAGTCACAAATATGGTAGATCTTAGTAAACTATTTTGAAGTTGCTAAACCATCTTCTTTAGTACATACATTTGTTCTGACTGAGCAGATAATTAATACCTTGAATACCAAGAGTCTACTAAAAATACCCTTAAACTGTTAAATGTTGATTTTTTTAATCACTTGTCTTTTCTCTTTGTACTGTCTTTTATCTCATTTTTCCACCAATATTTATCTACTGCATGCTACCCAGTCCTTGCAAATGCATATGCTTAAGTTGCTCAGAAGTATGCGATTCAAGCGCTTATTTCTTTCAATGCCTTGCCTTAGAGTTCATGTCTTAGCACAGAAACAAATCTTCCCAAAATATTTAGGAAGCGGGTTTGAGGGACCACTTAGCTCTTTGCAGAAGTTCTTAAGCAATCATTGTTTAACAATGGATTCTTGAGCAGATTATTTAATGCTAAGGTTGCCTTCATGAGATCAAGAACCCATTCCTTATAAGGTCTAAAATTAATGATAGCTCATCCACTCAGGACAGAAATAACAAAAATCTTTTCTTGTCTATTTAATATAAGTGCTTAAACTCTCATATCGCTTTTTTGTTATGATCTTTTCAATATTTTCCTACTTTTCAGTACATTATTTGGCAGTCTGTAACAACAGCAAATAAGCCCGCTATAAACAGGGGAAGTGTTCTGTGAGAATTCAAGGATATATTAGATCTTTTATTGTTCTTTTCCCAGTTTGTTTTACACAGCACTTAACTTAGCCTTCTCATTAATTGATCTATTTATCCTGAACTTCAATATTAGCAGTTGTAGAATTTACTAGAAGCAAATCACACTAATAACTAGATTACCTGCAAATACACAGGCTGACCTAATTAATATCATGTAAAGTACTGTTGTTGTTTTTCCTACTTTAATTCAATAAAATAAAATACATTCTTGAAGTTTTTTCTTTTTAAAGCATCCAATTTTATGTTATCTAGAACATTAGTAATTAGAATATCAAGCAGTAAAACCTCATCTATAACAATTTGAGTGGAAATGGCTTGAATTAGAAAAGCAATAGACTGTATGACTTCATATAATGGTGAGTGTCTGATGGAAAAATTAATTAGAAAGACATTTGTAAATGAAGGTTAGAATTTGCAGAACGCAGAAAAAAATGCATTAAAAAATAAAGTATTCACTGTTTTTGTTTTTAATCAACCAGGTGACATTATGTTGAAAACAGCTCTTTACTGCTGAGATCAAACTACAATATGAACACAATATTTGTAGGATACAGTATTAGATTGCTTTTCACTACATTCAAGAGACTTTTGATAGAAAATGGTTATTTAGAGAAGTTTTCAAAATTCAGTGTAAGCTTTTTTATGAATCTGAATAATGTTTTTATTTTTTCTGAAAAGTTGGTCGATCTTGTTTCCAGTAAAAGTATTTCTTTAAACAATGGAAATGGTTGTTCTTCACTGATGTTCACCTGCAAAAATTAGCTGGGGTCTGCTTTTCATAAGCTGTCATGAAGATCCTGAAGTGCTTCTGTATGTGCGGTAAATAATGCCAAACAATCCACTTAAAAAGATTTCGTACCGAAAGTATTCTTTTGCTTTCTGTACTGATCAGAACAACCTGGCATTTCCATTTTCTTATTATTATTTTTACATCAGCTAACTTGAAAAAAAAGAGCAGATGTAATTTTCTGATACTAAAATTGGAATGTTAAGGGAGTGTCGTGGTTTAGGCCAAATCCCACTGGGGACGTGGGGGGCCCCAGATGGGACCGACAGATGCTCCCCTCTACCCCTCTTCGAAGAGAGAGGCAGAGGAGGAAAAAGAGACTTATGAGTTTAGAAGGAACTAAACTACTTTAATGAAATATTAATAATAAAATAAAAAGAAAATAATGAAATGTATACAAAACCGTATCAAGCTCCCAGGATGACAATCACGACACCGGCTGGCACTGGGGCAGTCCCAGGCTGGACTCAGTGACGGACGGGAACTGGATTCCGGATCTGCAGGCAGGATCGGGACCAACGGCAGACGAACAGTCCTCCTCAGATGTCGGCCATTGAAGGAAAAGAGAGGGAGCCAGAGCCAGTGCTCCCTGCTCCCCCCCCTTGCTTTTTATACTGAGCATGATGCGGATGGGATGGAATACCCTGTTGGTCAGTTTTGGGTCACCTGTCCTGTCCGCTCCTCCCTGCAGGTGGGACCCCACTGTGTTTTTCTGCTTCCAACACTCCAATGTGGCAAATAACCAAGTTGGTTGGCCTTGGGTGTTATAGCGATAAGTATAAGCAAGAGCCTCTCCGCATACCACGTCTGGACATCAGCCATAACATTGGTCTTATCACTCTGAGAGAGCGAACATTGTCTGCACAATATGCTGTTAATTTCAGCAGTTAGAAGAGGCCCAGCTAAGAAGCAAAGTTACTGAACAAAATTGGTCCTGTTTTACCTCAAACCAGGACAGGGAGTCATGAGAACATAAATGGAAAGGCTTTTAAAAAGAGATTAAAACATCAGCTGTAACAGTTTTTTTCTTTATAAATATATACATATATGGTTATGATATAACAGTGTATCAGTTTTAAAAAATTTAGTTACTTTATATGTATATGTATACGTTATATGTATACCCATATGAAAATCTTATGCAACTTGGCATGTCAACATAATGTCTAGCTTTATTATCTATTATATAAAAAAAATTAATTCTTCTGTGGCTGCCTTGATTTCCATGCAGTAATATTAAATCTTCAGGTAATTGCACTATAGACATCACACAGAATTTTTAAAGTTAGAGGCCCACACCTGTTATTGATTATTGTTGTGCTGTCGTCTGAAGAATCAGTGCAAACACCAGCGAAGTCAAATACTGTTAAGCTCAAAAAATAAACCATCATGACTGTAAAAGGCAATGGATTTAAATTCACAATGAGGACTACTTAAAAATATACAGGTAATTTTTCATATGGTAAGTGTGGGCTGAATCTACTTCCTCTAGATTTTGCACGCATAGTTGTCCGTCAGTAAGTTTTTTCTTCGCTTCGGATTTCTGTAAATCTGAATTTTAAGAAAGTTTGCTAAAATCAACAACACTAAAGTTGCAGTCCTCTACCTGTCACTTTTGCTCATCTTACTCAAGAAACAAATCATAATAATTTTTACATGCTTTCTTACTTTGGACTATTTCGACCTGTATATCATTAACAAATTACAATTGCATGTATTTTTTTTAAAGCCTGTTATATTCTAAACAGCAACCATTTTAAATGTCTCTCAAATATTATGCAAAAAAAAATACAGCAAAACCAAAGAACATTGTTCAAGGCTAGAACTAAGAATAAATAAATCCAGTTTCTCTCTGGGCTTTGTAGTACTTTAGGAACAAAATGAAAAGCATGGAAATTAGTGTTTTAACTAGTAATACTGATAATTAATATTATTAACTCTTCTCTTTTAAAATGTTGTTACAGTTCCCACCACCACAGCCTCTTGTAGACATTTCATTAAGGACTGTTTCTGTACTTTATATTATTCACTGAAGTTTTATGAAGGTCTTTGAAACTGAAACTGGAACCAAGGTCTCCTTCTTTCTAAGTGATTGGTATGACCTCTTTTGTAGTCTGTTTGTCCTTTCTGGTTCAATGAACCATTAACTCCTTTATGCAAAGTGAATTAGGACAAGAGTAATGATACCTTGTTAGAAGAGTTTATAATCTGTTGGCCAGGGCATCCGTACTGGATAGGTAGTTTTCAATAACCCCCTCGGGTGGTAGGAGCAGTGAAGAGGGAGGAATAAAAATCCTTGGTGTATATTCAGCAATTGATTTGTCAAATAAGATGAGATTGAGGAGGTGATAAAGAAGAGAAAGGGAAATAGTACAACTTCTTTTCCTAGCGCTGTACTTTAAGGCAAGGGGTTACTCCCTGCTCCTTTTTTTTTTTGGGGGNAGTGTGTATGTATATATATACTGTTGATTATTAACAAGAAGTTTGGGAAGTTTTTAACTGTTCCATCTTTGTGTTTTCAACACTGTAGAGGGAAGGTTTTGTTGGGAGGAAAAGGAGGAGAAAGACTGTAAGGAAGGAGAGTAGTCTATAATCTGGCTCACTCAGCTTGCTCATGCCACAATTCCATTAAAAACTAGTGTATCCCAGAGAGTTCAGGGTGCTCTATTTTGCACAAGACCCTAGTGAAAATTAAAAATGCTTAGTTCACAGGAGGATTCTCTGATCTTTATGTGAAGGGAAGAAGTGATGTCCTATGTGAACGTGACTCACAGAAAAATGAATCTTTTCCTGTCTATCACATTTAAGGTACACAGTTCCCTTTATTGAGTAGTGTAGGTTAGTTCACTCAGAATGCTGGCTTTTGTGGCTTGTTTACCTAGGTACTTAATCCTCATCAGACGTCCTACACATAGTACAGTGCTTACTTCAGGACTGTGAATTTTTCTAGAGATCAGTTTTTTCACATTATAGGAGTTGCCATGCATTCACTGTGGCAGTCAGTAGTTTCTTTTGCGGATGTGAGCCTCAGCCGCCCTTACTGAAGATTATTCAAGACTGACAATCTGGCACCTACCCCAACTGCTGCCTGCATATTACAACTGTAGTTTTACATTTACAATAATGTACTGAATGCAGTTCTGTCTTTTCCATCTCACTAAGAAGGTCCATATCATGACAATGCAGTCAGACCACAACTGATTGTTACAGTGTCAATGTGGTTCTTATCTAACGGTGGTGTTATTGCATATTACATTGCTACACCATTGTATTTTTTGAAAACAGGATTTTAAAGTATTAATAAAAAAGGGAATTGTCTCAGCCTTTGTAGAAGTAGTCTTAATTACTGAAATAATTTAATTTTAAAACATTCAG
>VZSZ01010259.1:31910-83866 GCA_013398815.1 Ibidorhyncha struthersii | reverse complement strand
TTAAGCTGCACTGGCCACTAAAATGAATGACAGATGCTCTCTTTAACCTCTTTCACCTTCAGAGAAGGGAGATCATCTCCCTTCAGCAGAGAGAGAAAGAATAAGAAGGACAGAGTCTTATGAGCTGAAAAGAAACTAAACTACTTCAATGAAATATTAATAATAAAATAATAAAAATAAAAGATAATAATAAGAAAATAATGAAATATATACAAAACCATATCAAGCTCCCAGGACAACAATCACACCACCAGCTGCCACTGGGGCAGTGCCAGACTGGACTCAGTGATGGATGGGAACTGGATTCCAGTTCTGCATTCAGGAACGCACAGATTGGGATCAAAGGCAGACGAACAGAGTTCTCAGATGCCGGCCGCTGAAGAAAGAGGCTGACCTCTTTGATTCCTCAGCTTTTATACTGAACATGAGGCAGATGGGATGGAATACCCCGTTGGTCAGTTTTGGGTCACCTGTCCTGTCCACTCCTCCCCACAGGTGGGACCCCTCTACTCTTTTCTGCTTCTGACCCTCTAACTTGGTGCATAACAAAGTTCGCTGCCTTGGGTGTTACAGCAATAAGTATAAGCAAGAGCCTTTCTGCGTACCATGCCTTGGTATTTGGTATAAACTTCACACCTTATCTGCTAGAAGCTGACACCGTCTGAAGAATATGCTGTTAATTTCAGAGAGTTACAAGAGGCTTAATTGAAAAGTAAAATTACAGAAAAGGAAATTGGTTCTGTTTTACCTTAAACCAGGACACCTTCTTTCCATTCTTTCTGATAGTCTCAGTACTTGAGTTGAGGTTCACAGATGCTGTAAACCAGTGTTGCTGCAGAAAGTGTCCATGTTTGTCCTATCACTATGTTGTCCCAAGCTGCTGCTAGGTGCAGCTGCATAAAGAAATGGAAAAGATGATCCATCTTAACATAAAGGTTTGTTGTTTTTTTTTTTTCCATGGGCTACTTTAACCCAGGTAAGTTTACAGAAACTTATGGTGGCTAAAAAGGGGCAGGACAGAAAAGATAAAAATCATCTAGGAATGGGCAGAGAACAGATGGAGGCTTTTTGTTTCTTTCTTTCTTTTTAATAAGAGTATTGGTTTGTGCCATTGCAAATTGTTTGTTAAACTATGGTTCAAGACAGCAACCCTTCAGAATTAAGCAAAACAAATGCTTACAATATAAGTAAGCATTTGATTTGCTTTAATATATTATTTGCTTTCACTTCACTTATTTCTTATGTAAGAAAGATAATTCCATCTGCTGAAATTCAAAATCAGTGCTAAACCTCCTTCATCTCTCATAAACTCTGAATAACCTATGCAATTTAGGCATATTCAGATCTAGTATCATCCGAGCAAGAGGATAGACAAGTAAAAGTAAAAACTATGTCATTGCTTTTGAATGATAGCTTCTGATTTATAGCTCATATTCCAAAAGTGGGAAACTTGAATATTAGACCTACTTAAACCTCTGTGGAGCACTGCTGGGGACCACTTCCTTCCACTGGGATTGGACAACAGTGTAGCCAAAAATGGAGCTCAGAAAAGAAAATAAGCAAAAGAAACCTGACTCAGGAAGTTGAGGTACAATGGTGAAGGAATACCAGCTCTGATTCCTTCTACAGGGTATGTTATTTATTTTGCTTTTAAGAATTACTGAATAGAATAGCAAGGGAATTAGGACCATCGTATTTTATACCATTCTGAGAGCTATTTTTTCCCCTTAGGTTTTTGGGTTTTTTTTTTTTCATAGAAGGAGATTATTTTTATTAACCATGGAAGAAACATTTTAACAATATATTCAAATTTTTGATTCAGACCTGTACTTTGGACTTTTCAGATAACATATTATTATTTAATACACAAATAAATAATGAGTCTACTTTCAAAATATAGACTCTTGCCTATCATTCTTCCAAACTTGTTTAGTTTAGTTATTGATATGATAACTTTAAGACAATCGTCAAAACATTTAACAAGAAATAGCTTTGCAGTAACGATATTAAATGTATTTCTTACCCCTAAACTTCTAACACACTCCCTTTGTTTGTTTTTTTATAAGTTCAGAGAGTTTGGTACAAAATGACAGTGAAATGAAAATAAAATAATTGTTGTAACAACCAGTCAGCTGACAGTTAAGAAATTCTAAAATTGTGCATTGATGAGAACAAACATAACTCTTATTTTATATTATCTGCATTCCCTTTTTGCTTATTTTGTTCCAAAACATGTTTTATCATAGGTACCAGACATATAATATTTTTTAGCTCAAAATAATCACAGCCTTTTTTCCTTTTCTACCATCCTTTCTTTTTTTTTTTTTCTTCCTGTAAGAATGCATAATCCCAAAGAAAATAAAATCTTTTGTGGACACAACCCACTGAAATTAGTTGAAAAGGTTATCTCTGGAAAGTGATGAATATAGTTTGAAAAAAACTCAAAGCTTAAATATACTAGCATGTATTTTTTTGGGTGTGTGCAATTCTACTGCATGAGAGACTTTGTCAGTTTATTTTAGACCAAGTAAACAAAAATTAATTAGAACAATTTTTTTATACATTTAATGCTATCATCGCATATTTTATTGTGTAAGTATTGTTTTTTCATGACCATTATCTTCTTCTCTATCCAACAAAAAATAAAATAAATTTAATATATTGATGTAGAAACCTTTTTTTATTATCCTACACATTGAAGTATTTCCAGTACTTTAGGGTTTTTATTGTGTCTCCAATCTATATGCATGTATGGCAAGCTTTTTATTATACTTTTCATTCTACTGCATCTGCTCTGGGTGTTATCAGACATATCTTTCAATTGGACTGATCAAAGTGTGTTCACAATGTAAGTGTATTTCTTTATAAATTGAAGGTCTCTCTGTTTATATAAAGTATGGAACAATATATAGTTTTTTCTTTCAGTACATCTCCTTCCTGCTTAGCTTCATTTTCAAATAATTCATCCTGCTGACTAAAGGAAAACAGTACAATCTTTTTTTTTTCCTTCAGATAATTCTTTTTTTTTTTCCTCCTTTAAAGTTACAGAATGTGAGTAATGTAGTACAAGTTACTAGAAAATTGGATCTTCATCACATATGTAAAACACCAATAAGTCTGATATATTACATGAAGATTAATCAAGGATAACCTGGAAAATAGACAGAGTTAAACTACAGCCAGCTCAGCTCCTGTAGGTCAGTCGCTGAAACTTTGTAAGTCATAAAAACCTCCTGATATATATTTTGAAATGAATTAGAGATAATTTCACAAATCATCAGTCTAGTAAAAAAAAATATTAAGGTTTCCTCTTTTTCATTTATTTAATTGCTAAAGTGCAAAAGCATATCAGACGAGGTAGATGTATCTAAAAAAGCAGTAATATTTTTAAAGCAGTAATGGTGTCTCCAAAGTACAGATGAAGGAGCTATGCCAAACTATTTCTTGTTTAAATAAAGGTTTTCATATATTGGATGGTTTTCAGCTTTCAAATGGATACTGTACATAAATTAATTTATCTGCATAGCTAATATATATAACAAAGTCTCTGTTATAAACATCAGTGATGTATTAGTGATATAACATAACTGAAATTATCAACAGATAGAATTAACAGAAAAGGATTAAATGACAGAATTAAATGCTAGGAATTTCTCAAAGTGAATTACCAGGTCATAATGGCATAGCTCTGTATTCTAAAGTTCAAGAAACTTAAATGTTATTGAATTATGTGTGCATTCACATAATTGTGCATGTCAAAGACAAATTTGCAGAAAACACAAAAACACCACAAAGAAGATGAAGGAGGAGGAAAAGTATAGCAGAGCTAGAAATTAAACTGGACTGAAAGGAATTCCTCCAACTCATCCCTCCATGAAAGATTACACATATAAAAATAAAAGTAACATAGCATCATATAGAAATATTTAATGGTGCTTTAAGTATTTTAAAGTATAAATAGTCACAGTCTCTCCCAGATACTGTCTATATTTTAATGTGTTCACTCAACAAAAGATGAGTAGTGTATTTATAGCACTGGTAGTCTTTTTTTTGCTTGCTTGCTTGCCTGTCTGCCTGCCTGCCTTTCTTTCTTTCTTTCTTTCTTGGTTAACCACTGGGAACAGGACTTCCCACTTAACTGATTTCTGAAAGGTCACAGCTCATTCGGATGGAAAAATTAGTTTGTCCTATTTAAGTGGCATCATTTTGGTAGAAATTTTTCTGTGAAACTTAATGTTGATTTAAGGGATTTGAGTTTCAGTGTAAAATTCGATCTTAACTTAATCCTTCCGAAGATTCTTGGCATCGAGACCACTTTTTAAATGTAGAAATTCTGTTTGAATTCACTGTCTTCTGTTCTCTTCCACAGATTTTTCTTATTGGAAAGGTTATTCTTAGAGACATTTGATGAAATCATACTTGCTCTGACTACTCATTTTATTTCAAAGGATTTGTTTTTAATTTTGTTGGATTGATTTTTGGTGAGACCAATGGATTAGGGCATAATGCTGCTGAAAAATGCAGTATTACTTTCAATTTGAATATTTGCAGTATGTGGATTTTGAAGCGGAGTGACAGAGGTAAAACTACACTTACACTTTCAAAAAATCTTAGCTTTTGAGCCTTTTCCACATTTGCACTAACGGCAAATCATTATTTTCAAAAAAATCAAATTCAAAAATAAGGTTGGTAATATTGTTATTTTTATTAATTTCGTATCAATTTCATTATCTCTGCTTGTATTTGTTCATCCAATCTTTTACAATCCATACTTTGAAGCTGGGTAAATTTACAAAGTAAGCTAGCAGTTTAGAATCCAAGAGCTCAAATCCCTAAAAGTCCTTTAAGAGACCTGGCTCAGCTACAAAGAGATGCTTCAGTCAACCACTTCGATAGCTGCTGTTGAACACAGTGTAAAACATTGTGAAGTACTAAGGTCAGTAGGGTCAAAATGAGTTGATAAGTGAAAGAATATTCAATTAATATTTCTGTGTTCTGATCTCTACTCAGTTATCCTTGGGGGGGAAAAAGGCAAAAAAAAAAAAAGCACATAAATGGAAAATAGGTTTATAGGTTTGTTGTTGAAAGGGAAGGAGGAATGTAAAAAAACTGACTTGTGCAGGATTATTTATTGTACATTAAAATGCTAATTATACTAAGTCTGTGTTAATGATGATGCCAGAAGGGCACGAGTTTGAATTAAACTAATTAAATTTATCCTAAAGGAAAGAAGAAAAAAGAAATCGAGCTTCTCTGAATCTGACTATATATAATTAAAATGAGAAGTAAAGATAGAATGTAAATACAATATTATACAGATCTGTAATGGAGAGATTGTACTGTAAGACATTTAAGGTATTAGATATATATTTTAGAAGGTATAGTGATCCATTATATAATGCTCAGAGCACACAAATTTACATAATCTGGTACCTAAGTACAAAAACATCAGTGAACATTGCTAATATAGAAAGTAAGTATAGCTACACTACACAAAATTTTAGGAAGACAGTCCTTTTCCTTCTCCTGTACCCTGTTGTGAGACCCCAGCAATAATCCTTTGGATCCTCATTGTGGACAAACCGAAGCTGATCTCATCTTACACAAAACTTTCTATTAGATCCAATGAACTGTACTTGTTCAAAGGAACTTGGTTTAATTCCTTGTGATAAATGTATGTTGATGATGAGACAGAGTGAAGAAGCAGTATGGCTGTCACATAGTTACAGTATATGTTAAAATAAAGGTTTATTTTACCTTCTAGCAATTGTATATAGTGCATACTATTTGTGGAAGTAAGCTTTTCAACTTAGTCTATAGATGTGATCAATAATTTATGACTTCTAATTAATGCAAATCAGATATCGTTAACGGTCTTGTTTTCAGCTAGTTTGCTAATTTGCAGAACTTTGCAATGGACACAAAGTTTGCTTTCTCTCAAAAATATATGAAATGAAACACTAAACTAACTGAGTAAATATTTAACTGGAAGAGGATGCTGAAAGGAACCCAGCTAACAATAGTTTGAGAAAAATAAGATTCGTGACTAGCAAAGGAAGAAAAGCAGTGATCACTTCGAGTGTTGACAGCATTTGTGTTTCAGTTTTTCACAAATGAAAATGTAGATACTTGTGTTAACTGGGATTTTGTAAGGTGCTCTATTTGGGGAAGAAATAATCTAAAAGCAAACACTCTCTTTGAGGACCCATTGACTTAATAGGAATTTGGTACTTGGTGTTGTCTGTGTTTGCAAGTTAGTATACAACACAAGGGGCCTAAAGTAGCTGTGTTATGGTGTGGACAATTTAAACTCCTGGGTGAGACAGAAACATTTGAGGGAGATTAATCTTTTTTTTTTTTTTTAAATACTACACGTCCAGGTGTTGCATCAACTGTGTGCAACTAAGTCAAATCTGTGTTCTCCATGGCATTCTTAAAAGAATATTATATTGCTATATATTGTTCTGTGAATGCACTTGTATGCTTGGTTCAGTGTTTTGGGGTTGGGTCTGACAGTTTCCTTTGGAAGAAACTACAGATTGGTCTCTGAAGGTTTTTTAGAGTATTTGTGGGGCTTTTATGAAGTGAAGTAGCAAGGCAGAGAAGGGGAAAACATAAACTTACCACCGGAAAATCCAAAAGTTATTTTTTTACATTCACAAAGGCTTTTTGTATTCAAGGGGGGAAAAAAGAAAAAACAAACCAAATATATTTCTCCTATTTTATACATTTTCCAGCAACTCAAAATGACTAAAATTTGAATGTAAGAAGTTAGTTGGAACTAAAAAATAATGCAGAACTTGAAACAGAGTTTAGAAAATAGATATGAACTGTTTTGCAAAGAACATAGGTTTTCTTCAGTTCCAAACAAATTTACAGCTAGAAATCTGGACCACTCAAGTGCTTATAAATCTGCAAGTTCACCATGAAGCAATATTCTGTTGTAATCATGTTTTGCATTTAGGGTGAAAATTTAATAGATAGCCTAGTTTCTTAAAAATAATAAATTAAAAAAAAAATACAAACTAGGACGTGTAGAAAAAATAGAATGACTTTTTAAATAATCTTGCAAAAATGTTAGATTTTGCATAACACTGTATGAAACTTGTTTAAAAATTCCATACTAAGTTTTAAAATCTTGGGATCAGGATGGACTACCAGAATTTGCTGTCCTTCCTATGCATATTTTATTTTACTTGCCTGGCTTGTGATAGTCACGATGATACATTATCTGCAAAGAGGAACATTTGTCTTATTACTGAAGATTTAAGTGTTTCCACTTGCTTAACATCTGTGAAATTTTTTATGTAGAGGAATCAACAGCAGGGTGGAGGCCATAAAAAGGATTCCTAGGTTCTAGTCTGTGTACTCTCAGGATGACATATCTTTAATATTCGCTTAAAATTTTTCTTCTAATCCTGGGCCCTATTTATAGAACTTAGAAGGCACTATTCTGAAGAAAAAAAAAAAGTGAATATTTATAAATTATGCTTGAAATGAAACACTTCAACTAGAGTAAAGTACTCTGCTAAATATTTCTAAAGGTTACATCTAAATATATCTAAAGGTTACGTGTTCACTGTTTCCACACATGTACCTTCCATTTTAAGAAAAATAAGTGCAGTGCCCCTTCAGACAAATGAGGTACAGCCCATTTACACTTCTTTAGGGTAAAGGATTAGACCAAAAGATTAGGAGCAGAAAGCACTGAAACAACTGAAAATATATATCAACAGAAGCTGCCTGAAGGAAATTGTAAGTGATGTAATAAAAAGTCCTTACAGGATTATATAAGGTTCCTTAAGAAGTCTCACACCAGTAGGAAAAAACATTTTGGGGGCAGGGTGGAGGAGTGATGCTTGAAGCTGGATTGCAGGAAGCTGAATATTGTTCTATAATGTTAATTTAGTGACCATCTCCTCCTGGAGAACCTGAACTTGAAAGGAGAGCAGAGTGACATCACCATTTGGCAACAGCAAGTTGAGAGCCAGGAAGAACTGATGAAAAGCACTGTTTGGTTATGTTTTTGTCAGTGAAAAAATGGAGAGGGCAGTGGGAGGATTGAACAGTCTGTCCTGGATTAGTCAGCAGGCAAATGATTAGTGCGTAGGGGGACCCCATGGAATCGCAGTTAGGTAAATCCTTCCTTCCAGTTTCCATCCATGGAGCGTTCTAAATTTTAAAAGGGATATGAGTGGCAGAGAGTGTTCAAACAAATGTTTTTTTGCTTAAAACTGAAAGAGACAAATGGGTTCTAGAGCTGTTAAGAAATCGACTTGAATCTCTGTCTGCCGCTGGTAAAAAAAAAAAAAAGAATAATCACACATCTGTGAATGAATCCACTGATCATAGCTACTATGGAAAAGCACAGGATATCTCCTTGTTGCATATATTCAGTTCTGAGTGTCACGCAGGCTGTGGTGCATGCCGGTGTATGGTACTGAAAAGAGGAACACATGAGGAATAACGTGATGGTCTCACTCCACAAACAGTTGCAACGGAGTACCTTTCAGATACACGACTTCCTAGGAATATTAGCATATGGTCCTAGAAATGTTGAAGCTTGGATGACCTTGACCAATGTGAGTATGTCAGTTTCTGCCAACTGAAGTGTACGTTTGCATACCTTACAATTGTTTTCAGCCTTAGAACATTAATAATCTGGGCAGAAGGACTAGCTAGGCACTGTATCCATACCCACTTCCACCAACTAGCGAAGGCCAGCCCAGGCATTAACATCAATTTCAGAGACTGTTTACAATAAGTGTACGAGCCTGTTGTACTCAAATCTTGCTGTGGGTAAGCGGGAGCACACTATATATATGGAGCTAGCAATTTTATTTTTAGCCAAATTAATGTTTTAACAGTCTGACAAGGCAAATTGTTGGTCCAATTAGAGTAATACTACCACTCACAGTCTAAGTTAACACAGGAAAACCTCACTAATAATACCTTTGAAAATGGTATAAAAAATAATTTAGTAATTCCTGCTCCCTTTTCTCTGGTGCTATGTTCACCCTTCCAGTGAATATAACAGTTCATCGAAATCCCAAAGCTAGCAGATTCAGGCTTCCTCAAAAAGAAAGAGGGTGTAAGGAAATAAGACGTGTTGGCAGCATCCTGAGGTCTTTGCCAGCAGAAGCCAGAGGTTCATGGTGGGAATTACTTTCTATTCTTTGCCACAGGAAGCATGATATTGGTGTCTTATACTGTTTCAATTTTGGGGTCCATTTGGCTTTCTTTTTTGTGTTTTCCAGTTCCTGCCTGCTCCTTTTCCTCTGTCCCCAGGGAAGGGGTGAAAGGTTCTTCAGAGCTTCCATGCGCCCAGTGGCAGAGCTGGAGCTCAGATCGGCTGGGCAATAGGCACATGGCCACGGGGCAACTGGTCAACCCAGCTCAGCCCCACAGGCCAAGGGCAGCCCAGCAACCGCCTGGGACCTGAGACAGCCTGCCACCTGTGCTCAGCAATTGCAAACATATCCATGTACGCCTGCAAGACAGCGAGGTATGTACGTTTGTGTGTAGTGATAATAATGTTGGTTATCTGTTGGACCCTGCCATGAATCCTCTCATTTTTCCAGTTCAGGAAGAAAAGTGCCTTGTTTTTTTCAAGGTTGTCACAGCACAGTTAAAGTAATTTGTACCACAGAGTTAATGTGGTGCAGGTCACACAAGAACTTGCTTGTCCTTTAACAAGGCATATGAAGTAACACATTCTTGCCATGTTGATGCTGCATCTTCCAAGAGGCACTTTCAGGATTATTGCTCAAGGACCTGCAGTGTGGGTACAGATGGGGTTGCCAAGGTTTGAATAATAGTATGGGGTTTCTCCAACATGGGGATAAGTGCTCAGTAGTTGTGGATGCAACTATTTATACATGCTTTTATAAATTTTCAGAATAAAGATATTTCAGAATAAGGTAAGGCCACAGGGCATCTGTGGGGAACAGTGCTGGACATTATTTCCTTATCTAGATGGAAGTACTATTTATAATTACCCTCTCCTGAGTTAGACAGACAGCTTTTGATTCATTTAATTGTATTTGTCTCCAAACCAATTTGATTTAATTTCCCCGTAGGATATGCTGTAACACAGCATCAAACACATTTTGAGAAATTCAGCTAGATCCCCTTCCTACATGCCTTTCTCATAGTTCTGCAATTTTATCAGCACCAGAAAGTGATCAAGATGGCTTGGAAAATTCTGTCTCTGTGAAGACATTTATGATTCTATTTTGTGACTGATTCCAGTCTTTTCCAAATACCAGCTCCTTTCATTGACAAATAATGTTGTGTGAGTGATATTAGGTACTAACATCACTTTCTCTTTCACATTTTTATATTTTGAGGTTGCAACTTATTAGTGCTAAATGCTCAGAAAGTTATTCCATACTCTGCAGCTTGGTTTCTGTGTTTCCTTCCCTGTTCATATTCGTCAGGTATAACATAAGTCCTGATCAAAGTTAACCTTTGTGGAAGGCTTTTAATTGCTTGTTTATAATCTAAGTTGTGCTTTGTTCACGTCTGGTTTAATTTCACAGCCAATAATTTAGCCTTGGATTTTGGAATACTCAGGTGACCTTGTTGCCTGATCTTCCCACTTAAGGTTTTACTTAACTGCAAGATGTGCTTCTCAATTATCTTACCCTTGAATATCCTGATATAGAGTTCTTTTGTTAGTTTATTGGCTTCTGATATGTAATGCAGTTGCAATCCTCTTTTTTCCATTTTTTTTTTCTTTTTGTATGCTTCATCCAGCCTTTAACAAATACACTGTCTAGCAGTGACGAAAAATAGCTCCTACATTAGATTAGACCAGAGGTTCATCTTGTCTGGTCTATTTCTGACAAAGGCCAATAAGTGAAACTTCAAAGAAAAAATGCAAAATGATGAATCAAATACTATTTCCAGGACAGCAAAATTTGAAGGATTACAAAACCACTAATAAAATCAGCAGAAAGAAGTAATCCTTCATAATCTATTTCAGCTATTTCTCTCTTGTGATGAAAAAAGATGCAATCATCCTATGATTTAGAATAATTAATTTTTAAGTGCTGGTTCTCTCTAATAATTGATCATGCCAGACAGGTGCACCCTTGGATTTTTAAATGACCTTTGCAAGACATTCAGCTGTTAATTTCTGAAGAGGCAGAGGTTTAAAAAGGCACATAATTTATCTCCTAAAACAGGTATGTGCCTAGATGTACCAAACATATCACAGAAGCTTCAAGTTTAAGCTTAAAAACATTTAAGATTATTGAAAAAAAAAGTCTTTTTTATGTAATGTTTCCAGTAGTTTGTCAGATTTTGAAACAGTTAAAATAAATGTTATATGCAGATTTCAACTGCTTTTATTGTACAAAAGGGGCCTAATTTCAAATATCTGTTTTTTAAAGATAGTGAAAGAGGTTATAGCATTTAAATTTTTTTCTGTGTTTAACAAAATTTTGGATAATCATAGATGGTTATGTATGTAAGATTAACATTTCATGCAAGAGACATCATCAAGTGTTTTTTTATTGTCTATTATTTTGATAAAATAATAAAATATTTCTTATAGCTTATATCATTACTATCTATTACAGAGAAAAAAAAATCCTTTTCTGATAAATTTAAACATTGCAAGATTTTTAATTGTTTATTTAATAAGAAAATGAAATTATGTTTTTTCTATTTTCTCAGCTACAAGCTGTACCCATCAAGGAATTCTAACATATCATTTTTCAGTTCTTCATCTAGAACTTAGAAAAAAATTAATTTTGTTTTATGAAACACTGTTTATAGCAACTTGTAATGACCACTGTGCTGGGAGCAGCATATGCGTTCCTGTAAACAACATTCTGTGTTGTATGCTGAGGAAATAGCTAATAAAACATCAGAGGGTTGATCTTTACTTTATGACCTGAACAAGCTCAGGAAGTGGGCCCATGTGAACCTCATGAGATTCAACAAAGTCAAGTGCAGGCCCCAGTATCAATACAGGCCGGGGAAGGGAGAGGTTGAGAGCAGCCTTGCCGAGGAGAGCCTGGGGATACTGGTGGATGAAAAGCTGGACATGAGCCATGAATGTGCACTCGTAGGCCAGAAGGTCAACCGTACCATGGGCTGCATCAAAAGAAGCAAGGCCAGAAGGTCGAGAAACACCGTGCAGGAAAACCTGGATAGGCTAGAAGAGTGGGTTAACAAGGACAAGTGTAAGGTCTTGCAGCTGGGAAAACACAAACCAGGAGTGCAGCACAGACTAGGATCTACCCAGATGGGGAGCAGCTCTGTGGAAAGGGACTTGGGCGTCCTGGTGGGCAACATGCTCAATATGAGCAAACAGTGTGCTGCAGTGGCAAAGCAAGCCAACAGGATGCTGGGTTGCATCAATAAGGGCATCACCAGCAGAGACAAAGAAGTCATTGTCCCACTCAGTGCTTGTCAGACCACGCCTGGAATACTGTGTTCAGTTTTGGTCCCTGCTGTACACAAAGAGATGCAGACAGGCTGGAGAGGGTCCAAAGAAGGGCCACAAAGATGATTAAAGGACTGGGAAGCCTGCCAGATGAGGAAAGGCTGAGAGAGTTGGGTTTGTTCAGCCTTGAGAAAAGAAGACTGACCATGTTCCAGTATTTAAAGGGTGGCTACAAAGAAGATGGAGACTCCCTTTTTACAAGGAGTCACATGGAAAAGATGAGGGATTATGGGTACAAAATACTTTTGTGGAGATTCCAATTGGACAAAAGAATTTTTCACAATGCGAACAATCAGCCTTTGGAATAATCTCCCCAGGGAAGTGGTGGATTAGGGAATCCACCCATTGCACACTTTTAAGATTCAGCTGGACAGGGTGCTGGGCCATCTTGTCTAGATCATGCTTTTGCCAAGAAGGTTGGATCAGATGATCCTTGAGGTCCTTTCCAACCTGGTATCCTATGATTCTACGATTCTATGATTTTATGATTCTGCCCCTCCACTCTGGTGAGACCCAACCCGGAGTACTGCATCCAGCTCTGGAGCCCTCAGCACAGGAAAGACATGGATCTGGTGGAGAGGGTCCAGAGGAGGGCCACAAAAATAATCAGAGGGATGGAACACGTCTCCTATAAGGCCAGGTTGAGAGATGGAGTTGTTCAGCCTGGAGAAGAGAAGGCTTCAGGGAGACCTTATTGTGACCTTTCAGTACTTGAAGGGAGCTAATAAGAAAGATGGGGACAAAAATTTTAGCAGGGGCTGTTGTAATAAGAAAAGGGGTAATGGTTTTAAACTAAAAAAGGGAAGATTTGGATAAGATATAAGGAAGAAATTCTTTACTGTGAACAGGTTGCCCAGATGGTAAATGGTAGATGCCCCATCCCTGGAAACATTCAAGGTCAGGTTGGACGGAGCTGTGAGGAACCTGATCTAGTTGAAGATGTCCCTGATTATTGCAGGGGGGGGTGGACTAGGTGATCTTTAAAGGTCTCTTCCAACCCAAACTATTCTATGATTCTATGAATTTTCTGTTCTGCAGCATAAACAGAAATATAGTATTGGTCAAGGCTCTCTTCTAGGATTAAGTCTTTTCATCAGTGTATGTAATTGTTCAGAATTGTTCATGTTAATTCTTCAGTTTTTTCTTTAGATATTAGCAACACACAAAAAAAAAACTTGATAAAAGACAACACCAAGAATTATTTGGAGGTGAATAAAATATTTCACTTGATACACATTTCTACTTTCACACACTTGCTGTAGAAAGGAACAAAATGTTTCAGCAACAGCATAGCTTCCAATTTTTATGAGTTCAGTCATGGACTAGTGTTATTTTGGATATCTTATGTTTGGCCTTTTGAGTGTTCAGCATCTGGTATATCTAGAAACTACATCTGCTGCATGTGACTGAATTAATTGGATCATGAAACTAATCATTCATAGAGGTCTATTTGCTAGATTAGGCTCCTAGTTGGATTAGTTTAGTTCCAGGTATTTTTAAAAGGTTAACCTTGAATTATACTGATGCGGTCAGTAGCAAGCCCTACAAATGATGAAGTTTGTAAAGCAAATTTTGCTTGTCCCTCAATCTGTAACCAATAACACTTTATATTCAAAGATTGCTCTATAAAAAAATAAAATCTTTTTAGATTTTTTGGTGGCTAGCATTGGAAAAAGACTTTACATGACGGAATATTTGCACATTCAAGTGATCCCATTAAGGTAATTTTATCTCATTTTCCAAGGAATTACATTTGATTATATGTATATAAAGTGATCATCAGTAATTCCACTTTTTAATAATAGAGTTCTAAATAGTTTAATATGCTGTCATAATTTACATTTCACATAGTTTTAATATTAAATGATGGGGAGGTTTTTTATGTTTACATCCAAGTAATATTACCCAGACAACTTGTTACAGTTGAAGAAAGACCTTTTGCCATCCACAAACAGAACAGAATTTTCCAGGAGCATTTCAATTAAATTTGTACCATTTCGTTACCATTCCTCTATAAAAAAGTGCCTTCAGAGAAAATAAAAATCAAGGACAGGCATGCATGGTAAAGATTTGGAGGGGGGTGGGAGGGAGGAGAGAATTTTCTGAAGAATGGAGGAGATAGTAAGTCGTAAATTAAACAAACAAAACACATCTGTACTTGTGTATGTACAAGGAAGATGTGAGAGTTGGGAAAGAAGTGACAAACTATTTCACATCCGTAGTTTGAAGAATGGAAATGCAATTTTGGGGATACTTGTAATGAAAGCTAGGGAAATAAGAATTAGATGAAAAGTTATGTGAAGTGTTGTCATAGTTTAGGCCAAATTGGCTACTGGGGACATGGGGGACCCCAGATGGGACCAACAGATGCTCCCCTACACCCCTCTTCAAAGAGAGAGGCAGAGGAGGGAAAAACAAACTTATGGGTTTAGAAGGAACTAAACTACTTTAGTGAAATATTAATAATATAATAAAAGGAAATAATGCAATATATACAAAACCTTATCAAGCTCCCAGGATGACAATCACAACACCGGCTGGCAGTGGGGCAATCTCCGGCTGGACTCAGTGACGGATGGGAACTGGATTCCAGTTCCGCATTCAGGATTGGGATCAAAAGCAGACAAACAGACAGAGTCCTCCTCAGACGTTGGCCAGTAAAGAAGGAACGAGAGAGCTGACCCTTTGATCTGTCAGCTTTTATACTGAGCATGATGCAGATGGGATGGAATACCCTGTTGGTCAGTTTTGGGTCACCTGTCCTGTCCGCTCCTCCCCGCAGGTGGGACCCCTCTACGCTTTTCAGATTCCGACCCTCCAACGGGCAAATAACAAAGTTATCTGGCCTTGGCTGTTATAGCAATGAGTATAAGCAAGAGCCTCTCCGCATACCATGCCTGGGCATCAACTATGAACATTGGTCTTATCACTCTGAGAGAGTGAACACTGTCTGCACAATATGCTGTTAATTTCAGTGGTTAGAAGAGGCCCAGCTAAGAAGCAAAGTTGCTGGTCCTGTTTTACCTCAAATCAGGACAAGTATTATATCTAAATATAACAATTCTTGGTGTTCAATTATAAGGAAAAAATACTGATGGGATATTAAAATTAGCTTCATAACCATAACATTATTTTGGCCGTAAATTGAGTGTTGACATGCCTACTGATAATAGTCAGTACTTATTGTCATTCATGCTTATGTGCAAATATACTCTTTACATAGTTTAGGGGATTCGTGGCATTGCTGGTTTGTTGGCTTGCTTGGTTTCGGTCTGGTTGCTTTCGCACTTTTTTTTTTTTTGCCAAGATGGAACCTAGTGTAAATTGAAACAAACAAAAACAGGAGAAGCAAAGGCTTCTGGAGAGGCCTTAGAAATTGGCAGAGAGATGTGACTTGCTGAAGCAGCTGCTGAATAAAAAAAAAAGCCCCCAAAAATCTAAGTAAGGCCAGAGGAAGTGAGAACCAAATACATGAGGGAGCTTGTATGAACCAGTTTTTTAATCCTCTTAAATAGTACTGTATAACTTATATCAGGGTAAATTACAAACTCATTTGTAAGGACACTAGAAAGGTTTGACTTTGGGACTAACAATGTAATATTATGTTAATGGATTTGGAAACCAAAGTTAATAGCTGGGAATTGCAATTATTTTTCTGAAACAATTTGAGTTAGTTAAATATAGTTGGTGACAGCAGGGAGATAATGTTTAAGCCACAAGACTAGAATGCAATAATTCTTGTGTATCCAAAGCATTACCTGGTGAAAAACAAGAATGATAAATATTTACCATTTGTTCAATGGAATAAGGAAATAAACAAATAACTATTTCAAATGACCCACATATAACTTGTTACTTGGAAAATGAATAAAGGAAGCTAATGAGCAGAAAAAATAAAAAGAGCATAAATAAATAAATACGAAGCTTTTTTCAAAAATAAGATAACTTATAAATACAATCTCCTATTTGGGTAGGTGATTAATCCACACTTGTTAAGTCCCCCCCCAGACTTCCAATCTTGCTAAGTTTGATAACGATGTTGTGAAATGACTTCCAGCTCTAGTTGACAAACAAGTGTTACTTTTCTAAGTGACTTTGTGACATTCTTAGACAGTTTGCAAAATAGCTGCAAAATAAAAAATTTGGTTAAATTATTGCTTATCACCGTAACTTTTCAGAGATAATTTTTGTAGCTGTGATTGACTACAGCAGAACAGCAGCTTCAGTTCATTCACTGATTTCAGCTGAGCTGTTGACTTTTTAGTTATGTCCTGGGATAAAACGGCATACTAAACACATACCATCTTTTCTCAGGTGAACAATATTAACATTTTGCAATTCTGCTGCAGCCATCTTGTCTTTTAATTTTAGTCTTGATTTGCAAGTAAAATATATGTGGATTTGTATGCACATCTGTTTTAAGACTAGTGACTTCTCCTTGACTTGTTTCTTTTCTGTTATGTCAAAACTCAATGCCTTATATCTTCATGGGCATTTTTACTGTTAAACCATGATATGAGAAGAGAAAGAACAGAGCATATGTTCAGGATTAACTCCCTCTGAGGACCAAATTTCCAATTTCTGACAATGTCTGTTTCTTAATCTATATAATATTTTTCTAGTTAGACTTACAAACAACTTTCTTCCAAGCCTGAACTCCATTATCTTGAATACGAGAGCTGTAAATGTAAAAAATGTAAAAAGATTCTGTTCCTTGCAATAACTGAAATAATTCATTTTTTCTGAGTGATCATGCTTTGACAAACCTCCATAAAATTATCCAAATACCTTTTCCACACTAGAAGAGGGAATGTTTGATTTTTATTTGTTGTGTTTGTTTTGTTATGTAAAATGCCTTCAAGAGGAGTTTTGGCATTTCTGGGAAAAAAAAAAATCCGGAGATTACAGATGGAAAAGTTTTTCCAGTTTTTGACTTTCACTTAAATTTATAAACAAGGGGAACTTGCTGAGTTATTGCACTTGACTTTATTCTAATATTTTTAAACAAATGAAACATAAATGTTTTTGTGTAAATTTAGTTGCTTTGAATGACCCAGAAAAGTCACTTTTGCATCATGCCCCCTGCAAAATCAATAACATTTATGGATACCTTGAGAATCATTCATCAAAAAAATTACATTTTTACACACTACACGAAAAATATGCATAGGATTGTTCCCATTAAATTATGATGGACTACTCCATAAAAGCATAATAAATTAGAGGTTTTCATTTTATTTAGTTGTGACATTAATATGTTTGACCTTACTCCAGTCAGTCACCGTTAGATATATTTTTAGGATAATAGTAGTATTTTTTTAAGGTAGCAGTGTATATTCTAGTATTTTAGATACAGGACCATATTCTTCATTTTCTTTAACATCTAACACCTTTACTGAATGGGAGTAGTATCCTTAGCAAAGAATGTTATTAAGGAATAAAACTGTCCTTTTAGCATAATATGGATTTTCCCCTGTGCCATTTATAAACTCAGGAAAATAATTCCTCATTCTAAAAATTGTTAAGATTGTATAGAGTAACTTTACTACAAAGGAAAAGTGTTATTAGCACAGGTTCATTAATGAAAGTTATACCAGTTCAAAACACAGTAGTAATTTTTAAAATCTTATTTTCCATGACCAAGGTTGTTGCAAAATATTATGTTTAATAATCTCATACTCCAGGTAGCCTGCTGTCTGTTTTCAGGGACGAGAAAAGAATAATCCAAGTTAAGAGGAAAAATAACTTGGCTGATGTACTTTTATATACTCCTGAATAGAAATTAACCATACTTGGACATAAGAGGTAGAGCTGATTGCACTTCTATTTTTACTGGTACTTAAAAAAAAAAGAAAAATCAAGTTGGTAGTTCTTATTCTACTGCTGATAGAATTTGATAGTGAGGCTTAAGTCAGGTGTAAATTGCCTCTGTCTAGAGAGTACCTTGGGTTGATTTTTTTCTTCCTCTGTAGTGTACAGAGATGTCTGTTCTGTCTGCTATTTGGACAACAGGACTTAACAAAGAGGAAAAAATGTTGCAGGAACAAGGAAAAATAAATCTTGTTGTTTTCTATTCTTTTCATAGGTTACATCAATTT
The DNA here is from genome assembly GCA_013398815.1 of Ibidorhyncha struthersii. Taxonomy (NCBI): domain Eukaryota; kingdom Metazoa; phylum Chordata; class Aves; order Charadriiformes; family Charadriidae; genus Ibidorhyncha; species Ibidorhyncha struthersii. The sequence goes on along the minus strand of VZSZ01010259.1, from coordinate 65,311 downwards.
ATAGGGTTTTGATCTTTCCTATGGTACTTTGGTTTTTTCCATAGAGTATTCAAATAGATAATTTTGCTTTGTGTAGTGGATAGATTAGGCAATGGAGTAGATGTTCTAGAAACCTTTCCGACTGGACTTCTTTTTAGCTGTTGGAGATGCTGAGAGTCTATATTTGATTGCTCAGGGTTACTAAATCTGGACCAGAGCTTTTTGTCAGCCTGGAGAAGAGAAGGCCTGGGGGTACGTAGTTTTCAGCCTTTCCCTATCTAACAGATGGATAGAGGAGACAGTGTCAGTCTTTTCTCAGAGGTGGACAGTGAGAAGCTATAATGCAACTGGTTGCAAGCTCAAAGGTAACAAAATCCTATAACAAGGGTAATTATGTACTAGAATGGACTGTTTGGAGATGTTGGGGAATACCCGTTCTTGGAGTTTTCAGAACTTAAGTGGACATAGCCCTGAGCAAGATCATGTAACCTCCAGTTAGCCTAACTGGAAGTTAGTCTTTGAGCAGGAAGATAGAGTAGGTGACTTCCAGAAATCCTGTCCAAAATAAATTATTCCTTGAATCTATGTAAAGAAATATTTAGTTATACAGACTCTGCTGGAGGTCTGTTTAATTATTTGTTTCTTTTCTACAAATAATGTACTACTGTGCAATGTATTGTCTGCCTGTAATGTTCAAACTGATTTTTTTTTTTGTTATGGTCTCACAAGATTGCATGTATAGTTCTCATGAAAATGGATTCACTCGGAAATGTCTGGTTCAGTTAATTACCTCTTTATTAGGGTTCTGACGAATAGTTAAGGTCACAGTGTGTCAGTGAGTTAAGTGCAAAAACATTGTCACGTAGGTTGTGCTGCTATTGTTGTGACCATTGCAGCTAACATTTATTGACTAGTATTCATGTTTGTGTCCCAGCAGCAGGGCGAGCAATTTGATCTGCATTTGGATCACAAAATCCATTTTGTTCCAAGCTATGTAGAAGGCATCCATTGATGCTGAATCTGTTTCTTACATAGGTGCTTGTTCCATTACAGACAGTGTGTATAATTTCAAATATTTTTGTACTGTTGTCTGATGCTATTTTCTGCAAGTGTTCTTTTATAACAAGCTTCCAATGGCAACAGCAAGTGTGAGCTCAGTCTATTAAATACTATATATTTTGCAATTTGTTTGACATCTTTCACTTGTATCTTTATCTGGAGTCTTATTTTATTATCTTATTTTACTGCTGAAGGCAAATGAAAATAAGTCCTCTCTAATCACATTTTTATATGTGGTCTTTTTATTTGTCATAAGCAGTAGTGGTCTTATGTATGAACATTCTAACACTTAAAAGCATACCCTGGAAGTGTGGTGTTGAGGGAGATAAAAAAGGGATCCAGCAGCAGTGAGCTATATATTAGCTTACTTAGTGGAGTTATTATCTTACATGTCTTATGGCACTGGTTCATCGAAATACCCAGCTATTGCAACCATTAGCTGAGAAAATTTATCCAATGCAAGTATTGTACAAATTCTTTCTGGTTTTCACTAGGGTTGTATTTTGACAACTGGATTTAATTCTATCAACTGGTTAAAATCAAAAGAAGATGCAAGGAATCCTTATGTTATTATGATTTTCTAGCTTTAAGATGCCACCACTATTTTCTGTTTTCAAAGTAGGAGAGAAACTGAAAGCACTTGTTTTAAGATATAATTCATATACAGACAAATACTATGAATCATAGAGTTATAGAATGGTTAGAGTTGGACGGGATCTTAAAGATCATGTAGTTCCCGCCCCTCTGCCCTGTGCAGGGACATCTCCCACTAGACAAGGTTGCTCAAATCCCCATCCAACCTGAGTTTCAACACTTCCAGGGATGGGGCATCCACAACTTCTCTGGACAACCTGTTCCAGTGCCTCACCGCCCTCACAGTAAAGAATTTCTTCCTAATAGGTAATCTGAATCTACTCTCTTTCAGTTTAAAACCACTACCCCTTGTCCTATCACTACACTCCCTGATAGAGTCCCTCCCCATCTTTCCTGTAGACCCCCTTTAAGTACTGGAAGGCCACTATAACATCTCCCAGAGCCTTCTCTTCTCTCTTGGGCTGAACAAGCCCAACTCTCTCAGGCTGTCTTCACAGGAGAGGTGCTCCAGCCCTCTCATCATCTTCATGGCCTTCCTTTGGACCTGCTCCAACAGGTCCATGTCTTTCTTCTGTTGGGGGCTCCATTTTAAACCTCCTTTTCATACCCCCTCATAAAGGTATTTTGAATGTTGTTCTACAGTCGGATTGCAAATTCAGTTATCTAACTGTGTGGCTTTTTTTCTTCTTTTTTTTTCTTTCTCTTCTCCCCCACCCCTTCCCATCCAGGGTATCTTGGGGTAAGAAAGTGTTTGTTTGCCCTTTTAGTTTGCTTTGGATTTTAATCATTTATGGAACCCGATATTTATTAATTAATTTATTTATTGGGGATATCCAGAGAGTAGGGACATGGAAAAAGGAGTTTAATTACCCTTAATTATCCAAGTGTCTATAGGGTATCTACTTTGCTTTTCCAGCATTGCGGTTATTGGGAGTTAAAATCCCAAAGATCAGCTCTTTGTGCGCTTTCCTTAACTGTGTTAAAACTGCAATATTGTATAAATTTTCTGAACCTGTATTTGCCATTCTGTTATCTGAACACATTTCTCCCAACTCCTTTTTTTCTTATTTTGCTCATCCTCCTGACCTGTGTCTTATGCTATATATCACTAATGACAGAAACAAGCTTTGTACAGAGCAAGGTCCTGGAAATGCTTGAATTTCAGGAGAAATCACTAAAGGAAACACTGTGGAGCAGACATAGATGTGTCAGCTGGCAAGTGGTAGCTTGCTCCTGTGCAAGGCAAACTTTTTTGTACTTACTTGCTTTTATGTGCATGTACCTTGCTGTTGAACTCAGGACAGGATTGTTTTGGGCCTCAATTTGTATAGCTGAACTGTCTGTGAATTAGAACTTGGCTACCTCTACACAGAACTTTTTCAGGGAAATCTTCCAGCATTTTCATGGTCATCTGAAATAAGGCCTTTTGATTCTTCATCATTTGTGCAGCTCTTCCACCCAGCTGATCAACCATCGCTAAAGTAAACTGGGCTGATCAGTCTTTTTTTCTCCTTCTCCTTCTCCTTCTCCTTCTCCTTCTCCTTCTCCTTCTCCTTCTCCTTCTCCTTCTCCTTCTCCTTCTCCTTCTTCTCCTTCTCCTTCTCCTTCTCCTTCTTCTCCTTCTCCTTCTCCTTCTCTTTTTGAGGTCAGTGTTAGAAATCAGAACATTCACTTTGTCACTAAACAGGGCAAATTTTTTTGGCAAGACCTCTTCAGGCTGTTCTCTGAGCAGCTCACTGGTCAGCTGAGATGGTATTAAGGCTATGAACCCAAACAACATGGACAATGACAGTGGAACTGATGCTAACTATTGATGTACTTATTTTAAACTTACCTATTTCATTAAAGGACTTTCATTAGGTGACTGCGACTGTGCACGTTTGTGTACGAAATAAATTGTTATTTATACATGAGAATTTTGAATTCATCATTCAAAGCAATTGGAAAGGAAAAGAAATATGTTGTGGAACCTTTTATTACTTCCCAACAGCAGCTTGGTTGCACACATGCACATGCAAACATATTTTCAATGGTTGCTACTTTCATGACCTTTTCAACAGACTGGAGGCTAATTAATTCTTAAGGAATGGTTCTCTGATCATATTGAAGGTGAACTGTTTTTTCTTGTACCTTAGACTGACTTGTGGTATTATGGAGGACTACATCTGGTTCTTAATAGTCATGTCATACTGTATTAAGTTCTATAATGATAACCTGAAAAGACTGATGCAATGATTTGTGGCATGTCATATCTTGATGTGTCAGCCAACAAAGCAGAGCTTATATCTCATCTGTAAATACCTTCTATATGTGAAGTATTAAGAAAATAAAAATATATTTCATGAAAAGCCCAGAGCATGAGAAAAACTACTTTTACACTAAGCTATAACGTTTAGAATTACCTGTTAGACTGCAATATCTTAGACACTTCAGAACTGTGAAAACTGGTAAACTGTTTCTTCAATATGCCTAAGTATGTGAGTAACAGACACTGAGGGCATTGTAGGTAAGGATAGTTGGCATCTGATGGATTTGTCTTTTGTTCCTGAGTTGCAAGAGTTTATGGTAAGGAATTATTTCGTCATATAGGTTGTGTATAGCATTTGATGGTGTCCATTGCCTCCAGCTCCCTTAAGAGGTATTGAGGCCAGATGAAGCAGTAACCGCTTAATGCAAATATCTAAAATTGTATTTTAAACAAGAATGGGTGTAAGACAGTAAAGATATTATTAGCTACTAACTTTAATGCCGTGTCCCAGATTTTTGAAGGACATAGGTCAGAATGAATTCTTATTTCCATGTTCTAGTACCATTTCTTCTAGTTATACCTTAGGTTTTCTGCCATATTACAGCACTTCTTAGAGAATTAAAATAGCTGCTTGTGTTCAAGGTAAAAATATTCTCAATTTTATGTTTTCTTAGAAGATATTCTGAAGAGAATAATGTCTGAAGGCAAAGAGGTTGATGGGTGTCCTGGTTAATGTGTCATTCTTCTAATTAATTTAACTAAATCACAGTAATTTACAAGGACCTGGTTATAAATCTTTTCTAGTACAGATAAAATTCCTGGAATTAAGAAAAGGGGACTCTTAGCAGAATTTTAGTCCTTTCTAAGAAAACAAACTGTCCTTGATGATTAGGGGAAAATTTTAACACATAGGGTGTTAATTTTTATGTACATCTATAGAAGTAATGTGATAATACTACATTTTTAGTGTTTTCTGTCCCATCTATTATCCTGCCCTGGATTTTGTGGATATCCCACAATTAAATCTAGACCTTTGTTTTGATGTTCTATTTTTACATCAAAAGGTGATTCATTTCTTTTTCTGAAAGAAACATTAGAAACAATGTTTTAGAACATCTTAGCTACAGTGAGAAATGTACTTTTAAAATACCTCGACCTTTTTGATTTATAAGTTTAATTAATACGTAAAAACCACTATGGCTGATTTCTTTAAGAAAAAGCACATGTCCTTTTCCTGTCCTTTTACATCTGTAACTTCTAAAATTTCTCAGTCTACTAAGGTCAGAAAATATTAAACAGATAAACATAATGTTTAATTTAAAAATCACCAATTTGTTATGATTAATTGAGTTGATATCTTCCTGTGGCAGTTGCAGAGTTAGATGTACATTTGCCCTATATTAAGATGTCCTTTTCAGGATGACCATTGTCTGGAGTTTTTTTGAATGCGCTAAAGTTGAGATGCCTTCAAGAAATACAGTGGTCAGTAGGTAATAACGAGACCAAAGGCCAAACAAATTAATGAATACTAAATTAAACTAACACTAAACCAAATAAGTATGTTGAAGTATTGTCCATACTTTCTCAGCTCTTCAGAAAACAATAGCAGGGGGGCAGCAAAGTAGGAAGAAAATAGCCCTCTGTATAGCTTTCTTCCCCCTCCCTTTCCCCTCTCTCTTCCCTTCTCAAAAGAAGACCTTTTCCTCTGATAACTGCGGAAGAACAAAGCCATTTGTGTTTGGAAGCATCAGTATGTTGTTGTATTTGTTCATCTATTCATAAACTTCTGAATTTTCACATCATTTTTCACTAGTGAGATGGTCTGCAGTTAGAATTCTACACTGTCTAGAATGTCTGGGTTTAAATTACATTTTTACCACTGAAATATTGGACTTATTTATATGTACTGTTCCCCGGATATATGGAAGTATTCTTAAGTTTTTCTTGAACAGCCTGTTCCATACACTCTTCCAAATTTAAAAGTCACCTAGGAAATGCAAGTCCTGGTCTTGAAAATGTACTTTGGACCAACTGTCTTTGTACCTGTAAGTCACATGGACTTCAATTTTCCTTTGGGAAAGACCTATGGAATGTGTATGAGCTGATGAGGAGGCTTACAAGAAGTAGTCCTGTTTCTGATAAATACTCTTATTGTCATTCAGACACTGTGATATCAAATGTGATGATGGTACCTAAATGCATACCAGTCTGAAACTGGTGATGATGTCACAACCCCATAGTAAGTCACTTTTCATATGTCCTTGCTTCACTTTGGCAGTGTTATTCAGACTACTTGCAGAATCTAAGATAGGTACAATATGTAGGCTTTACAGGCTAGCACGGAGAAGAATTGTTTACAATAAATTTATCTCATTAAATACTCATTAGCATTAACTTTGCTTTTCCCTGAATATGCTTATTTGGCACGGTTACACATGGCAAGTGCGTGTCTCAGGGGCTATAATGAAGGGATTTCCTTAAGAATAGAAACTCAGTTCTCTTCGAAATCTTTCCCCTTGCTTGTTTGTTTGTTTGTTTCACTCTTCCTATGTAAAGTCTTCTTCAAAAAAAGGACAGTCCTCACTAAAAATGTAAAGATGTATTTTTTTCTGTGTGAAAGTGTACTTACCAAAGAATTTTTTTCTCTACATTGATACAATTTTTGACGGTATATTAAAGTTCATTATTAAGAAAAAATACAGCAAAGAGAAGAGCTTGAAAGATTTAGATAACAATTGGGATTTTAAAACTGAGTTGAGTGGGAACTGTAGAATTGCACTAAAAGGCCCTTCTGAAATATTTATTTTTTAAAAATTTTCAAATGGGTAATTCATTGAACTGAATATCTCTGGCTTGCTACACTACTCCATGTGAGGTCAAATTTCAGATGGTACTATTAGAACACATTTCTGATTAAGTGGCTCTGCACATGTTCCTTTTTTATTTCAAGATACGCAGGTTTACAAATGCTGAATTTTAGGCTAAAATTAATTTGAGGTCTTACAAAATATAGGTCCCACCCATTCCATGAAAATGGATTTAGTGATCAATTCTCTTAAAAAAATACTGAAGACTCTGGGCTCTACTTGAACAGATATGAACAGAATAAAACTTTCATTGATTTGTTAATCTTGTTCAGCATCAGAACGAGTATATTAAAAATGAAGTAACTTCTCAAATTCGCATTAAAACCTTACTTCTCTAGCTTTCTTGATAACGGGCCTTTGTTTTCACAGTTTAAGCTTGTAAATCTTAATAACATTTTTACCGCATACTGTTGAACATTAAGTTTGTAATAAAAAAAATCCTAAACCAGATTATCTTTATGTGATTTAATGTTTCCCTTTGTCTATTTGGTATGGTTTTGATAATGGAGTTTATGAACTTCATTGTCTCTTGAGATTCCTAGTAGGATAAGTCTTACTGCCAGTTAGCTAAATCTTATATTCTACCCTACAAGCTGTAAAATGATTTTGCATATTTTTTTAAATGAAGATCTCCAAAAACCTTGATTTTTTAATTACATTAACACTGAGCTAAAGTTTCTTGGCCTTTACTTGAAAAGGTGTTGTCCTGGTTTGAGGTAAAACAAGACCAATTTTTTTCAGTATCTTTGCTTCTTAGCTGGGCCTCTTCTAACCACTGAAATTAACAGCATATTGTGCAGACAGTGTTCACTCTCTCAGAGTGATAAGACCAATGTTCATAGTTGATGCCCAGGCATGGTATGCGGAGAGGCTCTTGCTTATACTTATTGCTATAACAGCCAAGGCCAGATAACTTTGTTATTTGCCCGTTGGAGGGTCGGAATCTGAAAAGCGTAGAGGGGTCCCACCTGCGGGGAGGAGCGGACAGGACAGGTGACCCAAAACTGACCAACAGGGTATTCCATCCCATCTTCATCATGCTCAGTATAAAAGCTGACAGATCAAAGGGTCAGCTCTCTCGTTCCTTCTTTACTGGCCAACGTCTGAGGAGGACTCTGTCTGTTTGTCTGCTTTTGATCCCGATCCTGAATGCGGAACTGGAATCCAGTTCCCATCCGTCACTGAGTCCAGCCGGAGATTGCCCCACTGCCAGCCGGTGTTGTGATTGTCATCCTGGGAGCTTGATATGGTTTTGTATATATTGCATTATTTCCTTTTAATTTATTATTAATATTTCACTAAAGTAGTTTAGTTCCTTCTAAACTCATAAGTTTGTTTTTCCCTCCTCTGCCTCTCTCTTTGAAGAGGGGTGTAGGGGAGCATCTGTTGGTCCCATCTGGGGTCCCCCATGTCCCCAGTAGCCAATTTGGCCTAAACCATGCCAGATGTAATGTTTCATAACTGCTTTGGTTAACTTTTTCTGACTTTGCACTCAAATAAGAATGTATCACAGAAGAAGATAACGACTAATAATTTGGTTGGGTTGGTTTTTGTTTGTTTTTTTTTTCTTTTTTCCTGTAGCAGGTTTAATTCCATTTCAGTTTCCCTTGTGATGACAGAGAAACCAATACTGTCATGTGTGGAAATATGATGTGTCATGGCTTGTGGACAATTGCTATACTTCATTTGTTAATTCTCCTTCAAAGACCTTTTGGCATCTAGTTCCTTTGGTGTTTTGCAATTTGAAACTACAAGAGAAAAGCTAGAAGACAATGACCTCCACTGCTGTTCTAGTAAAACATAAGTGCTTACTCCTGGTTATGTCAGTGAAGCTGAGAGAGTCCACATACTTTCAGAATTGCACTTTGGGTGCAAAAATGAGCCTTCAGTAGCTGTATGTCTTCTAGCAACATATGTCATCATCTAGATATTCAGCATTGATTAAAAAAAAAAAAAACAAAACACCCAAACCAGGAAACTACAATGAAAAACATTTTTAAGAGGACAGCCTTGTGATGGTAGGATTCTTTCAGGAAAGTGTGCCTGCATGGATGGTGGAGAACTGAGAAACAAATTGCTAACTTTACTGTGAAAAGAGCAGTTCAATGTAAGCTCAGATATAGTGTGAAAAGCAAACAAGGTTTTGATAAGATGTTTATGTTTGTTGTTGTCATAACTAAATTTAGCAATTAATATCAAGAAAAAGACATTTTTCTTCTCTTAATTTCTTTTATTAAAAGATAAAATTCAAGAACAATGTTATAATATGGAACTTTATACGTGGAAAATAATAGTATATAAAGGCAAGGAACGCAGCAAGTTGCTCATAAAGACCTCAAAAACTTGTTGCCTCCAATCAAATTAGCTGAACTTGGAACAATATTGCCTAACTAATACAAAATGTGCAAACATTAGAAAAATATGTGCTCTGTGGGTGAGCTTCACAAATTAAGTTGTATGGTTATGGGTGCAAACATAGCATACTTGGAAAATAAGGAATTCTGGCTTAACCTGGCTTAACCTTTACAATATGTCCATGGCAAGAGACAGACATTGTAGCTCATTAAAGAAAAATAGTCTTAAATTTAAAGTTAGATGACTTACGTGGAAGGTATTACTTTGTAGTTTGCTGATTACAAAGGAAATATTCTAGATTTAAGGGATTATCATGATATGTTAGGCAAATAACCACTCATATAACTTGTTTCAGTGAGTAGATAGAGAGCTGAATTTGATCCTGTACCTGGCACTAAAATGTGCTTTGAATCTATACAGTTTGGAGTCTCTAATCTCTGAAAATACCTGATGTTCAGAGGGTTGCAATCCTTTTATTAAGTCTGGCAGGTTAATTTATCCTATTCAAAGACAAATACATCAGAATATTAAGCTTCATCACCTCTTTGGAATCAACAGTTGCATTAGCTGGTTATTGTGGCTTTGCTTGAAGCTGCTGTTAGAATCTTTGCAAAAAAAGTGCAGCATAATATCTGCTGTTTAGAAGTTCAAAGTATTTGCCATTCTAATACACAGAATATTAGCTTTTCTCTGCAAGTCTGCAAAAAGGAATTAAATGAAGACAAATACAAAACTAACAATTACACTAACTCTGTCATGAAATTGTTTTGAAAGTCATTTTATATACTCCTCTGAATTCAGAAGAACAAATGTTGGTTTCTGCCTCTCTAAAGTAGAAAATTCTTCCTAAGAGACAGTCATACATATATGTGACCACACTTATATATGACATATAGGTTTATATTCTACATCTGAACAGTTTTAACTCTGTCAGTACCTAGACTGTCATTATAAAAGCATGAGTGTTTAGTCATGTCCTTTTTTTTTAATTTCATTACAGAAAAAAAAAAAACAAACCCAACCCTGTCTCTAAATTAAGTAATCTATTCATAGATCAATCAACAGATTTTTCTTTGTAAATTTGGAACATGCTTGCACTTTGAAATTCAAAAGATTTGAAAGTGTCACTTAATAAATGTACAGTATTTGAAGTGGGAAAATACATCAATTCTTGAAAAGTTTCTACATTATGTCTATTAAAAATAAACACTAAACCCCCCAGAATTTGATAAAATATTTTTTTAAAAGGATATTTTGTTTCCAAAAGGTGCAAGTAGCCACAATTACCAGCAATACTGCTTGTTTTTTAAAAACAGGAAGAGTTACCGAGTTATATTTAGAATGTTCTTCAGAAAGCCCAAACAGAATAATTTTGTGAAGTATTTGCAATGAAATTAAGTGATTCCAAATACTCTCAAACAATTTTTTTATACTAATCTTACTATCTATTTAACAATTAAGCATAAAAGCCCAAATCCGTCTTGATTTTTATGTAACATGAATGACAGATTAAGGAAAAAGCAATTACATGTTAGCTCTGAATTCTCGCAATATTTTTTTTTTCTTTCTTTTAGGAAACATACTCAGGGAATGTAATAGAGAGGCAACAAGTAGGTGAAGATACAAAAGAATCGCCTGCAGGCTTCCAATATGTTTTTTTTTAGACGATATTCTTACATTTTTAATGTGATCTGACTGAAATACTAGCCAGCTTGTCTCCTGTGTTTTGTTAAATTTAGCCTGAAACCTTTCTGGTAAGATCTTGAAGCCATATGGTCTTGTTAGTACTTAAATGAGAAGCTTCCCAAGAAAACTCAGATGCTACTGCGTAAGGCTGTTTCAGCTTCCTTCCCTTCTGTTTTTCTCCAATTAATCCTTCTTTTGAACAAAGGTACTGTCCTTCAATAATATTCCAATGGAGTTGCAAATTATTTGAGATTTAGACCTGCAGTAGAGTAGTTTGTAACCTTAATGTTATTCCTTTCTCTTCCTGAAATCTGACTGGTTTTAATAGAATGGTATTGTTTTCTAAATCCTGTAAATAGGTGTGGATAAAGAGTTTAACTTTTCTGAGATAGGATTCTTTGGAAAAATGTTTGCCTGAATGTGGAGAAGAGGAGGCAATAGGTGGAGGAAAGACTTGTATGAATTGGATAGAAATTATTGAAATAATTTTCTATATAATTAAGTAAAATATGTTTAGATTTTACAGCCCATCTTTGGTAAAAGATTAATAATTTCATATTAATCTTTAAAATATAGAAGCTGGCCTTGATGAAATGCTGATTCTCAACAAATTCTATATTTGGTAGCATAGACTTTGGTACTTTTTAGAACACTGTGATGAAATGGACACACCATATCAAAGCAGACACAAAGTATAGAGGAAGGGGAGTGCAAAAGGAGTCAGTTGTGCATGTAAAATCTGTACCCAGTTCAGTCTTCTTTTGTTGATGTTAACTGATGAAAGACTTGTTTGGGTTACACTTGGCTTTGAAGATTTGTTATTTGACTTCAGGTGTGGCACTTTTTTTGGCCTGAGCATCACTGGTGATACCCCAAAAAACCTGAACACCTGCTCAGAGTAAAGCTGCCAAGTCCCTTAGCCCCTGTAGGTTTAAGACTCCTTTGAAATGTAGCTGAGGATCCTCCTTTTTCAGTATCTACACAGGTATTAAGAGAACTGGGTTTGTTTATTTGTTTTTAAGTCTCACACAAAATTATCTAACTATTAGTGGAAAAACTATATTTATAAATTCTCAAAAAATCCTAGACTTACATAACTGTTTAATCTTTTGGATTTTAGATACCATTAATGATTTCAATCAAATATTAATGATTTCAGGGCATAGAAAGAAAGCTGAAAGGAGATTTTTGAGCCTCCAGTTTAAAGATTTCAGATTCTTGTATGCTGTTGATATTAACTATCTTAATCCTTAAAACAGAAATGTGTTGTAATTAGATTAACTGAAACTGCTTTGTTTTCTTTGCCTATTTCTAATGAAAAAGAAAGGTATTAACTGTGATCTGTGAGATTTATACTGCATATTTGCACACTGAAACAGACTGAAAAATCACTGGAATTCTAAGAGATCCATTTAAACAAGTAAGTGGTTCAACTTCTGAACTAGTTAAGATGAATCTTTTTCAGAAAAGTCAAATTTTCAAATAATGTGTCTTATCAGCTATATGGTGTCAGTTTCTTCTACACTGATTGCACTGGACAGGAGTCTATAAATGAATAGAAGTATTCTATGTGTTTGTTTTTATTTTTTAGTACAGATACTATTTGCTACCTGTTTACTAGTAGCCACAATTATTTGATTTATTGAAGTATTTTTAAAAGGACTTGAAAGGGAAGAGGGTAGTGTCCTTACGATCCTTTAAAAGGGGTAAAAGACAGCCAGAAAGGACAGTAGCAGGAGGTAGTACCAATAGAGGGAGCAGAGGTGAGAAAAGACAGATGTAGGAACTGTGTTCTGACTACAAAGTGTGGTAGATTGACCTTGGCCAGCTTCCAGATGCCCACCCAGCTGCTCTCTCATTCCCTGTCTTCAGCAGAACAGGAAGAGAAAATAAGATGGAAAAGCTTGTGGGCTGCCGTAAAGAGAGGGAGACCACTTACCAGTTACCGTCATGGGCAAAACCGATTGAACTTGGGGAAAATTAATTTACTTTGTTGCCAATTACAATAAATTTGGATGGTGAGAAACAAAAAAACCTAAACCACCTTTCTCTTACTCTCTTCTTTTTCACAGGCTCAATCAACTTCAGACTGTCAGTCCCAACTCCTCTACCTCCTTACCCTGAGCAGTGCAGGGGGATGGGGAATGAGGGGGTTGTGGTCAGGTCATAATATTTTTTCTCTGCTATTCCTTCCTCTTCACACTTTTCCCCTGCTCTAGCATGCATCCTTCCCATGGGATACAGTTTCCCTCAGGAAGTATCCACCTGCTCCGGTGTGGTGTCCTCCATGGACTGAAGCATAGGTATCACCTCCAACACCATTCTCTCCATGGGCTGCACCTGCTCCTCCTTGGTCTCACCAGGGGCTGCAGAGGAATCTCTGCTCTGACATCTGGAGCACCTCTTCCCCTTTCTCCTTCTTTCAGCTCATTTTTTACAGAGTTTTCCTTTTCATTGCATTAGTTTCTTTCACTGATTTAATGTTAAGTTAGGAGAAACAGGCATACCATGAAATTTATCTTTCCTTATCAGGAAACCGGAAAATCTGGAATCTTTCCCAGTGATATAGATGTATGATGTTTGGAAGGGTAAAATGCATAAAACCATAAAAATAATAGTAACAACATCAAATGAAAAAAAATATTAATTTACAATTTCTTTAGAATAATCATTTATTTAGGCATCCAGACATTTTTGGCACCAGCCTTGGCTATCTGAACAGATTTCCAGAAGTTATTTTGCTGACAGAGCTCTGGCAGGTGAAAAAGGGAAGCCCTGTCCATCAAATACGACATTTCATCTGATCACTCTTTTAAATGCCATCTTTCCATAAAAAGCATTTCCCAGTTTTTATTTGTGCTGTGTCTACATTGTTTGTGAAAGGCATCCTCTGATCTTGTCTAATTTTTGCAAGGGTGATTGGCAGGAAGGCCAGGATATGCCTCCAGTGGTCACTGACCTCCATTGTGACTGATAAGGCTTGGCAAGTCAGCACGCTGCCAGCAGACGGTTGCCTGGGAAGAAATGTGAACAGAAAGTGGGTAAGTTATGAAGCATGCTTTGAACTTTCTAGTCTTACTTTCTTCTCTTTGGAACACAAGCACAAGCTTAGTGGCAGTGTTTTGTTTTTTTAGGGTCTCATCTTCCACCCTCCCTTGGCCCCTCTCAAGGGAAAGATGTTGGGTACTATCTCTCCATCTGACTCATGGAGTCTGCCAAAGGCAATGCAAATTTCCTGAAGCTTCTACAGTTTTCTGAGGTGTCTATGCTTTCTACTCTTTCTCAAAACTGTCATGTAAGTAAGAAGTCTAAGCCAGTGTTTAATTCCCTCAGTCATGTGTGTGAGGTTCATTTTCTATTAGATTAGCATTTTTCCAGTTCTGAGGAGTTTGAATTGTAAGTCTGTACAAGGATTGTCAAATGCTACTTTCTCTTACCTTCCCACCAATCATTGTTAAAAACAAACCAAGACAAAAGTAAGAGTAAATAGTTATACCCCAGTTACTGCTGTTTACTCAAGTACTGTTTCTGATATTGATAGTCTCTTTGAACTAGTTTATGTCTAAAAAAGGTCAAAAATGCTAGTCTGATTGCCATTAATTTATACATTTCTAAATAAATAAGTACTCTAAAGAAATTGTAAGTTAATAATTTGTTTTTAATTTGGTATTGTTATTCTTATTTTTATGAATTTAATTTTGAAACATTTTATGTTCCTCTTTAAATATTAAAGTGAATAAGAATGAACGACAATAATAAACACTGAAAAATCACTATAAGACCATGGAAAAATTAAACAGTACGTATAATAATCTCTGATTCTCTATTTGAAAAATAAATAAACCACAGTATACCTTCTTGAAAAAAAAAACCACACAGGACTTGCGAAAATTTTAAGCTTCAAGTCGAGCTTTTTTAGCAGCCATAAATCCTTTGCCCATGTTAATTACTTTCCTAATGGCAGCCCCTGTGTCTGTCTCTGGGTCTCTGGATGGTATTCCACAATTCATCCCTCTTTTTCAGCTATTTCTGCAAGTGACAAGAGTACTCTTTAGCAAACTGTGTCCCGTCGTCACATCCAAAGCTGTTTGGCTGCTTTTATAGATTGGGTTATTCTACAGGACATATTATATTACCCTCTTTTGAGTAGCACAGACCTATACCCAATTATGTATTTACTTTTGGCACTTTTTGTCAGTTGTCGGAGAGTTGTCTCCGAGCCTCTGCCTCTCTGTCTGGGCACACACAAGATGCTCAAATGGTTTTGGTGTCAGCTAATAATCCTGAGACATGAGGCTTGTTATTTTAATTAAAACACTCCTTCTCCAACTTCCAAATAACAAAGAAAAAACCCAATACGATTAGTGTCAAAAACATTTATTGGAGAACATTTTGAAATGTGTGGCAAGCCAGATTTTGATTTTGTGTTGAAACACAAAGTATGGCTTAGGTTGCCCTTTTCTGTCAAACAAGCTGGGTGCTAAATTTCCACAAAGATGCCAGGTTAAATGTTGTCAGAGAACTGCCCATTGGACTGCAATCACAGTCATTTTGAGTAGTGTGGCCTTATGCCTGTTTATTTTGCATTTCAGTATAGAACTCAACCTGACCCTCGCTAAAAGATTCTTATTGACTTTTGATATCAGGGCTATTGAAGCTACTTATTGTGCTGTAATCCCTGGCCATACTGTTGGTTTCTATTGGAATACTGGCATGAGAATAAGAAACACTTCCCCAGTACATGTTGTCCGTTAAAAACTGTGGAACAAATCACATGTTTGGTTACAGGTGTCTAAGGTGTTTCAAACCTGTAGTGGTTCACATCTCTAACATACATTATAATGGGTGACATTACCATAATGTGTCTGAAAAATAGTAGTAAGTAATTAAATCAAAAAAATATCTGGTCACACTGAGATTTTATTCCTATGATAGTTTTGTATATTGCACGACAAAAGGACAGAGCAAATTATGTTCTTATCATTAACCAAACACATTCATTATATATGTAAAATTTTTTTTTCAATCCTAAACATAGGTGTTGCTTTTCTTTTTTTTTTAATAGTGATGAGTAATTTTGGTAGTTTATTACAGTAACACTGAAGGGTAGGGTCATGTTCTACTTGTAGTAGAAAACGGGACAAGATTATTATCCTAAACAGAAGCAAGCCATAATTTTGGGGGAAAAAACATGTATTATATGTCAGCTTTCAAAATAAATGCGCACAGCTTACAATGTGTTGTGCTGTGTAGCACATACTTTTAGAATATTAGCTTCCAGCTTCCCACAGCCTGATTCATTGCCTTAATTTTAGCTTTAAACTCAATGCTGAAAATGTTCAGATCTTTTTCTCACAGGAGTTTTCAAAGGAATTAATTAAAATATAATGAAATAAAGTGAGCGGTTGAATGGGTTTCTGAACTAGTTTCGTTTTTACTATGAAGAGAAGCCTGGCAGGGTGCGTATCGTGTGTTCCAGGGGACCAGCAGTGGTGTAGGAGAGCTCTGCGGACGGTGCTAATTCATTTAGCTCCAGGAAGCCATACATCAGAGGTTATACTGCTGAAGAAATTTGCCAAAATGCTGATTGCTTCTTCTGAGACAGGAGAGTCAAAACAACTTCCCAAACTTCTCACAAGAAATTTAGCACTATGGGGTTTAAAATCAGAAGCCCCCATTCTGGGCTGTGATATCTTGTCCTCTGGAGTGGGGAGGGGGAGTCCCACCATCTGGTGTCTCGTATCCTGTTCAAAAACAGCCCTCCCTCTGCCTGCAGTTAGAGATCCCAAAGGATCCTATGTGCTACATAATGCAGAACGTGTTATTAGACATATGTTCTTTCTAACTAGAGCTGAATGTCCTGAAACATTAGGCTGAAGGAATTTGTATAACAATTTTCCAAGTTACTACAGGTCTAGAACTGCTCATTCAGCATGGCAGCAGGTCTTGGTCTCACAAGAAACAGTGGGAATCGTAGATATTTAGTGTCAGGGCCATGAGGGCACTGTCAGACCTGCACCATTGCACCGAGCAGCTCCATCTGGGACAGCCTCCTATCCAGGAGCCATATTTCACCTCTGGTCTCATCAGCAGTCCTGCTGTTGCTGCTCCCTGGCAGTTAAGAATTTGAAAAAGTATCATTTTTCTTCTCTTGAGTCATGATTTTAGGATGCCGAAAGCTATTATGACTCTTAATTCTCCAAAAGACTATGTATCCACAGGTTTATATTGGCATATTTCTATGGAAAGCAGGAAAATTGTGTTTATTTGGCCCAAGCACGGCTTTAGTCTGCTATTGTAGGCCCCATTCAATCAAATTCTTTTTTTCAGAAGTTATATTAACAAAGAGTTACATTCCTCAGATCAGAAGTTTAAAATATCTTAGATAACTGGTTAAAACATAACAGATGGAATGTTATATCACATGAATGTAAAGAACGAGCTAACTCGTTATCTGTTTCTGGGTATGTATTGTAGTGGATGCTTAGGAAAAGGAGCCAGTATATTTTGTTTTTCTTTTTTTTTTCTCCTTTGGGAAACATTCCAATTCCTTACAAAACTCAGTGTCAAGACTTTATCATCAACATAAATCTCAAAAAAATCAAAATAAAAATAGTAGAACTCCATATATTCTGGTTTTAATACAAAGCATATAGAAAAGGGCAAAGATGATCAAAAGGGTTTACGGAAACTTATGGAACAGTCCTTAATAAATTTGTCTTGTCCTTTTTGAACCTATTTATGCTTCTAGCTTTCACATCCTATAATAATAAGCTCCCCAGTTTACCTATCTGGTGCCTGGGGAAAAGTGTTCTTCTTGCTGTTAGTTTTGAATTACTGTCTGACTATTTAAATGAGTGTCCCCTGATCCTTGCATTGGGACCTAATTCATTAGGAACAATTCCTTACAGTTCTTCGTGGCATTTGTGATTCTCTCTGCAAAGAAGCTGTTTTATACATGTACTGAAATTATTTCTGGATGTTTTTGGTTTTTCCTTTGGTGCTCTACTCTGTTTTCAATTCCCTCTGTGTTATTAAGCTTTAAAATGTTGTTCTGACAACTGTCCCTAAACTATTTTTTTTTCAAAAGAATGTGGTAAAGTGTGTTTATTTTTCTGAGAAGTCCAAGTGTCTACCTCTTTTTCCAGTTGGTTCAAATGTTGCTGTTGTTCCTTCTAGGCTGAGAAGTTGTGCCTGTCTCCTTCCCTGGAAAAGCTCACTAATGGTATATTAGAATATTCAGATCACTAGAATAAAATTACATGGGTTTATGATACATTAAGGTGGATTCTTTTATGCTATATGTTTAATTTTCCTCCTTTTATATTTTATGCCCTGGCATTAGTGGAGTAGTCTACTGATTTCTCCCTTTAACTGTTCTAAAACATGACATTGTTGTTATAGTTCCGGTATATTTTGGATTAAGCTGTGAAGAAAAACAAAAGGTCTTTCAGCAAGGTTGTCTCTTTCCTTTCAGGTAACAAAGAGGTGCTAAAAAACATTCCCTATTTATGCAGATGTATTTAAACTACCAAATTGCATGTTTGATAAATATTTGGTTTTTGTTTTGTTCTGTTTTTTTCTTTTGAAGATACCAAATTTCAACTCAACTCAGGATTAGATTCTGAATACAAAAATAGCACTTTTCATCTAAGAAGTAAGGCACCTATATAATCTCAGACACCCAGAGGATTATTTTAGATCTTCTCTTCAGTACCTTTTATTTTTTTATTTGCTGCATAGAAAACTTACTGTAATCTGAGCCAGTCTTTTGTCTTTGAGTTTTTTTTAAATCCTTAACAAAGTAATATCATTCTATTCCAATCGCTTTTCAACTGTACCACTTACAGTACGATTTCTTTAAAAATAAATTCATTTTAATTCACATAATTATTAATTCACTCTGCTTTCTCCTTAATACTTCTATCATTTCTTTCTTTCCAAACTTAGAAGTTTGGATTTTCTTAAGATAAACTAAGTCTTCTAACATTCTGGAGCAATAGAGACCAACCTAAAAAAAAATATTCCACATTTTGCCTTGATTTTATTCTAACAGTACCAAAAGGAAACAATATATAACCCGGAGAAGTTATCCACGTGCTGAATTACTTTAGGAGTTTGTCTTTTATCGCTTCAAGTACTCAGTGAATTTTACTTCATTCTGCAGTTAAAGACTATAGTGCAGAGTCCTGAGTCATCTTTGAAGATAACTCCACATTTCATGTCTCATGAGTAGAGGACTAACTGTTTCTCTCTCTTCTACCCTTACTTTGTATGTTTTAAAGTGTGATTATAGCAGAGTTTGCAGGTCGTGATAATTATTTATTTATTTACTTTAAAATGGACAAGTAACAATGTCAGTAAGGATATCCAAAACAACAGGTGCTTTCACAATATCCGCTGTATTGTAGTAAGGCAAACATAAACTATCAAAATGGAAATATCTTCTTTTGGGGAAAGTATGGTGTGGAAGAAATCACACTTCTAGCAATGGAATGATTTTCTCATCCTTGTTCTACCTATCTTTAACCTGACAGTATTGATAGCTACCTTTAACATCTAACTTCTTTGATGGTTTAGGATAATTCACACAAGACTTTCTTTTTCGTGAACTGAGATTAGTCATTCACTCTTTCATCTTGACTTTGTTTTTAAACTTCTCCCCCCACCCGCCCCCCCCACCCCATCTTCTTATTTTCAGAAACACAATCCCTTGGCAATAGAGTACACAACACTTCTTTTCTATCTCTCCAATACAAATTGTTTGTCTGAAACAAGTCTTTCTTAGACAGTGCCATCTTTAACTGGTCCTTACATTACTGCTTTCTCCTTCCTAGCTCGGTGCAACTATTTGTACATCATCAAAAGCTTTTCTTTGCTTTCTTATAGTTGTAGGTGAAAACAGCCTATGTGTGACACATGAAAAGGGCAACACGAGGAAATCAATTCAGGCTTTTCTGATTACTGGGAAAAAATCAGGGAAGCCATAGATCAGGACCTCAGCTTTTCTTTGGAAAGGGAAGATTCAGTTGCAAGAATGGAAATAACTTGTGAGTAGAAGATTAGAATGCAGGTGATAGATGAGGTGATAAAGCAGGGTACAGGAGAGATTAGCAGGTTTAGTTTTCATCAGTAGAAAACAAATTCTTAATATCTGCTTTTCTTGAAAAAAAAAAAAAACCAAACAAACTCCCAGTAGTATTTTTTAGTTGGTACCATTAATTCTTCTCATCAATCTGTTTAAAAAAAAAAATCTAAAGAGGAAAAGAAATAAAGGAGAAGTTTAAAAAGAAGATTTATTGTGCCAAAACCCATCTGTAGTATGTGTTTTCATAATTTAATTATTATTTCTCTGATTTATTCCTTCCTCTCACACTCACAGAAATGTAGCTGTTTTGACAGTTATTAGTTACTGTTGGTGCAAGGGCACAACATATTTTCAATATTTTTTCTCATTTCGATCACCAAAAGTTGGCATTTGTAAATCAGCTGTAACAGATGCAGCTGCTCTGACACTTCCCCAGAGCATTCTGAAACAAACGCGAACAGTGCAATGCTCAGGAACAGACTGCCACAAGGGCAAAGTCCTGGTGTTAGCTCTCTAGTAATTAGGTAAATGTACACTTGAAGTTACATTTAGACCATCCATTTGCATCAGTATCTCAGATTTAATAGTACAGTCACTATGTGTCATATTTATTTCTAAGGCAATTATTTTGACAATTACTAGGAGACATTATAAATAATGCAGGGCATAATAATGCAAAATAAATCCATTAAGACAAAAGCCCTAGGGCAGAAAGCCTGATCTCATGAAGTCATGAAGAAAACAGTTTTCCTGGAGGCCAAGTTTCCTACCATGTGACTATGTATAAGAAGAACGGCCAAAACAGGTTATAGAATATGTATCATTTTAATGTTAATATAGTAAAGCCTATGCTTAACTTACCTAATGTAAATAACTGAACTGTGATTCCATCATACTCAGTAAACAGAAATATTCTCTTAGAAGATGTCAGGTAAAGTTGATGATGTTCTCATGTCAAGACTGAAGACTCAGCAGAGATGGGAGGAAGGGCTGAAGGAGGCCTGGGTTACCCTCAAAAGACAGATGTTCGGTGTGCTGGAAGCAGGATGATCCAGAGTCCTCAACCTGCTCTGTAACAGCTAGCAGAGAATGACAGTTTCCTGGATATATGTGGAGTGATCTTTTAAATATTCTTTCAAGTGGCTTTAGGCTGCTGATTTTTACATCCTCAAATAAAGATAATGAAGCCCAGGAGGAAAAGCAGCACCTGCAAAGCAGCCCCCAGCATACTGCAGCGTTTTCTTTCAAAGTATTCTATGTGGTGACTGAGTCAGGCTCTCTTTGGTTCATAATTTGAAAGGATTCAGTCTAAAACACTATAGCTGAGGACAGCACACCATGCAAGAAGATTATTCTAGATGGAATCTGATTTCCTAATAATATAGAGCGTGCTTGTTTACGTGTTTTGGGAAGCCTATGTTTGGTATAATAATGTTGAGTAATACAGTCAAAATACATTTTAATTGTTTGAGAAAAGTCTGATTAATGTAATAGCCAATGCTTAATGATATGTATAAGATGCACAGTTGATTCCATGATGCTTGCAAAATCTTTGCAGCCAAAATATTATCATATGCTTTTCTTCCCTTTCCTATTTTTATGAATAAGCTTGCGCTGTTGCAATCCATCTGTGCCTCTTGGATCTTATCCAAAGGCTGTCCATGCTCCATTGCCAGTACCTATATGTTCTATCATAGGATAAAATAAGTGGACACATACAGATACCGATTAATATGTGGTACGTTTCCATTAAAAATTATATATTGGAGAGATTATTCATCAAAGACTGGCAAGGTTTTGGGTTTTCTAAAAAAATCTCAGAACAACCCACTAAAATGATTTATGCGTCTTTAAGGTATGAAAAAAACCCACAGTACTTCACTTTATAGAGAAATACTGAAAACTCTGACTTTATTACAATTTGTCAATTTTTTATTATCAAAAATAGATAAGGACTTGTGACCAAATCCTGATTAAGAATGATTAATTAAGTAGTGTTTAATTGTACATTGACAATGTTGTTCTGATTGGATTGTTTGACTTTCTGAGACTCAATATGCGTTATGAATTCTGCATGCTGAATGTTAAACATATGATACATCATTTGCACCTTTCTACCACATAAAGGTGAAAAAATATTACTTTAAAAATGTTATGTCACCATTAGTGTAAAAGAAATGTGTATCTTTGCTCATTATTCATACTACTTACCATCTCTTAACTGGCTACATTTTTTTTCAGTGGATCTCCAGGCACAGCAAAGACAAGAAGGTGACAGAGTACAGCTAGCTGGATTTATCAAAAGCAAACTGTGTCTGGCCGATTGCCTGTTTTAGTGAGTTGACTAGTTTTGTGGACAGGGACAGAGTGGTGGATATGTCTTGACTTTAGCAAGACCATCAGTGAGGTCTCCCACAATATTCTTAGAGACAAATTGGAGATACCAGATGAGTGGACAATAAGATGGATGGAACAGTAAATGGACCATCATGTTTAAAGGAGTAGATCACTGGCACAAAGTCCAACTGGCATTTTGTGATAAGTGGTGTCCCTCAGTTATTAATATAGGAGGCAGTGCTGTTTGATGTTTTTATTAATGATCTCAACGATGGGACAGAGTACCCACTCAGCAAGTCTGTAAACTATGCCAAATAGAGGGGAAGGACTTCTGTTCAGAGGTTGTTCAAGAGGCTGGAGAAAAGAGCTGATGAAAACCACATGAAGCTGAACAAAGCAGAAGTAAAGTCTTGCAGCTGGGATGGACTAAGCTCATGTAACAGTACAAGTAGGGTGGCACCACACCAGTTTGGAGATTGTCATTAAGACAGGGACATACTGGAACAAGTCATTTGGAGGACCACTAACATTGTCAGAGGCCTGGGGCTTGTGGCATATACGGAAAGGCTGAAATAGTTTAGTTTGTTCATTCTCAAGTGAAGACAAAGGGTGAGGAGGCCCTAATTGCTGTGTTCAGGTTGCCTAATGGGAAGGCAGAAGACTAATTCAGACTTTCACTAGAAATTTCAATTATATAGAAGTAAAAACTTGGTGACCAGAAGGGTGTCTGGAATAGGTTGTCCAGAGAGATTATCAGATCTATGTTCTTCAAGATTTTCAAAATTTGACTGGTTATTGGACTAGATAAACTCTGGAAGGCCCCTTTAGGCCCATTATTCTGTAATTGTAGCATTCTAGAAGGTAGAATCCAGTAAAATATAAAAACTTTTTTCCTCTATCTTAGCATCGTTAACAATATGAAATAGATTACACACCAAAAATTCTTAATGTCAAACTTAATGTCTGTGTTTGTCACTCTGCTGACATCAAAAAGCCTTACTACTTGGTAGGGTGCTGAGGGATGGCTCATTTACTCTATTGTAATACTTGTTACTACAACATTAAAAGATAGGAAACTGTACTTTACTTCACAAATGCTAAAATGTCTACTATTTTCTATTTTTTTTTAAAGTTTATTTCTCAAAATCTTTCTCAAAAATTTCTGTAGATGTCATTCAAATTTGGTATTCATATATGCCATCTCTTACATGCAATAGTCCTCAGATCTTTACTCTTTAATCCTTTGTTATATCCAGTCAGGACTTTTCTTTGGCATTAAGAATCTTCATTTGGTTAAGAATTTTAATTTTGGAGGCCACACTAATTAACACTTAGCAGTTTAGCAAGAACAGTTGGTTGTATGTGCTGCTCTTAAATGGCCAATGAAAATTCAAAATCAGGATTTAAATTGTGTTATAAAGCATAAACTTTTGCAACATGTACATACTTAAACTTGCATTTTCCTTACAACTAACTGATAATATTACACTTACTAGTCCATAAATTCAGTTTATTTAAAGACAAATCTGTTCCAACTTTGAAGAGAGGAACACTGTAAAATAAATAAAAATAAAAATAAAGTAATCATCTTGTGAAGTTTGAAAATGTATTCACACAAATATCTGGATAATTGGTCAAATATCTATGAAAATTAACAGGATTCCTCTAATGACCTTTTGTTCATTCAAAATGGAGTTAATCCAAATTAGGCTTGATTTTGGTGAGATTATAAAAGGAAAGAATATATCTTCATGTCATTTTTCTGTAATGTCTGAAATTAATTTTTCACGTGGCTTTTACTTTGATTAAACTTTATATGTTTCATTTGATTTCTTATCATAACATTTTAATTTTAAACAGAAACAAACACAAAAAAGCAGAAGAACAGCTTCTAAAGCTGATAACATCAGAATAAAAACAAGCAGTTTTAACCGTAATTGTTAATTTCAATTGGAAAGAAAAACTAGGCTGAAAGAAAATTGTCTAAGTGAAAAATTCTTACCCAATTACTTAATAAGAGTTTCAAGTTAATTTGGTCTTTGGCTCCTGTACTACCTTCAGGAATTAGAAAATGAGTTCTTTATTTGCTGTTGACTTTTACAAACCAGAGATAAACTCCTACTTTACATTAAAATGAGAAAAAAACTCTGGTCAGCAAAACTAATGACAAATTCATCACCATATATTGAACTATTTTCCTCATGTCACAGCAGATTTTAAAATTATGAAGGAACATAAAGACATGTTGTATAAAAGAAGTTATTTTTCCCAACATGTGAAAAATAGAAGCAGAAATTAAACGGAACAGCAAACTTAAACAAGACCCCCAAACAGTAGAGAAAAGGAACATGGTTTTGTATCATTTACGAATCATTATCAGAAGTTCCCCTCTTTTTCAGTCCTGAGAGGGTATGCGTTGTCATACACTCTAGTGTTATAGGCAGAACAACTACATCTAAACTTGCTACTAAATTTAAGGGACCTCAATTTTTTTCTCTCTGGATTCAAAGATCGTATTTTACTTCAGCGGCTGGAAGACGTTGTCACAAAATTGTCCCGCTTATCTGGGAGAGTTAGTTTAGAAGCATTAAAAATGATTTAATTTAAATTAATGACCTGTGCTTTTCAAGTTTACCTTTTCTTGAACACTTGTTCGTCCTAAGGCTCAGAAGAATTTTCTGCAGGAACTCTCAGGTGGTTGACTTGAGCAAATGAAAAATATCTTTATAATTACAAAGAGAACCACATCATGGGCTAAGGAGAAACAACCTACAAAAACCTTATTTTTAAAGCAAAAGAATAAATTTTAAGACATACCTTTTTTTTTAGTTTGTTAATGTTAAAAAAAAAACAAACTAATTCCATTTTCTTACTGTATTCATATCAATGTATTTTTCTCCTTTGTTTTATAATAAAACTGAGAGCTTGGGGGCTTTCATTCAAATAAGTTGAGCTGAAAAGTGATTAGGGTTACAGTTTTAAATTACTTCAGAAAAACCTCTGAATTAAATCTATTTCTTGGATGGGTTTAAATGTTGTATGTATATATATTTATATCCATATATGGACACACAACCTTGAATAGCTGCATGTTACTCTGATGCTGAGATGGGCTTCTGTATGTATAGTAGAATGGTGAGCAATATGTGGTCTTGGTTCCCCTTCCATGCAAGTGATGTTGCTTGTTCTTAATTCTGTTGTGGAAATGGTGAGTCACTTTAATTTACATTGGCATACAATGGAGAGCTTGACCTAAAAAAAAAATATTTGTCCAATTAGATATTAATTAAGTCAAGAGAGACTTTCACATTAACTTAAATAGTTGTTGGACTTTGAGCCCTGAAGAAAGCTTTATATTTGATATAGAATTTATGCCACTATAAATTTGGAAAAAAGAAAGTGAATGTATATCATATACATTCAAACAGTAACTTCAAATAAAGGTTGAAGCATTACTTTATTTATTGGTGCTGATAAAGTATTTCAGCAAGAAACTGGCATTTATTTGCATGTTTCTTAGCAGCATGAACAAGTTCCAAAATTATGGATTGACATTCAAGTCAACCTGTATTCATGCATTGCAAAAGATTAAGGGGAAAACATATTCAAATTTGGCTAGACTAGGTCAAGTACTGAACTAAGTGTGTGTAATTTGCAATGCAGTGATAAATAGGTACTGGAAGCTGAAAAAACTCTTCAGTCAGTTGTGGCTGCAAAATTTGTATTTGCATATTTGATTAAAAAAAGTGTTTGCCATTGTCTAAAATGGGAAAAATTTAACATTATGCCAGAAAGGATCTTGTAAACACCTAGTTTGAATCTTCATTAATTTAATCTGAAGAAGTATTTGATTACTTAATAAAACCTCTTACACAGAGAACTAACTTCTTAGAAATTGCAATGAGGGACAGTAGGTCACTTATACAACAGTAATGTAATTGCACATGGGATCATTTTTTGATGCTGAGGGTTACTGAGCTCTGTCTAGTCTGTGCTACTATAGTTGCTGTTGCCCAGAATAAGTTGAGAGTGTCCCAGCTGCAAGCTGTTAGCCCTGGCCCTGTCACAAAAAAAAAAAAAACAAAAACATCCCACAAGGCTTTTCATCCTCTCAGCTATGTATTTCAGGCACTACAGACACACCATGTTCCTCACTCACCAGTCCTATGCAGGACATGTCATTGTGGCCTCAGCTGCTTTTTAAAGGGGTTCAGCTCCATGCAAATTCAGAGTGTGGTACTGGCCACTTTCCAGCCACCATGCCTATGACATTTGCCCTCCCACACTGCATCTTAGGATGCTCAGGCTTCTGGTGTTCTTGCTGTTTCTTCTCATGTCCATGCTGTAACATTTCTCAGGCAATGTGAGGTCCATTCCATTTCCTCAACTTGAGGCTACCAAATTGATACTCGGCACCATGATGGAAACTGTACATTTCTGATGGGAAGACATTGCATTATAAACGTGGCATCCCATGGGAGCTGGTGCTGAACATCAGATGCAAGAAACCCCTTCTCCCTGGGCACCACTTTCATGAACACTTACCTATGGAGAAGGCAGTTGCCATTGTTCTCTTGAGCTTTGCTGGCTCTGACTCTCAGTAGTCTGTGGGTTCGGGGTCTTCATGTCCATGATAGGAGGACAATGGTGGCAGACAGAGAAGTGATAGCAAGATCGTTGACCCATAATTAGTGTCAGCAATATTTGTTAGGCCTCTAGTCCCTTTGCTGTAATTTGAATTCTTATTTCAGAGTCCTCTGTGAGTGGATCAACAGCAGCAGCTGTCATTCTTTTTTGTGAACCACCATGGACACGGGACACCAACTAATTGTACTCTTTGACTATGTTGGTCCTTTATGAGCAATCCAGAAGAACATCCTTTTCCTGACCATGGGTGTCAGTTTGCACGGGGGGACACTGCCTTGTGAAAGGTGCCACTTCCCAGTTACAATCCTGACTTTGGCTACAACCAGAAGCATCGTGCTCATTTCTGTTGGTCCCTTCAAGATCTCACTGAAAATTGGATTCGGTTGTGTGTCAGTAACCATGTCACTCCTCCTCAAGATTCAGTCTTCCACTCCTCCTCAAGATTCAGCCTTTGTGTATGATTTCCTGCAATGCCATCCGTTACTTGTGCAAGGACACTAGTGAGCATTTTCAAAGTTACGCATCACAGCAGAATGGGTCCTTTCATTCCTTTTTGTTAGACTGTCCTTGCAGCTATGAGGATGCGGACATGGGGGAGGTCTGTTCTTAGCTGGCTTGGGGTTTGTTGCAGCCCAGTCCTTATGGATATGGTAGCAGAAACCTAAAAAGGCTTTTCAAATTTCCAGTAATGATTGAAAAAAAAAGCCACAGACAAAACCCCAAACTCCCTCTAAACAGAGACAGAGTCTTTGCCAGTTTCCCAGCTACCCCTGTTTCTGTCTGCACTCTCTTAAGACCTTCACACTGACAGCTTCCTATTTTAGGCATGGATTGTAGCCTTTTGTCTTTTTTTAGTAACAGGTCTCTCAGTTGAAACTCTCAAGGTGCTTCTAGGTCTCTCTTGCTTCTCCTGTTTCTCTGCCATCTCCTTTCTTCATCTTGTAATTTAAACAGGAAATGTCAGAAAATGCCTAATGTCTTGTGTAACACTTTGTTTGCTGTTCCCCTTAGTCAAATCCATTCTTCCCACAAGACCGTGGTTCCTGACCTCCTTACCTGCTACCCACCACTAACACTGTAGCAGAAATATTCCCAGGGTATACAAACATATATAGGTCCTCTACCCCACTAGCCAACAACTTTTACAAATTCCCTGACAAAGGCCAAGAAAAAAGGTGGAGCACTGTGGTCCTGGGCCAGTTGCTCGTTCCCATAAGGAAAAGAGGCTTTACTGGAAATTGGAAAAGAGCTCTGAACCAGACAGCTTTCCAAATTCTGGTGAATATGACAAGGAGTGGTGGAGATGGCAGTCTGTGGGGTGGGAGAGGAGAGCCTAGTGACCAGCATGCCTAGGAGAAAGGCTATTGCTGCTGCAGCAAAGAGGGCGGGAGGCAGGTGTAGGAATACCACCTTCAAGATCTGGGCGACAAGGGCTTCAATACCATCTGAAGATCTGTATAGGCTGATACACAGCCATAGTTGTGCTGCAACACCTTGGAAGGATGATACATGTCCTTCCCTCCTAGTTATGCTGTTTTCAGTTTTATCTTCTGTCTGAGTTGCAAAACACAGTTGCTTTGTTCCACATACCTCCAAGTCATAAATTAAGTTAGGGATTTGGAATGAGGGAGATCCAGGCAGAGCTGGATCCACTTTGTTTCTCACTTCATTACTCTCAGATGGCAATGACAGACATCCTCTTCTGAAGACACTCATCAAAAACACTTATGCACATTTTGTGTGTCAAGGCACCAAACACAACTCATGTAGCTTCCTAGACCTGGGTTTTTGTGGCATGATGTGTAACGTGGCAAAAGGGCATAAATGTGTACAGATACGATGACAGTTATGATACTGCTCCAGGACTATTCTGAATGACTTCATATTAATAATTAGCATTAATTTTCATTAATATTTAGAAACTTTCTTTGAAATGAGCTAAATCCTAAATTCTGCCCAGGTATTGTCTGAAAGTCTGCTCATTGACACAGAACAAAGCTGAGCCATTTCTGTTTTGTTAAAAAATTGAACTTGTAGAAAATACCAGGGCCTGGGAATTCATAGGTATAACTTATATCTTCTCTGCGTTTTTCTTCAAATTTCCAGATAAATGCTTGAGCACTGCTTAATTTACTAATACAAATATAGTTTGCAGTACTTTCTGAATTTGGATGTGAATAGCTTTGTCATCAAGGGAGCCTAGAGAGATACTTGGGACCAATGTGTTCTCATTTCTAAGTAGAGCTCTTGTTGATTAAAACTCCTAATTCAGGTATTTAAAGCATGTCTCAAAAATAGGGTAAGAATATCTTCTCTAATTTAGAAGCCTCAAAATATTTTTAAAAAACATCACCGTACTACACTGAGAGTGAACGAGCTGCATGTCCATTTCCAGTAGAATTCTATGCTAATATACTTTTAAAAGTATCAAATAGGTAGGATCAAACCTTAATATTTTTATATGTGACTACTGAACCAGACAGTGGTTCTAGCAATGAGGTATCTTAAAGCATATGAGGAATTTATCCCCATATTTATTTGATAGTCTATTTCATATTCTTCCAAAGATTGAGTTATTCCTCTTTACCAACATTAGTAAACGGAATATTCTTTATTATGAGACACTTACAGCAGCATCCAGAGTTTGCATTCAGCTTGGTCTCCAGATCATTTTCAGGATCATTTCATTTGAGAGTACAGACTTTTCTCTCCTATGTGCTGTACATTCTTTGTTCCTAAATATGGTCTGCATATTGAAGCCTTTAATTTGAAACTGAATATATTTTTTTAAAATGCTTCACTTGGAACAATTGTTATAGGCTTGATGAAGAAACTCAATGATGTTATTGGACATTAAATTAGATTTTACACATGGTACTTTTATGACAATAAAATTTCCTCTAAGAAACCTAGTACGTCAATGACTTTTTTTTTAAAATCTTTTAACACAAATTTCACAAACAAATAAATTTCTTAGTTATTTTAGCTATAAAATATGTACACAATTTAAAAATTGTAACAGTCATTAGACCAGTCTGTTCATTTTATCATTACATTTATTTTAATTTAAAATATTTGGTTTTGGACTAGGTAACTCTGTATATTTATTTTTCCACAACAGTCCTGTTAAAATTATTTTACCCTAGACATTCAGCATTATTTTCACTTTCACAAAATAGAAATGAAAACACAATTTTTACATTTTTTAACATGAACAGGTTTTTTCAGTATTCTAACTTCTCCGAATCTGTGAGAAAATAGCCAAAACTAGCAAGTGTAAAGAAGACTGAAACATGGAAAGGAGCTTATTAACTATCCCTTATTCTCTTGGTTTGAGTAGAGGAAAAAGGATGAAAAAACATTGCATGAAGTTCCCATAATTTTAACTGCAGTGAAAAAGTATTTAATTNATAATTTAAATTTAATATAATTTAATATAATTTTAAAATGCAGTATAAATTGTGAAGTTAGAAAAAATATTTTCGTATTCATTTTTCATTTAGTTAAAATGAAAGTGAGATATTCAGATAAAAAATAGTAAACTACTGAGTTTGAAGTCCAATTATCAGTTACTTATTGCTGTCATACAGGAGAAACAGGAAAGAATTAATGTTTCTGAAAGTCTTTTATCAATGCAGTGTTCTATATTTCCTATTCTGAAACAAAATAAGATGAAAAATTAATAAATAGACTAATATTGCTATTCACTATAAGAACCCTGGCAATTTCCGCAAAGCCTTTTTTTTTTTTCACTGAGTTAGACTTTCCAAATCTCTCTGTATTTGTCAGAATCAATTCACTTCTGAGCAATCTTTTTCTTTTTTTTTTTTAATAAATTCTCCTAATCTTTTCCTATCATATGAGTCATTTTCTGTGATTTCTAAGGTTAAACCTTACAAGAGTGAGTATTTGGCCCTAGTCTACATATTTAAATATGCAAAACACTTTGAGGTACCTGGGAACTTAAATGACTAGTCCTGTTCTGGCTGGGCTGTGAGACCAGAAAAGCAGAGGAATACCTCATTCTAGCTTTTGTCATTACTTTATATATTATGAATCACTTTTAGGAAATTATCACCTTAAATCACTGTATTTTTAGCAAGTTGCGTTTCCTTATGTGCTTATAACGTACAATTTTTAAAAGGGCTCAGTGTCAACTGCAATTTAAAATGAATATTAGAAACCTATAGGAAAATGTTAACAATGAGCAGGATTAGAGAAGCATTTGGAAGGTTTAAAAAGAAAAATAATCCAATTTTACTGTGGACCACTTCATAAAAAGCTACTCTTGACAGCTAAACTATTCAATTAAAGAAAAAACGATTCTAATTGATATATCTGAAAGGGAAATTTATGTATTTGTGTTCTTTTACAAGTTTCCAGTAAAATGGCTGGGAGAAGAAAATATCAAAATTTTGTTTAAAAGAGCTGTTAAGAATAACAGAGATAGAACGGTGAAGAGAAGATAGAGAAAACAGACACCTGACAATGATTCCAATTATGAATAGGTTTTGGTCTGTGTGCCTCTGTTTTTCATGGAAGGCGAATTTTATAGCAGAATCATACAACTTTCAGTCTTAATGATCCCAGAAAACAGCATTTTGAAATGAAGCTGACAAGTTCAATAGGTAGCTGCTAAATTTGTAACATATGGTATCAAGTAGTTTGGGTTTTTTTTTTTATTTTTTTAAAAATATTTCTTATCTGTATTTACAAGCCATTAAACCAATAAAATATGAAAAATATAGCAAAGCAGATATTTATGTTTAACTGGAAGATGCGAAAATACACAACCAGTCTTTATGGGAGCACTTGAACTTTTGAAGCTGTAGTAAGGAGCATTTTAAAATGCATTCTATCTAGATTAATTTTTAAATTTTGGACAATTAAAAACAGATAAACATTGTCTTTCTAGCAGACATAGAAATTTGCATATTCTGAAAAAAAGAAGGTAGGAAACACCCCAAAAGTAGTCAGAAAACAGACAGGCCAAATTTGGCCAGTGTACATGACAGAGAAAGAATGAAGCCCTGAATTAAGTAGATACGAATATAAGCTAACACCAGTATATATATGAAATATGCAGCTGGTTGAAAAATTTCCAGTAGCATATAGAAATTTTTAAAGTATTGTTTTGCAAAACTGTAAACTGACCCTGTAAACATGTACCTTCTGAATGATCTGAGTATGAAAACTGTTTTAAAATTATTAAATTTCCAGCTTATTCAGTATTAACATGTTCCTAATTCCACTTCCCCAAGAAACTCTGTTCATTTTTTTTTAAATTTTATTTATTGACAGTTATTTTAGCTTGGGTTAAAGATGTTAAGAGAAAGTTTCCTACTGTGGTACAGCCCTCAGATTATTATCCATTATTGATGTTTCAGGTAGGCAGTGATGAAGTTTCAAGAAGAAATCTGAGGGCAATCCAGAGAGATTTCAGGGCCTTGGGACAACTGATTAAGGGATCAGGAGCACAAGTAGTGTTCTCCTCTATCCTTTCAGTTGCAGGCAATGATGACAGAAGAAACAAGAAGATCCAGCAGATCAATACCTGGCTCCAAGCCTGGTGTCATTGGCAGCATTTTGGGTTTTTTGATCATGGGTCTACACGACACCAGGCCTGCTGGCAACAGATGTGGTCCACCTGTCTCTGAGCAGGAAAAAGATCTTTGCACAGGAGTTAGCAGGGCTCATTGAAAGAGCTTTAGACTAGATTTGAAGGGGTAAAGGGATAAAACCAGGCTTGCTAGAGACAAGCCTGGGGTCAGGACACCAAAGTTTGAGGGTTGGTGTGCTAGCAAGGTCCTTGTGTCTACTGTCTCAGTGGAGGTAGGGAATGGAGATCCATGCGGCAGCAAAGATGCAAGGGATATTGACGTGTTAGAAACCACTGAAGCGCCTGAGAGTGGTCAAGTAGGAATTAGGGCTTCTACCCCCAAAATTGTAGTGGGATCAATAATCCAACTGAAGTGCACCTACACCAATGCACGCAGCATAGAGAGCAAACAGGAGGACTTGGAAGCCATTGTGCAGCTGGAAAACTATGACATAGTCACCGTTACGAAAACATGGTGGGACGACTCGCACAACTGGAGTGTTGCAGTGGATGGTTATAAACGCTTCAGAAGGGGTAGGCAAGGAAGGAGAGGAGGTGGGGTAACCCCATATGTCAGGCAGTGTTTTGGCTGTCTAGAGCTTGATGGTGGTGATGACAGGGTGTAGAGAACAGATATTAAATGTGGTTTGTCTCGACATTGCCGCCGTACCACCCTTCCCCGCGACCAGCACCGCCTTCACGTTTTGGAGAAAAACATAGCAGTGTGCCTGCGTGGGGGCCAAGGTGCAAAAAGAGCAGAAGCCCCCCCCCGCCAGGAGGATGACACAATTGCAGTCTGCACATGAGCATGGGCCTGTTTGAAAAAAGCCCAGGAGCTGTGGTGAGTGGCTCTTCTTCTTTCTCCCCCCTCTCTCATGGACCCTTCCTAAAACCTGCCTTAACAAAGCCTGCGGCGCTGGGGCGGGGTCGATGGAATATCGC
>VZSZ01010259.1:0-31544 GCA_013398815.1 Ibidorhyncha struthersii | reverse complement strand
GGGGTCAGCAGAACTGCTACCTCAGACTTCCAGAGGGTAGAGTTTGGCCTGTCTAGGAGCTTGGTTGACAAAGTCCCTTGGGAGGCAGTCCTGAAGAGCAAATGACTCCATGAAGGCTGGATGTTTTTCAGGAAGGAAATCTTAAAGGTGAAGGAGCAGGCCATACGCGTGTGCTGAAAGACAAGCCAGCAGGGAAGAAGACCAGCCTGGCTGAACAGAGAGCTGTGGTTGCAACTTAGAGAAAAAGAGGAGAATTTATGACCTTTGGAAGTAGGGGCAGGCAACTCAGGAGGACAACAAGGATGTTGTGAGGTTACGCAGGGAGAAAATTAGAAGGGCCAAAGCCCCACTAGAACTTAATCTGGCCACTCCCATAAAAAACAATAAAAATGTTTCTAGACATACATTATCAACAACAGGTGCACTAGGGAGAATCTCCATCCTTTATTAAATGCGGGGGAGCACACAGTGACAAAGGATGAGGAAAAGACTGGGGTACTTAAAGCCTTCTTTGTTCTCCGGCTACCCAGCCCCCTGAGCTGTGCCTTGGTTTGAGGTAAAACAGAACAAATTTTATTTTCAGTAATTTTATTTTTCAGTTAATTCTCTGAAATCCATCTGGCAGAAAAAGGCCTGGGGATGTTGGTCAACATCCACCTGCATATGAGCCAGCAGTGTGCCCAGGTGGCCAAGAAGGCCAATAGCATCCTGGCTTGTATCAGGAGTAGTGTAGCTATCAGGACAAGGGAAGAGATTGTCCCCCTGTACTCAGCACTGGTGAGACCCCCACCTTGAGTACTATGTTTGGTTTCGGGCCCCTCACTACAAGAAAGACATTGTGGTGCTGGAGTGTGTCCAAAGAACAGCAACAAAGGTGGTGAAGGGTCTAGAGCACAAGTCCAATGAGGAACGCTGAGGGAACTGGGGTTCTTTAGTCTGGAAGAGGCTGAGGGAAGACCTTATCACTTTCTACAACTACCTGAAAGGAGGTTGTAGAGAGGTGGGGGTTGGTCTCTCTCCCAAGTAACAAGTGGTAGGACAAGAGGAAGCAGCCTCAAGTTGTGCCAGGGGAGGTTTAGATTGGATATTAGGAAAAACTTCTTCTCCGAAAGGGTTGTCAAGCATTGGAACAGGCTGCCCAGGGAAGTGGTAGAGTCGCCATCCCTGGAGGTATTTAAAAGACGTGTAGATGTGGTGCTTAGTGATATGGTGTAGTGGTGGCCTTGACAGTGTTAGTTTAACAGTTGGACTTGATGATCTTAAAGCTCTTTTCCAACCTAAATAATTCTGTGATTGTGCCATTCTGAAGAATGTGTTCTGACATCAGTCTGTGAACTCCAAATTTTATAAAGTAACTTGTTCTTCTGATCTGCTTTTCCCACAGACCACATTCCCAAATTCCCATTTGTATTTACTAAAAAAAGTGCATCTATAATTGTATATTGTTTATATAATACTTCTGTGAAATATTTTCCACTATAGTCTATCATTTCAGTGCTTACCATGTTCAAAGCTGCATCTTGTGACATCTGGTCTAGAAATAGTAAATGCTGCATGCTGTTTAGATTATTTGGTTTTCAGAAGCTGCATAAAATGCTTCCAAACATGGATTCTGTTGTTGGTGGTGTTGGTGTTATTATTATATCAAAAAATGATATTTTTTTCATTCTAGCAATTTTTTTGTGGTCTGTTACTAGTGAGACCTTTTCCTTTTTTGTTATATGATCTCTTTTTCACACATTAAGCTAAACCTTAATTCTGTATAACTTTATTTCCTTCATTTTGTTAGCCAACTTCAGTGCATCTCTTATTAGGTCAGTAAAAAATTCCCATCTCAACTGGGAATAGAATTTCAATAGAAAATTCTGGTTTTAATATAATGAAAATTTTCATGAGTAATACCTGTTTTCTTCAGAAAATATCTTCTTGTTGGCATTGCAAAGAAAAGTCTTCAAACTAAAATATTTTGTCAGAATAAATGCATTTTGAATTGCATAAGCTTCCATGGGAATTTTAATTCAATTCCCTTTATATACTTGTTTTTCTTGGGCTAGCTTACCAACCTGGACAACACTTTCTATAATTTACTATTCTGATAATTCACCATAGCCGCCTTTTGAGGAGAAAACATGGGAGTACCCATTGGGAAATAGAATAAAATCTGAGAATATAGCCTGAAGAGGAGTGTGACAGCAAAGCTAATCAAACTGCAATCCTCATGAGGCAGAGCAGGCGTTTTTTATTCTTTAGTATTATTATTAATATAATTTTGCATATGGCATTTGTCCAAAAGTAACAGGGCTTTCTGGGGCAAAATTAGACAAAACCATAATTTAGTTTTAATAAAAATATATTTCTATTTGTCTGCTGACACTAACTTTTTTCAAGGAAACAAGCTATATTAGTTACAACAGCACAGTGAATCCTAATCCAGTTGCTTTGTAAAGCTCAGAGAAGGGCTGAAAACTACCTTTTTATTCCAGATCTGTGGAAAAAAAAACAGAAAAGGTGAAGCGTTCCTGTTGTCTACCTAAATTTCCCTTGGTGCATGATGCAAGGAGGATTTATGTCAATTACAGACATTCCCAGAGGATGATGTGAGTTTAGGCAGCAAAAACTCTGCTAGGCTAGCTCATGGGAGCTTCTGTGCCACAAGAGTATTTGATGCCTTCCAGGTTTTTCAATACACGAGGCTACCAGATATATAACTTATTTAAATAATTATTTCTTTGTTTTTAATAACTTATTTGCTGTCTTTGAAGAATAAAATGAAGTTAAATGTATTTTTTTTTCTCGTTAAATGTTCTCCTTCAAAACAAAAGAAGATGTATTTTTATGTCAGTTGATGTTAAAATAGTTTCAAAAAAGAAAAAAAAAACACAATATTTTTGTAATTGTATTTACCAGAATAGTTTGAATTTGAGATGTAATCTCTCTGTGGATTAGAGTACACTGTTACAAAAATCCTACTAGCATATGGGGATTAGATTTAGTCAGCCACATCTGCCAACTTCAGTGACAAAAAAAAATATTTTATCACCACTTTTTCCACAGGAAAGGAAAGCTATCACAGATTATTTTAGTGGGGTGGATTCCACTGTGTTCTGTTGTGCAGCTTTGCTCTGTGTTAAGCCTTAGTTAGCTGCTCCTGAGGCAAAGGACTAAGGTCAGCACATTGGCCCAGTTGTAAGTTCAGCCTCACACCTGGGCTGCTTGCGATGACAAATGAGAAGGAAAGACCACAGCTGGACAGAGGCTGATTTATGTATAAACTTCCTGATTTTTTTTTCTGTTCTTGGTATTTAAGACAGAGAAAACTATTTGCATTCAACTCTATCACACAATTAAAATACACATTTTTCCAAACGAGAAACGTACTTCAATATAAACTTGTAAACTTAGGTCATTTTTTATTAGACTTCAAATGGTATTCCATTTTAAATATGGATAAAAAACTGCTACATCTCTGTTTGAGACAATTTACCATACCAATTCTACCTCATACCTTACTGATTTTTCTAAAGAAATACAAACATGAGGTAAGACTTGATGAGTCGCTGTCTGGGTTACTACACTTGATCTTCCATTAGCCTACAGTTCATAAGAGCAAACGAGGAAAGAAGGTAAACACAGTAACTGATGTGTCAGTAAAAAATAACTCCATCTATGCAATTTCTCAGTTGGTTTTCAGAAGCAAGACACTGTTCTGTATAAATGTATGTGTTGTGAAGTACATATGAAGTATTTAAGTGTATATATATCAATATTTTGCTTTAACGCATTTCATTGAACCTTTATCAGTGGTTCATAGACTTTTTTACATGATTCCTTTGATTGCTTTTGAGCATTGGTACTTTCACCACTCTTCATGTCATACCAGTTTCTTTTCCGTCCTCTTAGCGTTACAATGCAAGTTGTATAAATTGGAGGATATGCACATGGACAGTTTTTGTTTAGAAACCTTTAGGATTAAAAACAAGCTGAGGTGTATTGGGACTTTCTTGTAAAGGAAACATCTGGGGTTACTGGAGTGGATAATTCTGTTTCTTTGTCCTCTGTGCACCCATTGGACTGCCAAAACAGGCTGTAAAAATGATCCCAGTGAGTGCAGAAGATACCAACTAAGTAAATACTTGAATTGCACTTTGACACCATGCTTGGTGGCAACTGACGGGGTACACCTGTCTCAAAGGAGGAGAAGGTTCTTGGTGCAGGACTTGGCAGAGCTCATTGAAAGAGCTTTAAACTAGATTCAAACGGGCAAGGGGATGAAACCAGGCTGTTTAGGAGTAAGGCTGGGGGTTGTGTGCCAGTGTCCGTGGGATGGGATGCTAGTGAGGTTCCTTGGTCTGCTGACTTAATGAAGGTAGGGGATAGAGATTCACACAGCAGCAGAGATGTGAAGGTCATTGATGAGTTAGAATTTCTGGCCACGCCTGGGAACAGTTAGGCAGGAATTAGGGATTATCCCAGTAGAAAGGAGGCAGGATCAATAGCCCAACTGAAGTGCTTGTACACTAATGCACGTAGCACGGGCAACAAGCAGGAGGAGCTGGAAGCCATTGTGCAGCAGGAAAACTATGATATAGTCACCATGACAGAAACATGGTGGGATGACTTGCAAGACTGGAGTGCTACAATGAATAGCTAAGCTCTTCAGGAAGTACAGGCAAGCAAGGAGAGGCAGTGGGGTGGCCCTGTATGTCAGGGAGTGTTATGAATGTCTAGAACTAAATGATGATGAAAATAGGGTTGAGTGTCTGTGGGTGAGAATCAGGGGGAAGGCGAACAAGGCAGATATCATGGTGGGAGTCTATTATAGACCACCCAACCAGGATGAAGAAGCAGAGGAAATAGTCTATAAACAGCTGGGAGAAGTCTCACAATCGCTAGCCCTTGTCCTCATGGGGGACTTCAACCTGCCAAGTATCGGGTGGAAATACGATACAGCAGAGAGGGAACAGTCTAGGAGGTTCCTGGAGTGTGTGGGAGATAACTTCCTNGGGGTCAGCAGAACTGCTACCTCAGACTTCCAGAGGGTAGAGTTTGGCCTGTCTAGGAGCTTGGTTGACAAAGTCCCTTGGGAGGCAGTCCTGAAGAGCAAATGACTCCATGAAGGCTGGATGTTTTTCAAGAAGGAAATCTTAAAGGTGAAGGAGCAGGCCATACGCGTGTGCTGAAAGACAAGCCAGCAGGGAAGAAGACCAGCCTGGCTGAACAGAGAGCTGTGGTTGCAACTTAGAGAAAAA
The DNA here is from genome assembly GCA_013398815.1 of Ibidorhyncha struthersii. Lineage (NCBI taxonomy): Eukaryota > Metazoa > Chordata > Aves > Charadriiformes > Charadriidae > Ibidorhyncha > Ibidorhyncha struthersii. The sequence continues at coordinate 26,295 of VZSZ01010259.1, read as the reverse complement.
GAGGAGAATTTATGACCTTTGGAAGTAGGGGCAGGCAACTCAGGAGGACAACAAGGATGTTGTGAGGTTACGCAGGGAGAAAATTAGAAGGGCCAAAGCCCCACTAGAACTTAACCTGGCTACTGCAGTTAAAGACAACAAAAAAAGTTTCTCTAAACACATTAATAATAAAAGGAGAACTAAGGATAATCTTTGACCTTTAGTAGACAGTGGCAGAAACATATTGACATATTGAGGAGAAGACTGAGGTACTTAAAGCCTTCTTTACCTCAGTCTTTGACAGTAAGACCAGTTGTTCCCTGAGTACCCAGCCCCCTGTGCTAGTAGACACGGGCGGGGAGCAGAATGAAGGCCCCATAATCCAAAGGGAAATGGTGAGTGACCTGCTCCAGCACGTAGACATACACAAGTCTATGGGGCCAGGTGGGATCCACCCAAGAGTACTGAAGGAACTGGCAGAAGTGCTAACCAAGCCACTTTCCATTATTTATCAGCAGCCCTGGCTATCCGGGGAGTTCCCAGGTGACTGGAGGTTAGCAAATGTGACACCCATCTATGAGAAGAGCCAGGAGGAGGATCTGGGGAACTACAGGCTTGTCAGCCTGATCTCAGTGCCTGGGAAGGTTATGGAACAGATCATCCTGTGTGTCATTATGTGGCACATGCAGGACAACCAGGTGATCAGGCCCAGTTAGCATGGGTTCATGAAAGGCAGGTCCTGCTTGACTAACCTGATCTCCTTCTATGACAAGGTGACTTGCTTAGTGGATGAGGGAAAAGTTGTGGATGTTGTCTACCGAGACATTAGTAAAGCCTTTGACATGGTTTCCCACAGCATTCTCCTGGAGAAACTGGCTGCTCATGGTTTGCATGGGTGTACTCTTGGCTGGGTAAAAAATAGGCTGGGTGGCCATGTCCAGAGAGTGGTGGTGAATGGAGCTAAATCCAGTTGCCAGCCAGTGACAAGTGGTGTTCCCCAGGGCTCAGTACAGGGGCCGGTTCTCTTTAATATCTTTATCAATGACCTGGACGAGGGGATCAAATGCACCCTCAGTAACTAAAGTTGGGCGGGAGTGTCGATTTGCTTGAGGGTAGGAAGGCTCTACTGAGGGCTCTGGACAGGTTGGATTGATGGGCTGAGGCCAATGGTATGAAGTTCAACAAGGCCAAGTACCTGGTCCTGTACTTAAGTCACAACAACCCCATGCAGCACTACAGTCTTGGGGCCTCGGGATGTGATCATTCCCCTATACTCAGCACTGGTGAGGCCCCACCTCAAGTACTGCATTCAATTTTGGGCCCCTCACTACAAGAAAAACACAGAGGTGCTGAAGCATGTCCAGAGAAGGGCAATGAAGCTGGTGAGGGGTCTGGAGAACAAGGAGCCGCTGAGGGAACTGGAACTGTTTAGCCTGGAGAAGCGGAGGCTGAGGGGAGACCTTATCACTCTATACAACTACCTGAATGGAGGTTGTAGAGAAGTGGGGGTCGACCTCTTCTCGCTAGTAAGAGGTGGTAGGACAAGAGGAAATGGCCTCAAGTTACACCTGGGGAGGCTTAGGATGGATATTAAGAAACAGTTCTTCACAGAAAGGTTTGTTAAGCATTGGAACAGGCTGCCCTGGGGAAGTGGTAGAGTCGCCCCATCCCTGGAGGTATTTAAAAGATGGGTAGATGTGGTGGTGAAAGACATGGTTTAGTGGAGGCCTTGGCAGTGTTAGGTTGATGGTTGGACCTGATGATCTTCAAGGTCCCTTCCAACCTAGACAATTCTATGATTCTATGATTCTATCAGCCAGAATCCCATAAAGTACATGTTTATAAATAGTGTGTTCTATTGCTTAAAAGTTAGGATTTATTCCTTTTTAAGGAAATAGAGAAACTTGCTATTATCCTACTTTTCAGAGAAAACCAGAACTGACATCTTTCACAAGGAGATATGATCTACAGAGAAAATACTCAGGGCATCACAAGAAAATTATTCTTATGCACATATGAAGTATGCATTACATACAGTCTTAGTCAAGGGGCTCCTAATCTTTACTAAAACATGTATGTATTTTAAAAAATTCAGGGTTTATTGACTAAATTTATAGTAATAATGCAAAATTCAAACAAAGTAATATGCTTTAGAAAACACATTTTGTCTCCAGAATGATTATTTATTATGTGATTTCCACAGAGCAGGCCTCAATAATAAATCTTTTTGAATTTTCTCATTAAAAAAGTGGGCGGTTTTGTTTGTCTTTTTTATTGCTTTTGGTTTTGTGTCATTTTAATTTTGTTATTTGTACAATTTCATATCTGCATCCAAGCATTTAAACTCTGTGGAATTATAACAGCCATACTACCAATTTGTTTGTTTTCCCTTAACGTCACTTACTTGAGCTGTTGTGCTTGCAGGAGAAAGATCAGACCTCTTTGAAGCTATATTGGTATTGTTTTAGGAGATTTTATTGTTTCTACTATATGATGGAATTTTAATACTTTAATAATAATAATAATTTTGTGTAATTTGTTATAAATCTTCGCTCTTGCAAGTAAAGCATATCATGAAGCTATAATAATATAATAATTTGGAATCAAATGCTCCCTGAGGGGAGAAAATGGTTTTATTTTTTTTCCTTTAAGATCATTAGGATATTAATAGTAAGAGTGCTATTCTTTCTCTTATTTCCATAGTTATGAAAACTTACTAAATCATTATATGAGGAAGCGTGACCTAGAAATAAGAACTTTTCCTGGACATCATTTAGAAATATCAACATTTATTTTCTGTTGCTACTGAAAAAATTTAGTAAGTGTTATTTTGTTGGTTTGGGGGAGGGGTGTTGGGAAAAATACCCCAGTTCTTATGACACTTCATTGACAAAAATCCAAAATTATTTGATACTGAATTGTTCAGCATTGGACTTTTCAGTATAAAACCAGTGTTTACATTTTGAAGTGTTTGCTTCACGTAGCTGATACCTAAATGTTAAAGGCATTTCTGAACTGGCGCATGGAAAATATAGATTTTTAAAATGTTGAGTCTTTTAATAAAAAATGTTTTGTTTAAGATCTATTTTAAGGACATTTTGTGGTTTCAAGAACTTCGTTTCTCTCCACATTTCTTAAAAAATGTTCAAAATTTCCTGAAAATTAATTCTTAGGTTTTACACAGCAATTGCAGAGAGCTCATAATAGCTACATTTCTTTTTAAAATCTTATCACCTTTTAATGAATCTGTCCAGAAATTATTCTGAGTTTTAAAAGCAATAATCCTGTACTGAAATTAAAAAGCAAAAATGTGGAAAAGTATCCAGGAAAAAATGTTTTGAAGGGCTCAAGTCTTGTTTCAAGTGTTGATGCCTTTATTCCTGATATAAAATTTAAAACCAGAAAGGTTATGCAAGGGGAAATTTAGATTGTTTCCTATTTTTTTCTAAATTAAAATCTGTTGGAATTGTTATTTCTGAATTTCATAAATTTTAGACAAAAGAGTATTTCCATATGTAATATTTTCTTGACAATTTTTTGACTGGTCATAACTGGTTGTACACTTTCCCTAAAAATACTTCCTAACCTACGTTAGTTTTAAATCTTTTGTTACTACTTAAATGAATAAAAAAAAGAATCTTTGCTACTTTTTTACAGTTTTAATTGTTCCTTTGGCTTCTCAGTCCGACACTTAAGTAAGTTCTACCTAAATATATGCTACTTGCTTTTTTGATTAGATCGATTATCTAATCCTTTTTTTCCATGATTGAGCAGAAAACTTTAAACCACCTCCCTCCCTGGTAAGTTCATCAGGGCATAAATGAATAACAAACTCATGATAAATAAAGGAATATTTGCTGAGCTATATTGCCTCTGCAAGACAGCAAACATTTGTCGAGACCAAGATTTTTCACATTATTTCAGTAGTTTTTGCCTCTCTTACTGTCTCCATTCACAATACTAGAAGACAGGTTAGGAGGTGGTAAAACTATGGTATTGCTGTAGAAGACTGACACTTGATCTTGTGAGCTGACCAAATGCCTGACATCCTCAACTGAATTCAAACACAAATTAAAAAACATAAAAATCTTTTACTTAGTCACTTTTCACAGAGAGGAAAGATGGACCAATAATTAGAGCACTAGTCATGAATTTAAGAAAATAGGATTCAATTAAATGTGTTACCATTTGTACATGACCTTAGGTAAATTATAGGTTAAATTTTCAACAGTATTTGGTAGCCAATGTGGAATTCATCTCACTTAAATTTAACTGTCAAAAATGAAAGCATTTAACCTAGGTAGTCGTATCAGATCTCTTTATAGGCAATGAAGTAGAAAGATACGTCCCTCTAGAGCAAATGTCATCTCACTTATCTTTTTCTGCCTTAGAGAGAACCTATATAATTAGCTTGAGCTAAATGCTTTGCTATTATAACTTTATCCAAAATGAACTGGTGATTTCTGTGACTAGGTTCTCTAGTGAGTGGTACTTTTCCTACACCAGCGATAATCCGAGGATAACTGTATTATGTGAGATGAGCCAATATATTGGTAACAGCTGTCCTAAAAGAAAACTGAATTCTTAACATTCAAGTATATGAGACGTCCACAGCATTCTGAATCTGGGTAAGTGATAGGTCACTTAAAATACACAAATTCTCCTTTGAGGACGGATGGTTATGTATGTAACAAGTGTGTATGGAAATGTATGTGTATACACAGAAAAATGCAAATTAATACAACTAATGCATACACATTGATTTTCCTCTTTAACACCTGCTGCATTTGACTTCATCTTTGCCACTGCAAAAGAAAGACATCACAGCATGTTTTACCTTAAGGATATAGCAAGAGAATGAATGTTGAGTCTAAACATTTCTCAACAAAAATATTTTAGATATTTAGCATGGGCACAATAGAATTAGTAAATAAAAGGAAGAGGAAGAATGGGGCATACAGAGCCTTATATAACATAATGTGGCACTTGACAAATTATATGTTGAGTACTTAATTATGCAAATAGAAACTCTGCAATAATATTATCACAAGATTCCCCAGAGTGTACATTAGAAAATGAATAAAAGGACAATTAGAAACGCAATATATATACTGCTTAGTATCAGAAATGGATCTCTTTTCTCAGTCATTTAATCATATTTCATTTTACACTCAGTAAAATTAATTTGATGAACATTTTTCAAGTTAGTATTATTTCATTATTGATCTGCAAGTCCTACTTCTGTAATGATATTGCAATTCCCCCTTTGTAGTCTGCTTTTTTGTTTTGTTTGTTTGCTTGCTTGCTTGCTTCATAAGTAATTTTGGTTCACTCTCTACAGCCTAATTAAATATGGTGGAAAAATTAAAAGTATAACAGAAAAACAATCTGGTTTGGGTGTTTTTACAAAACTTTTAAAATTATTAAAAATCAGTATTTTGAGCTCCATTTGATTTTAGCAAACAGACTTTTTACGTCTTTTATTTGAGCATGCACATATGCAAAATGTGTCTTGCAAAAAGATCACCAATACCTTATCTGAACAAGTGTTTGCAATGTAGTGCAAAATGTGCTCAGCTTTTAGTTTCACTGGGAACGGGATTCTCACCTCTGAAAGTCCCCTAGTGAAAGTCTGAAAACATGCCTATGAGAGGTAATTTCATTACTTCCTTCATTTCTTCATCTGTTCTGCGGGGAAAACACTGCTCAAATTGTGGCAAGGATCTCTGACTGGTTCTTTTCAGCTATTTTGAGATTTTCTAACTGGTCTATAGAGCTGCACTTATATATAATCTGAAACTTAGTTAAACCTGTTGCAGCAGGTCACGTCCTTATCCTTTTCCTTTAAAGTGCAAGGAGGATGAAGAGGCAGAGGGTGTTTGATTTAATCAAACAGCAGGATGAGGTAGAGGCTATAGACTTCCCAAATGTTAATGCTCTAGTCTTAATTTCAGCAGGTGAAATCAGATAAAAAGAGGAAGTCAAGAGTGCATGAGCCTTAAGGAACTTCCAGATGTGTAGTAACTAAGTAAATACGGTTTTCCAAATGCTCTTGGCAGGCTATGGCAAGTCCCAGGTGGTTGCTGGGCTGCCCTTGGCCTGAGCGGGGCTGAGCTGGGTTTACCAGTTGCCCCGTGGTCCCATACCCATTACCCAGCCCGTCTGAGCTCCAGCTCTGTGCATGCCTCTGGGGAAGGGGCAGACAAACGTCCCCCAGGGGATACTGGGGTTATGCAGGGGCAGCTTCCACCCCTTCACTGGGAGCAGGCTGGGGAAAGAAAAGGTGTAAAAACATCCCCAAGCAGTCTCATGACTGAGGAGGCATGCTCTCCCTTTCCCCATGAATACCACACTCTTTTTGGCACAGATGGAAGGATGCTGAACACCAGTGCCTTGCTCTTCGTGAGAAAGGCTGAAACTGTCAATGGAAAGTGTCCAAGAGGTTTGCTGGAAGGTTGAGGGTAAAACTAGTGAAAATAGGGAGATAATATAAGGCCTTTTCCGGAAAAAAAAATTATAAAAATCTATAACTCTACTGTCAATGAGATTTTTTTCTTATTTAATTAAGTGATTTTGACTATAAGACTATTAAAACATTAGTTGGACTGACAGTAAATTCATGGCTCAGTGGTGTACTCTCATTTTTCCATAACAAGACCTTGGGTAAAATAACATTTAAATGCAAGTTCAAAAGCAAGTGATTTTGCTATGTAGTGCAACATTTGTTGCATTTCTTATTACTCCTCTTTCTGCTTCCATTCAGCACTTTACCGCTGGCAGAAAATACACATTTCTGTAGTAAAATCCAAATTAAGCAGCATCCCAGTGTCACAAATTCAGGATATAGCTCTAAAAAGTATGCATACAATAGCTGGGTTTTCCTGTTCTGGTACTCACTTGGCAACAAAAATTTAAAAAACGTAAACTCATATCACATGTTAACATCCTCCAAATGGTGCATTCAGACACCAGTGCAATGAAGCTGGTTATTACCCATGCGTTGATAACATTTTCTTAATCTCAAGATAGTAGGTTGACTATAAATAAGACAGTAATATTTCATCTAACATAAAATTTTACTCAATTTCCATTTCAAAAGTTCATAAAATAAATTTATTTTCAATGCTGAGTCCTGCAGGTCCTGGAATTAAAATACATTTGGGTTTTAGCAGCTTTGAATTCAACACCTATTAAAATATCTATAAAATAAACGCTACCTGTAATTATAGTATAACTGGTGAGTTTCACTGTGAATGATTCAGTCACAGTTTGCTGAAGTACACAAGACAGATTTGGACCTTCCCTCATCTTAATAACCTCTGCAGCCATAACAAAAGTTCAAAAGTTTTGGTTTTAGTTAAATGGTGTGTTAGATGTGAAGGGTCTAGAGCACAAATCTTATGAGGAGCAGCTGAGGGAACTGGGGCTCTTTAGCCTGGAGGAGACTGAGGGAAGACCTTATCACTTTCTACAACTACCTGAAAGGAGGTTGTAGAGAGGTGGGGGTTGGTCTCTCTCCCAAGTAACAAGTGGTAGGACAAGAGGAAGCAGCCTCAGGTTGTGCCAGGGGAGGTTTAGATTGGATATTAGGAAAAACTTCTTCCTGAAAGGGTTGTGAAGCACTGGAACAGGCTGTCCAGGGAAGTGGTAGAGTCGCCATCCCTGGAGGTATTTAAAAGATGTGTAGATGTGGTGCTTAGTGACACGGTTTAGTGGTGGCCTTGGCAGTGTTAGTTTAACAGTTGGACTTGATGATCTTAAAGGTACTTTCCAACCTAAATGATTCTATGATTCTATGTGTTGGGTTTTTTTCCCCAGTATTTCAAGTATCGAATATTTAGAAGTGTAGGAAAAGAATATCCAAAGATTGCAACGCTTCTGGTAATACCTTAAAAGAAAAGGATTTCAAGAAGTGTAGTACAATGCTTGCTGGCCTAAGTCCTTATCCAAGTTCACCTGTAATTCTGGCTGTTATTTATTACTCCTTTCTTTAAGCATCTAAAGATGTACTCATTAACTTGGTGATTGAAGCAGCAAAGTTTTAGGATATGTCATTAAAAATTAAAAAGAAATGTCTGTATCTTTGACACATGCTGTTTCAGTTGATAGAACTGCAAGGTTTTTTATTATTATTAGCTAAAATTCAGTTATTAAACAACAGGCTTTTGTTCAGTAACTAAAATAGTCCCTTTTTTATCTTTTACTTTTTAGTGTTTCTATTATTATAATTCATGCTGGGTTAATAAGTGTCATGTCAATAGGCAGAAGATGATGTACTGAAAAAAATTTGAGATTGCTTTGAATTTAACTCTATAGGAAAAATACAGAAGATTTACAGCTGCTGTTTTTTACAGAGATTACAACCAGTCTTTTAGTGTGTTATTATTTATGCAGGAGTCTATGTATACAGACAGTATATTTCCTGTACCAGTGTGACTGACCAACACACTCCTAGAATGGAAGAAAGTTCAGAGAAGGGCACAAGCGTTGTGCTCATGAATTTCAGGGAAGAATACACGGAGTAGCCATAGCTGCTGTAAAGAAAGCTGATCTTATCTCAACCCAAAAGGGACCAGGTAGTGGCTGTATCAGTTGAGTGGATCAATTAATTGTGTAAACAGCCTTCCCTGAGTTAATCAAAAAGGTGTGAATATCTTATTGAGCTGGAGAGATAAGATGACCACTCTTCTTCATTTTATGACAGAGTTAAAGTGTAGTCTTTCAAGATCACTAGGTTAGCATGCTTTAAACTACAGAGGGTAAGTAAATTGTCAAGAATGGTAAAGAGAACAAAGAAATAGACTAAGTTTTATTCCCAAATATTCCACTATGTTGATATATGTCTACAAGGAAATTTATTTTTATCTCAGTTTTCACCAGACAAAATTTCCCATTTTGGAAAGTTCTTTGAATTCCTGAGTCAGCTGATGATATTTTGGTCTCTGTTATTTGATTTAGCTGTCTATATCTTGAGGTGAAAAGCAGATGTAATCTGGGTCAGAGAGCTGCAACGCCCAACCATGTGAGTGGTGCTGCATGGCTCTGTAAATAGGCAGAGCGGATACAATCCTGCCCTTCCTGTTCCCACCAAAGAAATTTTTGTGTTGTTTCACGTCTCACACTTGAATTATATATGCTTCATAGTAGACAGGATGTTGTCACTTGGTTTGTTTATTTATTTTTAAAGTTTGGCAGGAAAGTATCCTGATCTGTAAAAAGAGTCTTTGGGCAATGCTGTAACCTAAATAAAAGAGCTATTTCATGTGTCCAATATTGTTATTAATTAATTTCAATATGCACAGTTCTTTGTGACTATCAAAGGGGTTTAGAGTGGCAGCTTTACATATATATATGATTAAATTGGCAGTTATGCATTAATGTCTCTAAGTTCCTTTTTTGCTTTCTCTTCATGGAATTTACATGATTCTGCCTTCAGTCATGTATTCTCTGTTATGTTGTTGTTTTTAAACACCCTGTTTCTTGCAAGGACTAGAGAAAAGAATTTTGCATAATGACCTGTTAACAGTAGGCAGGAGAATACCTGTGGATATGAATATTTGAAAGCTTCTGAGCTAATTTGAGCCATCCTGAGAACCTGCCTGCCTCTTCTAAGTTCACCCATCGTAAAGTAAGACAGAAGTCCAGAAAGTGTCTGTCTTCTTAATGATAGGATCAGTCTCAGCCAGTCAATTTTTTTATACATTCTTCTATTATTTAGATCATTGAATTATTTGATTTGTTTGGGGTTCATTTTTCACTTATTCGTGTCCAGTAATTCTGTTAGAATCTCACTTAATAATATTATTTAATGATTCTCTTTTTAAGCTCGCTAGATGATCTCACTTTACTTCCCACACAGCTTGTAATTCCTCATTGTTGTCCTTGTTGCAAGGAGAAAATGAGAACATGGGAAAGGGTAGAAATTGAAAAATTATAGTCTTGAAACTTGACAGAGACAATCTGGAGTGGTACTAATCAATCAAGGTAGCATTTGCAAACATTCAGCACTTGCAAAGGGTTGGCACACACCAGAACTAATTACTTCACTGCAAAAACCCCACCCCAAAACCAACCTAAAATACCCCCCAAAGCAAAAACAAACAAACAAAACAAAAAACAAAACAAACCAAAAAAATTTTGCTTTCTTTTCCAAACAGTTCCACAGAATGTTAATGTCTTTTAAAAGTACCCATGAATTTTATAGGTCATCATGACAGCGGACAAATCCATGAAATTTAAATTTCTCCAGATTTAACTATTATACTTCTCCTTGGATGAAAGAATGCCTTATCTTCCCTTTCAACACCTCCAAGTGTATCTGATTCCTAAGGCTGGTTTTGGAAACACGTATCTGTATGCAATGATAGGTATACAGAAATTGACTTTCATAGGAGCTGGAGAGATGAATGTTAGCAACAGGCCAGAAAAGTACAAACAGGTCAAAAATATAAGACCACTGAGAAGAGAACTTGTCCCTTTAGGTTCACAATTGTTTTACAATGGCTGAGTATAGATGGTCTTAAATAATTTACTTTTCCTTGCTGTGTATTTTCACTTTTAGATTATTTTTCTTCAATTATTATTAGCTAGAGAAAGAATAATTTCCTCCTCTATTAAATACAAACATAACCTGACAGCATATTGAGACTTATTAACGATTATTTTTTTTTTACAAATTTAGCCTTGGCAATTAAATAAATACTTATTGTATTAGAGAGGAAAAAACAAAATAAGTGTGATATGCTTCAGGGAGATAAAATATTTCTCCCACAGTGAGCAAAACCAATGGGTAGAGGATGATCTGAAGGTTGCTTTCATATGTTTGGTATATATATATAGTTATTTAAAGAATGTCTTAACTGTTCTTTAGAATATTCCATACATCGTGTAAATCCCCTTAGTCTCTAGGCAACCAATACTTGGGATTTTTCAGGTGGAATATACATATTTTTTCACTTTCCTGTGAAATGAAGTTTCCTACTTCCCTCTGTAGTGTGGTTAGATCATCTTACAGCTGAGTGGCAGAGATACAATACTGGATGTTTTAATCTCATGTCCTTATCTTGTGTCAAATCTGGTTAGACAGGTCTACTTTAGTTTTCCTTTTGTTCTATATTGCCTTACTTATCTATGAGCACACATGGCATTCTATGCCACTTTACTTAATTTCTTAGAATATTTGTTCAACTATGGAAACTGTAGCACATTTTTACTTTAAGTTAATAAATTGTCCTCCTGTGCAACTTGGAATGGTTGCTAAATGCACACAAAAAAAAGAAAGCGCAAAGAAAATAAATCTTAAGTGGTGGTGTTGCATTGACTGGAAAGATGTTATAGGCTGCTTTTGAGGTAAATCAACAGCAACTTCCTCACCTTAGAATTATTATTGACTTTTAGTACTTAAATGATGTCCTCGTGTTTGTTATTAATCAAAATCTAAATGATTAATCATTATTAGCTTTTAAATATCTTTCACCTTGAGATACAGGACAGAACAAACAGTTTTGGTGATAATAAACAATTCTAGTGAGTTATTATCAGTCATGTCTGAGTTTAATTTTAGAATATTACTTGATTACTGTAGTTACATTTTTATGCTTGGGAAAAATTTGCTTTCTTTTTAGACTATCTTTCTTTAGATAGATGGGTACTCATATGTAGTGAGAAGCAGTAGAGCCTGTAAATGCACTGCCATGCAGACATTTTAATATATGTGATACAAGATCTATTGATAGCTTTTGTCTTATCCTGATAAAAGCAAGTTAGTATTTCTTGTTTCCAAATTACTTGTGTTTTCTGATTATTTTTTTTATTATTATTTTATGAATTTTCTCTTGCTTCAATTGGGATAATCAAATATTATATAATATGATTCTAAAGATAGCAAAACTACTATATGGTACGTGGACAAATTGTTCTCATATCCGTTATGTAAGATTATGAAATGGTTTTCCATTTATAACAGTCTTAATCATATCAGGATCAGTGCTTTTATCACTACAAGGATGCATTGATGGAAACACTAAAGAAAGCTTAGCACAGATTTTTGTTGGATTGATTCCCTGGTAGAACTATCATCTATAATTCACATTGATACGTGTCATGAAAAGTTAATGACTGGAGCATGTTTCATCTATTCTTTAAATATTATTAAATAATGTGCTTGTGTAAAAAAATATAGTTTTAGAATAACCCTCTGATATTTTGTTTTTCATGAATGATTTGCCAGATTGTATTTGGTGATGTTCCCATTAAAGAACATGCTCTTGCAGTTTTATCGGTACATTCTGTTGAAATCGCTGGAATTGTACTAAAATAAAGACAACAAATTGTGTCCATAGTTGTAATGTGCTAATCTCACAGTCAAATAGCGTGTTTATTATCTTTCTGCTAACATTTATAATACATCAGGACTGAAGACTAGGCTTACAAAAAGGGTTAGGGATGCTTGCCTCTTTGTTCAGATATCATATACTTAGAAAATAATGTTTACTTTCTTCAAAAATTGCAACTTTTTTAATAAATGCATTAGAACAGTGTAAATATCCTGAAGAGGAAGATAGCTTGATGAATCCCTCTAAATATACAAGCACAAAAATACAAGACTGATATCGGTGTTGTTTGTAAAGTATGCTTCATATCCTAGGGAAAGAGCTGGTTTTAAGTTTTTAACAACCAAACTATTCAGATGTATATGCACTTGGGAAAACAAGATTTTGTGGAAGGAAACAGGGGAGGAAAAATTATCCAGGTGTTTTCAATACAGTTAATCATTCTGTCTTTTCTGTTTGTGCTCACAGATGGCAGCCCGCAGGATTTTAAAGTGTCAAAGTAATTAGGAACAAATTATCAAGTTTGTTTTGAAAATGACTTTTAGTATTTGGAATCCTAAAATATCTTTCAAATTATTGAGGATGAAAAAAAGAGTAAGAGATGAAAAGACAGAGCATATAATGCAGACTACTTAATTCACCTTTTATTAAGAAACACATAAATATAAAATTAGTTAAAGTAAAATGAAAGTACAATTTAAAAAGTTGTTTTAAATAATGTTGAAATGTTTGGTTCTGAAAAAAATCATAATGTAAATGTTTTGCTGTAGGATGAAACATTGCTCAGAAAACTGAATTTTTCAATTCTATGGGTTCATTTTGTTTTGTTTATAATGAAAATCCAGCTTTTCCAAGAGGGGAAAAAAACCTTGTATCCCTGGCCAGGTATTTCTTCTGTATACAAAACTAAATGTTGTGACAGTTAGTGGTAATGCAAATTAATCATATATTATAAGAAGTCACACAAAGGACAATGTATTTTATTGTATTGTTTGGTTTGGGTTTTTTTTTCTATTTTAATTGTCACTTATGTCTTTGAAAGGAAAACCCTTGCTAGTTGAGGTTAACTCAGGGAAAACAAGATAAAATTCTTTGCAAAACAAAAATTTAAATTCAATTATTTTTTAGGGCTATATGTATATATGAACGTGTATTTCTTTGGATTGTGTGGCAATGTTTTTTAATGCCTGTCTGTGAACAGTTTTGAAAGCTGCTGTTTTCAGCATCTTTTGAAAGTATCAGAGAACAGCAGCCTCCTCGCTCCTTCCCCTTAAACATTCATTTAGTGTCTCTCAACATTGATTCAGCTCATCTGTCATCCTCGGGATTAGCTAAAGTTATTTTAGGCTCTATCTGTCAGCTGGGGACTCACAAAGCAAGCAGCCTAGCCTGGGCTTTTTAAAGTGATTTCTAATTTAAGTGTGGACTTTATGCTTCTTGACCTATTTTTGCAAATACTGGTTTCTGAGCTAATGCTCAAATGTTATTTTTTATATACTGTGAATGTATATTATAGGTAATATTTTTATGCAATAAATGCTTTAGCTAATAGAATTTATCTGTGAATGTCTATGTCAATATGACCATCTAACACTAGTAATAGTAGTAGATGGGTCAATCCTAAAATATAAATGACTTTGTTCTCTGTTAAACTCATTTCCACATTTTATAATGCTTATAAAATTAATATTCATAAAGTTTAGTAGTTTTGCAAATATACTTGAATAGATTGCAGTAATAGCTATACATTTAGGGTTAAATTAGTTGAAAAAAACTCAAGTGGAAAGCACTAATTAAAAACAAAAGTAGAAATAAATACTTTTAAATGAAATTATGATTAGTTCATTGGCAAAGAGTAATAATAATAGCGCTATAATTATATATCTAATAGAGTTTTAATGTGTTATGAGTCCCCTTGTGATTCAGAATATCTGTAGTTAGAGCCTGAAGCGGACTTTCATAGCTAGGCCTGATCTTGAGCTTCGCTTTTATCTGAGAGCTGCGCTGATCATCATCATATTCGTATAGATGTGATTGTTCTTGCAACCAACAGGAAGGTGGACAACCATTTTGTCTCCATTTTGTCATGAAGTTTAGGGAAGCAGGCTTCTCAAACCGTGTCCATGCTCCGCCCCCCAAACAAACATACATAAAATCCCATGCTAAAAACATCTGTAGGAAAAAAGGGCAAGGGCTTTAAAGAAATGATAGGATCTACACCACTGTTCATCTGTTGCTGTCTTGATGCCTGGGTGCCTTTTTTTCTGACTTACTGAACACAACAAGTTTTTGAATGACTGCCATGAAATTTAATCAGGATTACCCCCTATTATTTTCTAATAGTTAGAAGATTGATTCACTTCTTGCTTGGAATGCTGTGTGTAATAATGAATAGTGCATCTTTTTCAGCAAAACACATGCACACAAAATTCATACCTCTCATTGCAAGTATCACAGGGATTTCTAGTCAACGTGGGTGGAGAACTCTGATCCAAGATTTTTATTTCTGATTTACATGTTTATAGAGGATAGAGATCGCCTATCTTGAGAAATGCTCCATTTTTTTCACATCTCAGCAGGAAGAGATACTTATTAGTGGAGTATTTTTGTCAGTGGAAACTCTTGTGGTGACTCATATAGAGATCTTACTATTGTGATGATTCAGAGTCTTGACAACTGTAAAGCAACATACAAAAGATATCCCCAATATTTTCTCAACCATGGAAGCCACAGGCTCTGACAAAGGGAAAAAAAAATCTGTCTGAAAAGTCCTTTGCTCAGGTAAAAGAAAAGGGAAAAATATGATGTTTTCCTGTTGCTTAGTGGTACAATGTACAGCTATTTTGTGTATTAACACCTTTTAAATACTTAGATGAATGACTGATTCTTAAAAAAAAAAGCCTGCCATGTGTAAATAGGTTCTTTAATTTTTTATAAAGTAGAAGGTATTTTGCTCCCAGTCCTGTGTGGGAGCAGGAACAATAAATGCAGGAGAAGATGAGCATGAAGTAATACGATGATTCTTCTGTGCGCAACATCTTCTGCAGGTTAAGTTGACAAATACTACTGCCACTGCCAACCGTGATAACAGATTCAATACACTGCACCACTAAATTAAAATAAATGCTACATTTTTTCAATTGGTATAGTGAGGTAGTGAGACTGAGATGCAGAGTCATGACTTACTCTACACCTTTTACTATTGCAGTTCACCTTCCCTATGTCCTTCAAAAATAAATGAAAAATATTCTTTGAATAGGATATTTGCTCAGTTATTATTCTGCACAGATAAAAACCCCAAGTTTTAAATGCAGAAAATCACTGCTAAATTATCATGTAAAATAGATTTTTTTCCCCTAAGAGATGTAACAGGGTTTAAAAGATAAGAGTTGGATAACCATCTTGGTTTTCCTGTCTGTTTTTATAGCCTATATTCCAAGACCATTAAAATTTCATTATCAATTTGAAATTATTTAAAATTAAATTAGAAACAACATGAATAATTATATTGTGCACACTGTTCTAATTACTAAAGTTCTGATAGGGGGTAAATCAATTGACTCTTTATTTCAACATTATTCAAAGTTACATTTTTCACTAAATTAGCACCAGAAGGGGATTATGCCTATAATAATTGGTGTCACTGCAGCTGGCAGGAAAATGGCTGGTTTGAGAGTTATGTGGAAGGTTGTGAACTTCTTGGCTAATTTCCTCCCTGCAGTTCATTTCATAAAAGAGTGGGAGGAAAGAAGGATGGGAAATAATCTCTTCACTCTAATGTCCATTGGTGTCAATCTTGAGGCCATAATGAGGAAGTAATGTAAGCCACTTGGTTCCCAGGCAGGGTAAAAAAATTACTTCCTGGAGGTATCATTGAAAGTGCTTTATTAGTATTAGTATTGCTATTGTATGATATAAAAAAATCAAACAAAAAATCACAGAGACAGCACACAAAAAAAAAGGCAAGGAAAAATACAACAAAACATTTGTTACTTTTCTTCTCTTCTTGCTGTAATTTCACGTTTATTGTAACCTGACAGAATAGACCAATGTACCTTTCTGCTGTCTATCAGATCACGTAGATGTCACCAGTTCAGCAAAAGGTAGATATATAAAGTCCTGTAGATATACAAAGCACGTCATTTGTGTATGACACATAGCCCATAAGCTAGCATCTTTGCTGTGCAATAATGGATTCTGACAAATTATTGCATTGAAGGAGAACATAGCTATTGGATGAGGATTGAGGGCAGATTAGATAGTATTGCTCTCGTATTGGATCGTGAGTGCATGCTAACACTAAATAACTACTGTATTTTGTTTCCCATGCAAAGATAGTTTAATTAATAATAACAATATCTGCAGACAGTCAAAATTTCCAGCTCAGATAGGGCACGCTGAACTGTTTCCTTTGTTTTGTGTGTTTCTTTCACCCCCAGTATTTTCAGGACAGTGAGCAACTGTTCTCTTTTTAAAGTATTATAGAGTGGAAAATACCACCAAAGCCTCATTTTTAAACATGGATGTTTTCATTAAGACCTTTAAAAAATCCCAAATATTTAGAACAATTTCATTTATTTTTAAGTGAATTTCTGTGTGACGCAGACCATTATGTTTGTCATTTGTAAAAGAAGAGAGTGATGCATAAATTCCATGCACTAAATTTAAGGTGTCTTGGATCTTTTCACAACAATCATAAGCTCAAATCCATTTTAGAACTACTGCCAATGAAGAATACCTGATGCTATATAAGAAGTGGTCTTTCTATCACTACGGATCAGGATTATTCCATGTACTTCTTCCCAAAACCATAACAATGTGTGAAGAAAGCGTTTCGCCTTAGTTGAAGGCAAATGGAAATAAAGCAAGTCTTAAACATTGCCTGTTTGTTTTCCTGATTTTTACTATTTCCAAATCATTGTTCCTAAATAGGTTCAAAAATATATAGAAAGACTCTTTCTTTTGGTCTTTTCAACAAGGTGTCTAGATTTTGTACAACAGTAGGAATGATAACTGTATCAAGGCAGACACTTGTGGAAATGTCGTGTTTAAAAGCATACTGTTTGCTCTTTTGTTTCCCTGTTTGCTTATTCATTTACTTTCCTGACCTTTTATCTTGAGAAAATGGATATATTGCAGCTGTTACTTACATCCATGTGGGGTCAGACATCTACATCTGTCATGAATAGTTAATACTGTATAACTTAAGACGTAGCTATCTGCTCTTCTAGGCTGTCATGCATTGCGCATAGCTCTAAGTGGGTCAAGTTGAATTCTTCTAAAAGTCAGAAAAATAATAACAGTGTTGTGATAACACAATTAGTGAGGCAGGCTTGATTTACTTCCCTATGTCAAAAAACCCATATTTCAGTCAGGAATATATTCAGCTATACTTAGAAGCAGAATATGGAAAATAATCAAGACAGGGATGTATATATGCAGATCAACACAGTTGTCCTCATCATTACAAAACTAAGAAAAGCTCAGACATCTAGTTTGGTATCTTTTTTCTGATGGTGGCCTTTAACAGATGCTTAGGCAATCCAGTTACCTGGGTTTTAAACTGAAAAGTCCAGTTTTCTTTAACATATCACTGTAAGGAATACAATCATTTTTTCATGCTCTTCTTTGCACTTTTTCAATTCCACAATATCTTTTAGAGATGTGGATGATAGATACACTGTGTAGTTTTCAAGAAAACAGGCTACAATTTCTAGAATGATTATGCTTTTAATGATGTTCCTTATTCCTCACTTCCTAGCATTTCTAGTTATTTTTTTATCATTTGTATGAACTGAGAAAGAATCATCCTTGGTGAATTTTTTTGTTTAACTGTGTTATTTAACTAAGTGGGGGAACATGCTTTTTTTTTTTTTATGATTGGGGTTTTTTTATTGCTGCTGGTTTGTTTCTGTTTTTCCTTCACAAAAAGGAGAACAGTTCCATATTCAACATCACTACTTAATTTGTATCCCATTTAACCACATCTTTAATGTGACGAATGACTTTTGGTCATTTTAGTAATTCTTTAATGAAAATAAGTTTGTTTTCCTTGATTTTGAATTCCGAACTCTTGTTTGTATAAAAGATTTATTTTATTTTTTTAATTAGTATTTCTATTGGTGGTTGAAGTTTTGGATTGGCAATGAGTTGAGCCAGAAGAATACACATTGTTTACGCATTCAAGAGTTTGCCTGCTTCCATGAAAATAGTGCCGAAAAATCAAGCTTGCTTTATGCAAAACCCACTAAAGTTCATCATAGCTTGATGCATCTTTCATCTGTTATTTTTGTCTTTTAGGAAATAAGCCAAATTCTTCAAGATCAGCATGACATATAATCACATAAAACCAGCAGAGGAAGAAAAAAAATATCTAGTATGTTACCTGCCACAAAGGATTAATTCAGTGTATGCCCTGCCTTTCAGATATTCATTTAGCTTGTTCTTAATACAGTTACAATGATGCAATTCCCAAACCTCCCAAGCTGTCTTCTCCACTCCATTCGAGTATTCTCTTCTTCTAACATAAAAAAAAATAACCTTTAGCTCATGGCTTCTTTTCTGCAGACCTCTGATCTTTCTTGTTGATCCGTGGACTTTGACTAGTGCCAAATTGATTGCTGTTCAGCTTATCTCCGTGCCAAGCAGAATAGAACATAACTGTGTTCCTTCCATGTCATATTCCATTACTTGCTCGTTAATAGGACTGTTCACCCAATATTATAGCACTGCTGTGATTTCCAAGAAGCTTGAAAAATTTTCTGAAGGAGTTAATCCATCTAGAATTTAAGAAGCTGGTCCTAATGGAATACCATACTATTTTTTGCCTTTTTTTTTTTTTAGTTTATAAAGATAAATTTGAATTTCAGTCCTATTGTGCAAGGTATTTGCATTTCCCTATTTTGTGTTGATGAAAATCAAACCCACATTTTCCACAAAATTATACTTTTTGTTGTCCAGATTACTAAGGAAAACATCATATAGCACTAGAGTCAGGATAGATCCTTGTGGAACCCTACTCAATATGTTTTGCTAGTGATTTATGGATAACTGTTTTCCCATTACAGTTCTCTCATTAGGTTTTTGGCTACCTACCAGATGGGTAATCTTGAGTATATTTCTCTTACTGCTTATGAGAATGTCATGCAAGACACTAGAGAAAGTATACCAAAGGCAGGACAGACTATGTCTATTACTTAGCTTCTACCCACAAAGTTGTTATTCTGCTGTGGAAGAAAATTATGGCTGTACTGACACAATTTTTTCATTACAAGCTCACCTTGACTAGTACTTATCTTCTTATCTCCCAAATACTCCTTTGATCGATTACTTATTGCACAGATTTTCTGGTGAGGGGTGTTAAAACAGGTGCATCACTGACTCTTGTTTCCGGTTCTCCTTTGAAAGATGCATATATGTTTTACAGTGTCTTTATATCTCACCCATCGCCTACTTGTTCTCTCTGAGAATAAACATTGGACCTAGGAAAAAGGGGCTTTATAAGTTCTTAAACAGTTGTCTATTTCTAGTTTCTTTTTTTTTTTTTTTCCAGGGAAAAGTTTGAAAATCTGATCTAAGTGCATCTCAAAAACTTAAAAGGCAAAAGGAGCAACAAAAAGAAAAACAAAAGCCAACACTTGTCAAGGCCTGTTTACGAGATGAAGTCTCATAAATTATTTCGCTGTTCTTATGATTATTTTTGGTTTGGTGTTGACAGTGTTAAGTTTCCCTTTCCCTTTTCTCTCTGCATCACACACTGTCAACTCCTCATCCTACTTTGTTGGTATTGCTTGAGTTTTAAAGTCACTTTGTTTGAAACTTTACTTTTAAATAGGGTTCCGTCATTTTTTAATGGAAAATTTTAAGTGATAGACCTGATAATATATTCAAGGCAAAAAAATTAAAGGCAAAAAAAAAAAGAGATTTATTGGAATGTCGTCAATACAATAGAAAACATTGATATCCACTACTGGCCAAGGCTGAGCCCTTCAGTGACGGTGGTAGCGCTTCTGTGACAACATCTTTAAGAAGGGGAAAAAACCTGTAATGGAACAAGAACAGCCAGAGTGAGGAGTGAGAATATGTGAGAGCAACAACTCTGCAGACACGAAGGTCAGTGAAGAAGACTGGGGAGGAGGTGCTCCAGGCATCGGACCAGAGATTTCCCTGCAGCCCATGGTGGTTAACAATGGAGAAGATATCCACCTGCAGCCTGTGGAGGACCCCATGCCAGAGCAGGTGGATGCGCCTGAAGGAGGCTGGTACTCCATTGGAGACCCCGTGTTGGAGCAAGCTCTTTTCAGGGGACCTGTGATCACGTGGATAGAGGAGCCCATGCTGGAGCAGGTTTGCTGGCAGGACTTGTGACCCTGTGGGGGACCCATGCTAGAGCAGCCTGTTCCTGAAGGACTGCACCATGTGGAAGGGACCCATGCTGGAGCAGTTTGGGAAGAACTGCAGCCCAAGGGAAGGACTCGTTGGAGAAGTTCCTGGAGGACTGTCTGGAAACACTTCATTGTAGTTATTTCAGTGGTATATTTCAAGTATGCTGTTCTTCAGATTCCTTTGTCCTTTTCCAGATATACGTGCACCATCAATCCTATTCCCCTCCCCCCAAGTTTTAGGGTTACAGTTGATAAGAAAGCTGATAAAGAGTTGATAAAGATCTTTACCTCTTTTAAACATCTGTTCCAGAACCTGTCTTTGTAACCTGTAACAGACATTTATTGTGCTAGAGAAGGAAACTGTTGATTATGGTCTTCAATGCAGTGATTTAGGCCTATGAATACCTTCATTTTTGGAGTTCTTACTTGATGCTTAGATGTCAGGCTCACTGCATGGTTTTATCTTCCTACAAGTAGTCATTGTGACAAGAACATGATTTTGTTAAAGACGGCCAAGCGAAAGGTGTGATAAACTTTTCCCATACTCTCTGATCTCAATAAGAAAATTTTGTCCGTTATGATCAGAGAATGCTGTAGGAATAGAAGGCAGTTCATGAAAAGTGGTGTTATAGCAGTACTGTAAAATAAATATTTAATGTCAAAGTGCTTTACCAGAAGTTTCTCAGGTTGCTGGTGTTTCATTTCTAATGACATAATGAAATACAGGAATTCAATCATAGAATCATAGAATGGTTTAGGTTGGAAGGGTCCTTGAAGATCATCTAGTTCCAACCCCCCCTACCATGGGCAGGGACACCTCCTACTAGACCAGGTTGCTCAAAGCACCATCCAGCGTGGCCTTGAACACTTCCAGGGATGGGGCCTCCACGATTTCCCTGGGCAATTTGTTCCAGTGTCTCACTACCCTCATAGTGAAAAATTTCTTCCTAATATCTATTCTAAACCTACCCTCTTCCACTTTGAAGCCATTAACCCTCATCCAATCACTACATGCGCTTGTAAGAAGTCCCTCTCCAGCTTTCTTGTAGGCCCCCTTCAGATGCTGGAAGGCTGCTATAAGGCGTCCCCAGAGCCTTCTCTTCTCCAGGCTGAACCACCTCGACTCTCTCAGCCTGTCTTCATAGGGGAGATGCTCCAGCCCTCTGATTATCTTCATGGCCCTCCTCTGGACTCCCTCCAACAGGCCCATCTCCTTCTTATGTTGAGGGTTCCAGAGCTCGACACAATATTCCAGGTGAGGTCTCATGAGACTGGAGTAGAGGGGCAGAATCACCTCCCTTGACCTGCTGGCCACGTTTCTTTTGATGCAGCCCAGGGTACGATTGGCCTTCTGGGCTGCAAGCTTACATCGCCAGGTCGCACTGAGCTTCTCATCCACCAACACCCCCATGCCCTTCTCCTCAGGGTTGCTCTCAATCCATTCTCCACCCAGCCTGTATTTGTGCATGGGATTGCCCCAGCCCACATGCAGGACCTTGCACTTGGCTTTGTTGATTTCAAAGTCATTATTTTTATAAGAAAACTATGACAGATGAAGAACTGAATTTTGCCCACCTGGAGGTTTATATCAACAGTGATTTTAGTGAGGATCTGGGGAGAGGATGCAGATTTGTACCCAATGGCATTTATGCCCAACTCACAGAACTAAAGTGCAGGCATTTTAAAGGCTTAATATATAGAGGACATGAATGCTATTCTACTTGGTAATTAGGGAGGGGAGGGTGAGAATGAACAGGAAAATGATGACTTGTTTGCACTTCATGCTTATTAGAATGTCCTTCCAATGATCTCTGCCTTTACAAGGTGTGGAAGTTACTCCATCAAATATAATGATCCTGCAGAGAGCACCTTTCATACTGAAGGCATCAGGAATTACAGTACAATGACAAAAGGATGCCATGCAAACAAGGCAAAAACTGTGTTCTCTGCATGTGTTTTATTTTCTGTAAAGTTTAAGAATACATATCTTAAAATATTGTGTAATGTCTGAACTCTTTTGCCAAGGATTCCCTAAAACTTTGGTGTGCTGAAGAAAGGACTAGAAGGCCTGAAGTGGCTTTGAATGTATAAACCATGGTTTCTACTATATTTATTTTTCACTGTGTTTGAAATGTTGCGATCTGTTGAAGTCAATAGAAAGCCTCTAACAGGTTGGGATGTGCTATGGATAAAATGTGAAGAAATTGTCTTTCACCCACCATCCTATTGTTCTGAATTGATCTTGTTCAGACAGATTAGTCTGGACAGAAGTGTGGATGTGTTGTGGTTTAACCCCAGCCAGCAGCTAGGACCATGCAGCCTCTCGCTCACCCCCTGCTTCCAGCCCCAGAAGGGTAGGTAGAAGAGAGAGAAATGGAGGAGAAAGGAAAAAAACCTCATGGCTTGAAATAAATACAGTTTAATAGAACAATTAATGGAAAAGGAAAATAACAGTAGTAATTGTAATAATAATAGTAATAATAATAATAATAATACTAGTAGTAGTAGTAGTAGTAATAATAATGGTAAAAGAATATACAAGACACAAGTCATTCTCACCACCAGGTGAACTGTTTGCCCAGCCCAACCTGAGCAGAGATCATGGATTCCCCCCTGCTCCCTGGCCAACCCCTACTTATATACCGAGCATGACATCTCTGGTCCATTCTGTAGTTGTGTCTATGTTCCTTCTCAGCTTCCATGGGAAGCTGATAAACATCCTTGACTAGTATAAACATCACTTAGCAACAACTATAACAATAAGCATTATTGACATTTCTTTCATATTAAATCTGAAAACACTGCAACTATTAGAAAGAAAATTAACTCTGTTTCAGCTGAAACAGGACAGAATGGAAAGAGGGTAGCTTGTCCTGTGGCAACTGATCAATTTCCTCTCCAGCAACCTAGATCTTACTGACATACAAACTCTCAGGTGCTATTTTTAACACTGTGGAGTGGCTTGGAGCTTGGGAAAAGCAGCATAAAAAATGGGAGAATACACATTATCCTTTGGATTTCCAACAGCCATCAGATTAAGAACCCTGTAGGTCATTGTATTTACTCTGTATTTCTTTTTCTAAACGTATTTTTAACTCATGTATTCTTGTTAGTTCAGAAAGTTGTCTGAAAGGTTTGAATTGTGCATGCAAAAAAGGACTTTCTTTTCTGTTTCTAAACTCTTTATGCCCCCAAGTGTTTGGGGTGTTATGAAAAATGAACAATAATTCCCTACTTATCTTCTGTCTTGTCGCTGTGATTTAGGATACCTCCTCTCTCCTCAGTGTGTCTTAAATGAATTATTCTTTATAGATGTAAAAGAGCTAGTGAAGATAAATGACACAACAGAACTGTTAAAGAAATACTTTAGATCAACAGTCACTACAGCGATTGTCAGGGAGGTTTTTATATTATACCCATTATTATGATAAAGTGTCCAAGAACTGTGTCAAACTAAAATGCACTAATTACTGGAATTAGTTAGTAAGCTAACTTTCCTATAACAATTTTGTCAATGGTAGGTCTGAGTCTTGCTCCTCTCTTTTTTTCACACCCGGCTTTCCAAGAGAAGTCAGGAGTTTTCCTGTCTGTGACCCCTGTTGTCAGGGGTCCTCAATGCAGAGACCACTGGCTACCTTACAGTGTTCTGTAAAGCACCTGTTCAATACTTTGTGAGTCTTGTCCATCTTTGCATCTTCCAATTGCCTAGGCTCCAAATAGATGTTTCCGTACTGAGACTATAAAAACTCTTCTATTATCTACCTCCTGAAACAACTTTTTTACTGTTTTGTAAAGAGGTCATCATGTTTTGGGAAGGTGGAAACATTCCATCATCACCAAACTGACTCTCTGGATAAAATCTTTTCTGCTTTCATCATGATTTCTAATGCAGATTTGTTAAATTCTTTCTGACTTAGATTTTGAAAATTCAGCACATTTCTTTCATCAGTTTTCAACCTGAAAATTGGTATTTTAAAAAGTAACTTTGTCCTCAAATTTCCAGCAAGCTAGTTTTGTGATTAATGGAGGCAGAAGGGGAAGAAGAAATATTAATTTCTATCTCATCTAAATTGTCAGTAGTTTGACTGCACCTTAATAAATTGCATTGGCAACATAGTATATTTATGATATTTGTCAAAAGTTCCCAGAGTATTGCATAAGTTTTCTGAGTATCAGAATAAAACAGTAATGTTCAGGTGCTATATCAATGTATTGGAAACCTTTCCTTGCCTCACCATTCTAATCAATAACCTAATTTTAGTCAAGTGAATGTGACAATGAGAATGAATGGAAGTGATTGATTAAAAAATACAATACTGGCAAATAGGAACAATAAATCAAAGTCTGATCAAAAGCATGAAAGATGATCAACCCATATTTTCGATCATTGAAAAGAAATGCATGTGAGGAATAACAATAGTACCATGACAGAACATTGGATGTAACTGCCTTTCAGAAAATCCTTGAGACTTCCAGTGGCAAAAAGAAAGCAATTAAAACCAGTTTAGTTACTAGTGTTGTCTCCATGTTCATCTGTTTATCATTGCAAAATCAGTTCCTGAGGTTTTTGAGACACAAAATTGCTCCAGAGTAGAAACATCACAGGACTAAGGACCTTTCCATCCCTATAAGGACACAGGTTTTCAGATGCAGCACTTCATCCTTTTCTCATTCTACAATAACTCCACTTTACAAGTCCATGGAAACCAATGATAAACCAGCTTCATACTCTGGAGTGTTTTAGCCTGAACGGCCTACATGCTCATTATTCCATAGGCTAATATAACATAATCCAATACTCACACAGAGTGAGCAATTCTGTTTAAAAAAACCCCGAAGTACACTGTTTGTAGCAGCTATTCAGTGGCCTCACCTACTGGCAAAATTATTTGTAGATCTAGGGAAGTTGCTCAATTAAACACTTGTGCCAATGTGTCGTCATGTCCATAATGCATACAGCAGTACTTGATTTCCTGTTATGTCACCAGACACTCTATTTCATGTATGAGATTATTCTACTTTCATAACCACAATAGGATTTACAATTTTGTGGCTTTCTTTATCTGAACTGCACTGGCACTTTGAAATGAAAATCGTGATAAATGAATCCAATTCCTCCTTTACCCAGATATTTTGATTTCTTTGTAGAAGGTCTGTTGCAGTACAGGTGGTTGAATTTTTAAATAAAATAAGTAATCCACACAGAATTCACATGCAAAGGTATTTTACTGCACTTTTGACATAGTACAGCAAGTTTTAATACACCTGATTTGGGTCCTATTTCTTCACCTTTCATGTATATCTGCATCTAGCCAACCACTAAACCTTTTTCCCTATTAAAACCATTTTACAATGGCATGCTGCAAAGATGTCCTGCCTATTGAGATCTTATTGCAGCAATACAAGCTGTATTATTGCTCATGGCCATTTCCACTTCTTATCACTTCAGTGTTAAGGTGCTTTGCCTCTCCAAATGCTTTTCTTGCAGAGAAAAGTCCCCAAGGCATTCATCCTCAGCTTCCTTAGTGTAGCTAAGTGACAATGGAAAGTTTTAAGTCCAAGAACTGAAAGGGAAAAATTTAACAGAATATTCTTTGTGA